>CM067322.1:83861506-84453680 GCA_034231615.1 Meghimatium bilineatum
ACCTCAGTAAATGACATGCCGTTATATTGAGGCTCTTTTATGGAAGCCTTGATGCATATCATCTATACAATTATAGACCCCCTCTGAGTAGAAGGCACCTTCAATAAGCATTGCACTAAACCGAAAGTTGAAGTCTCTTGGATATGAAAGAAAGCTCAGAAAAACTACCCCACTGCACATAGTAAGAGCTAATTGCTTGCAATTCCTCAAGTTCTCAAACAAACAACAAACATATATATATATATCTATATCTCGGGTAACATTCTTTCCTGAATGTATTCTTTATGTATTCCTGAATGTATACTTCTTTATTGCGAGCTAATCGCTCGCAATTCCTCAAGTTCTCAAACAAACAACAAACATGTCTATATCTCGGGTAACATTCTTTCCTGAATGTATTCTTCTTTATGGATCTTCTGAACTCATGATTCTGGACAAGTTGACCTGCCGCAACCAGGGGCATGTTTAAGCAATCTGAGATGTCTCTTATCCATCGTCGACTTGTGCGGCCCTTACCCCTGCTACCAGCAACCACATGTTTCATTATTAATTTTTCCTTGCTATTATGCCTCTTTATATGGCCAAAAAATGCATGTCTTATTATAATATTGTTTAAGAGCTTCAATGTTTAATGTTTCTTGAATTTTTTTTTTCCTGTTCATGATATTCTCAAAATTCTTCTGTAGCATCTCATTTCAGAGGCAGCTATTCTCTTTTTTCAGTTTTATTAAGTGTCCATGATTCACAATCATAAGTTATCGCTGGAAATATACTTGCCATATCTGATATAATTTAGCTTTACAGCTGGTGCTTTACCAAAGATTTTTCATTTATGCAAGTTTTGAAGTTACTTTTGTAATTCTTCTCTCGATTTCTGCAGCACAGTCCCCAGAACTGTCATATTTGTATAGAAAGATGTTACGTCATAATTGTGAATAGAGAATTCTTGGAAAGTAATTCCAAATAGTTCAGTAACAGTTTTATTGAAGATCAAATGCAGCTCCCACAGAAGATATACAACCAAAATAGTTTGTATTTCTTTAGCGTTCATTCTCAAACTTCTGCAGATTAGCAGGATGTAATCCAGAAAATGGACTGAGCTGTGTCATATTTTATATATTAGCTGTGATATCTGCATCTTTTGGGATGACACATTTGACTTCAGCATGGGTTCTGGATCAGTCAGTCAGTTCTTCTTTGGCCAAGTTTGGCACATACGGCTTCTGTATCACTTTGACCATTAATGGGATGGGACAACCAAATCCACTCCAAAACCACCTTTGTCGACTTTTGACATGTACGACAAGTAACAGTGTCACTATTCTTTGCTCTCCTCTCGAGCCCCTGCATCACATGGGCAGAGGTTGAAGATGAAATTGAAACTCTGGGGCACAAAGCATAATGTCTAGGGTTCTCTTATCCTTGGTAAGAGTTGGACTTTTTTCTATCAGAGTGTAAACTAACCCACCCTGTACATGTGGTGATGTCATGTGCCTTTATCACACAAACCACTTGATATCTCTCTGCAGCTTCCTAATGGGAAAACTGCAGTATTAACATTTTTTTGTTGGAACAGATAATAATTAAAAGTATGTACAAGCATATAGATATTTAAATGCATGGGATGTGATGATAAGACCATATCATTGTATCAATCGTATTGTTTATGTTTATTTCGAGTTCATGGTTGTTTCTTACTAAAGGTTTCTATTGGACCATAATGTGGAAAAAAGTCCTTGTTCCTTTGTTGTTTGTTGATTTTCATTGTCATTACTTTACATTTGGAATTTTTGCTATTTATTAGTTATATTACTAATCAGTAACAATACATATCACATGTGTTATTGCTTAGATTTCCAGCAGGATGTCACCCATAGAATGGTAAATAACAGCGAACTATGTTCTTTATAGATTCACTTATAATAGAGAATAGCAGCCACTGGATTACATTTCAGAAAGTGAAGTATTAGAAAGAAATGGCTGCTGTAATAAATTGACAAAGGAACACATGATATTGCCAAAATAACTATCAAGGTAAAAGTTAATCTATTCAGATAATATAAATATTAAAGAATAAAGCTGTTTCAAAACATTTCAATCATCTCATACACAGTAGCACATGATATCTAAAAGATTTAGTTTCCTCAACTTGGAATTGTATGCAAAAGAATATGTGAGGCTGCAGTGAAACTGTTCCAAAATGTAAACAAGGAATAGAAAGAAAAAAATAAGTGAAAATAGTTTTACAAATGTACACATAAACGTTAATCAAATTCTGAAAGCAATGTTTTTTTCAAGAAAGAAGCAAACGAACACACAAAAACAGGCAAGGGAACTATTGTACTGCATAGATAGGATCTAGGCTTCTGGATAAGGGAATGATGGTATATAACCCATAGGTTAGACACGTATTACAGTGATGATGTTGCCCAGGTGTTGTCAGAGCCCGAGAGGGTAGCAAAGAATAGCAACACTGTTTACCTTACATGCGTGTCATAAGAGGTGACTAGGAAGGTTATTGGGTTGCAGTTGGCTGTCCTAACCCATATACGGTCAAATTAACCCAGAAGCCATGCTGAAGTCGGACGTGTCAAGTCGAAAGGTGCAGATATTGTAACAAAGCTATAAACTATAACACAATGCACTCTTTTCTCCGGACTACATCCTGCTGATTTGCAGGAGTTTGAGAATGAACAAAAGAAGATGAGATTACAAAATACAAAATAAAATGTTACAGTAAAATAGTCAAAAATCCAATATAAGGGGTCTACAGTAAAATTATGTTTAGACAGAATTCTTTATCGTAAAGGACAGTCCTTAGCAACAATAGAAAATTTAATTCTACTTTACGATCAACTTTCATCTTGAAAATAAAATTACTCCTCAGGTGCGTTGTGTGGTTGATCATGGAGAATTTGAAACGCAGGATGGCATCACAGTATTGTTTAAAAAAAATAGCCAGGTTTGTTGTCAATTGTTGTGTTTTGATGCTGATAGAAACGATTTGGAAATGGTTGCATACAGTGTGAATCATATTAAAACACTATCAGCTCAAATCAGCATGTAGTTTAAAGCACTCTTTCCTGAAGGAAGAGTCACATGTACACAAAATTCAAGATTAGCAACACAGCCATGTGTACATGTAGAACAGAGTGCCAAACATATACTTCAGGAGTGTTCTGAGTATGAAACGCTGAGGCAGACAATTTGGCCAGAGGAAACAACACTGGAATCAAAACTGTATGGCCACTGTGAACTATAAAAGACACTGAGTTTTATTCAGGAGACAGAACTACAGATATAGACATGTTTCAAGTGAATGAAAGAAGAAGGCGGCGTAGGTATTACAATGATTTGTTGTAGTTTGGGGTTCTTCTTCTGTGTTCGCTCTCACATTCCTGCAGGTTAACAAGACGTAGTCCTGAGAATGGAATGTGTTGTCATGATTTACAACTTGACTACAATATCTTGTGCATTTCGGCCTGACACATCTTACTTAGCATGGCTTCTAGGTCACTTTGACCCTACATGGGATGGAACAGCCAACTCCACCCCCATAACGTCCTTAGTCGCTACTTACAACATTCACGGAAAGTTAAAAGTATTGCTATTCCTTGTTTCCTTTTTGGATTCACAATATACTGACTTCTGTGTTAAATTCTCAGTTGAAATTGACTTTATTTGTACCACTTTTTTTTTACTGCCACCTTGAGTTAAGGGTAAAAAGTAAACTAAGTCATGAACCACCATCTAGCTCACAGTTTCCCCATAAGTTTCCAGCCAGTGGCTGAGCAGAAACTGCCTGACTAGAGTCATCTACCACACTTTCTAGTAGCAATGGCACCATTCCTCGACCTTCTTCCCACAACTAATACCCTGGTACTTCCTTGTAGCTGGGAAAGTACTGCTAATCTTGATATGAATGACATTCTTTTGGGAGTGGGGGTGATATATATATTTCCACACACACACACCCCCCCCCCCAATATATAAATATCAGCTTTCGGATTAGTGCAATGCCTATTGATGGAGCCTTCTACTCAGAGGGGGTCTTTAGGTGTGATTAAAAATATAATCTGAAGCTGAGATAAACGCGAAGCATCAGCTAGCGCTAATTCAAACTTCGCGTAATGCACTGAGAGCTCCCTCCAGGCTGTTCTGGGGGAGGGGCCCCTCTCATTGTGTTATGTGCAGATCAATGGATATTTGTTAATGCTGCATTGTATGTGCCTTTGCGAAAGTTTGTTACGTTAAATAATGTAAGAGATTACTTCCATAAAAATAGGCCACATCTGCTTAACATGAACCAAACTGACATTTCTGTGTTGAAAATACTTTTGTTATCAAGAATTGTTTGATGATTTCTCATTCCTCTTTCAACAGCATTATCTGCTGCGATCTGAATGTGAACATCTGATAAGACAGGGTGTGCTGGAGCACATTCTCCAATGAATAATGCTCATCTCATTTGTTTGTAGCAAGAAACCAGAATTTACTGTATGCATTAACATTTGCTTGATCATTTGAAATGTATCACACATTGTCTATAATAAATGATCTTGTTTGTATTTAATTGTGTTTGTTGGCTTGTTAGTGGGCCCTATTCCACAACCGCAACTTGGTTGAACCTGTCTGTGATTTGAAAGTCGATAATTCACATTGTACTGGCAATGTGTTTGATTGTATTATTGGTGCCTAAAAATTAAACAATTGTTGAATAGCGGATTGTCCCTATACATGTTTGTTTTGCGTTCGCTCCATTGTAACCAGCACAGATATCTGTGCGATTTCCGCCGGGAGCGTGGTCCTATACATATGCTTCACTTGTTATTATTTAGATGTGTTTTGGTTGATCTTAATTAAAAAAGAAACAATTTCTGTGAATTCAGTCTCATACATAATCTACATATTATCTAAGTGGTCCATCAACTTTAGGTCTTAGATCTGCTGTCAGTAAAAGAAAACGATTTTGATGTATGAGAACCCCGCCGAAGACGGATGTGTCTGGCCATTGACGCAAATAAAACGGCGACACAACGCAATTCCATTCTCTGGAATACATCCTGCTGGAAATCTAGTAGGACATGATCCTGCTGTAAGGGAGATCCAGCGGGAGTTTGAGAATGAACGCTGAAGAAGATTTATGAGAACTGATCAGACTAGCAGTCTGATGTAAATAATTAAAAACAATTCAATAATTCACAATACTAGACATATATGTATGACCTTTTTTGGTTTTGCAAATGGTCAAGTAAAAAAAAAAGTAACTTGATCTGTGTCTCTCATGAATGAACCCATAGCAAATTTGTGTCGCTTTTGACCATCTTTTAAAAAATATTTTTTTCTCCAAACAACTGTCCATTTGCTAGTAAAGTTTGGTGCACAATCATTAGCAAGTTCTTCCCAATTGTTAGGGTTGATAGAGGAATCTTTTATTAAGGATTTACAGATACATTTGTAACTCAGAAGTGATCTACCACAGATGAGATGACTTTAATCATTCACACTTCCGTACTCTTCACTTCTTGTTGTATTCCTGACCTGTCTGTTTCTAATACATTGCTGAGCATGTAGTCTTTGCTTGATTTTGTGGTTCCATTTGGTTTGTTTCTCCTATATTGAATAATAGGACCTTTTTGTGTTGAACCAATAGAACCAAAATGACCTTTTGGTAGAAACATCAATTCTATGTATTGTTCCACATAAAATTGTCATTTAATCCATTCAATACCGTAGCAGACGAAATTGTTGGCTATATATACATTACTGTAGCGGCTGTTCTCGTCAGATTGACATCAGCCTTTTTGATAGATGTGTTACCAGTTCCATGCAAATAGACGTGCTAAATTTAGTGCTGACGTGATTACCGGTAATGGCAGCTTCCAGTGGTTTTTTCATTCATACTAACAGCTGTCATTTCCGAATTGTGGAGATTTTATTATGACCTTCAATTTTCGTCAAAACTTGGTAAAAATGGACATTCTTATGATTCAGATGATTTCGATAGGAAATTTTTTAATGGAATTCTAGAGAGTTTGAATGAATCAAACGTTGATGGGGTAGTAATTCAATATTTAGTAGGCCTAATTGCTACATGTACAGCCCCTCACATCAGAGACCTAGTAATGATTGAGAATAGTCAGCACATTCATTTTCCTTTTGTGCTGAAGTTAGCGCATAGGGCAGAGGTCAGATCTCTCCAGTTCTGTCTGTTCAAAGCTATTCTGTGCAGTTCTTGAATAGTATGAATATTGGTTGTCTTACTTTTTCTAAGTATTGTTCTTCTGAGTGTTTCTTTTGGTCTACCCCTTGCTCTTTTGCCTGTAGGTACCCATTCAAGAGATTGGTGGTGTATTCTGTTGGTGTCTGCGCATAGGACATGCCCGATGTAGGACCAACAGCGTTTTCTGAATGAAAAAAGAATTGGAATGAACTGACTTCTGTTACACAAATCGGTCTGGACTTTACTCTGTTAGTTTATTAATCCAACGATCGACGGAATGACCCAACACAGCACAGCTGTGATTGATATTGATCAATTTCATGAGAAATCAGGTCCTGAAAATGACATTGATCGAGATCAATCTGTTTTTGACTAAGATTAAGGTCCAGTTTTCACTATTTCTATGTGAGTTATTCTTTGGGGCTACGCGCAGAATGTTGTGTATGCAGGTATCAAAATTGTATGAAAAACGAGATCCATTTGGAAACCTGTTTCACCAAATATCTAGGTCATTCTTTATGTAAACTAGGCCTATATGTTTAGAGTAGTTAACAGTTACGGAATGTCGTTGAACACTTATCAGAAAACAAACTGACACAAGTAAATGAAGCAGACATGAAACTGCACAATTTTTTTCCTCTCGCATTTTACATGACTATCACAAATGTATGTTCACAAATCAGTACATCTTTAATTTATCTGTTAATTGGACTTTGAATCATAAAAATTGATTGCAAATTGTGTTTTATATTAATTTTCTAGCACAATCACTTCTGATTTGTGCTGTGTTATTCCCCTTGCCCTGGGAATTAAGCTCAGAGTTTTTCCTGGAATCGAGCAGAACTGCACAGGATGGTTGCAGACTGGATATACACTGTCAACTGCCTTAGTTTCCATCCCTCTGGATTTTTGTCTGGTAGGGGTTTACTCCATGCTATCCAATTAGACAGATGATTTTGTGTAGGGAATCTTTTGCTCTTTGCCCTAGGCACTTCCCGTGGTAATCTATTAAGACTTAAAGATTTACAGCTAGATTTACAGTATTACCATAATGAAAGGTACAGATAACGCAGCCATTCTGTAGGCATGGCACAACATAAACACTCTCTGGACTGCATCCAGTTAAGTGCAGGAGTTTGTGTAAGAAATGCAGAAGAAAATAGAATTGGAATCGATGCATTTGCATTTCAACAGCGATGGACATGCATAGGTAGTTTCATAACTAACTTACACGTTGACACTGTGGTTGATGAGCATATGCTGTGGTTGAAGTTTGGTACTAAACATGAGTAGGACATTGAGGCAGTGTAGGTTCATAATCCAACCAGTCCCTTGTTTGCTACATGGCTCATATTTTGTTAATATCTAAATATTTCACGACAGTAAAAATCTGTGATACAAATGTAAAGGGTTGTAACAAGAGACAAAAATAAAATCAGCCAGTCAACATACTGTCAAAAATATTTTATTAGCAAAAAATATTGTTATATGGTCAACATTGTTACAATGTGCCATTTCTTTTAAAAGGCCAACATGACACAAATGAAACGTGTTATTTGTACATTGCTTGAAGGAAAATATTAGCACTAAAATTAATTATAAAGTATATACATTAGAATGCTTTATTAATAGAACTATATCTTGCATTAGGTTTTAGTTTTCTGAATCGACATTGACGCACTCTGGGCAAACCCATAGATGCGTGGTCTCTCACAGCACATGACATCACTTGTCTTATCAAGTGGTAGACTTATCCTTCACTATGTTTCTGATAGTCAGTCCATTACAAGGAGTAAATTTCAGTTTTAAATATAAGCTCACCATAATCGGATATACTATGCTGAAAGGTGCAGCTCTGCTGTAAAACTAGCAGTGCAACATATATCCAGGCTCTCAAGCTGAAACTTGTGCTGATTATTTGAGAATTAACACAGAAGAAGAAATGTTGCATGCAAGAAGGCATATACATATTGCAACACATTTCATGGTGGTTGTTTACATTTTGATATTCAGTCAACATTTTCTTCCCACTTTTCATGTAACATGATTGTCAAATTTCTCAAATTTCATATTCAATTTAAACAAAATATTTGAATGAAAGTAGTAAAAATGTATATTTTGAATTTACTTGTTCAACCTAATATTTTTGATTGAGCAAGGTCAAATTGATAACTTTTGCATAGTGTAAATAGCATCCTTAATTCACCATTCTTGTAGTTACTTTAAAAATTGTGTTTTTGTTTGTCATGGTGTTTTAGGTAATAGGTGACAATTTTCCTTCTTTGTACATAATTTGTATTGTAAAGTTTGAAATCAAAATAATAAAATATATTTGTTATCAAGCTAACTGCTGGAAGATTGTATAAAAATAATCTGAAGAAGAAAAAAAAACATGACAGCCTGAAAAGTTTCTCTCAGGCATCACCGTATAGATTTATGTGTGCATAAAAATATGGATGATGGATAAATAGCTGAATGATGAATTTTAATAAAAAATTGGGAATGTTTACAAATATGGTTCCTCCTTAATCTATTACTTTTCATTTTATCAAATTCTTGTTTCAATTATTCATTCAAGTTAAAAATTAATCTTTTATGACAAGGGGACACATGGAGACACATTTCCCATCACAAATTCATCTTATTTCAATTATTCATTCAAGTTAAATATTAATCTTTTATGACAAGGGGAAACAGGAACACACATTATTTCCCATCACTAATTATAATTACACCACTCAAACAAAATGTATGAGAAGGTACCAATTAGCTGATGTTTATATTTTTCAAGATGTTTTCACAGAAAGCTCTATACTACAAATGAAGGTCTGTCTTAAGTATCTGAAAATTTTCCACCATGTTCAAGTTTGTCTTATGTGGGTCTATTTACAAATATAAACAAGTATTAAGGGTACCTCTGTGACCAAATAATTTGTTTTGTGTTCATGAAGAGTTTAAAGTGGAATCAGGTCCTGAGGATTATTCCTCGAGTTACAGAATTAAGTGAGCAGATTGACAATGCAGCATTCTATTGTAAATATGGGAAAACCTGAGTAAAATCAAGTCAATCCCTGTCTTTAATGAACTTTTTCAAACTTATGTAGCCATGAAGAAAGAAAATATTTAAATATATAAACAAATGAAGGTTATTCTCATAACGTGTTATCTTTTGTTCTTGGTCAAGACACAGAAGGGAGATAACCCTTACATTTTCTGCTTTGCAGTTGAAATGGCAAGTACGGTATTACAATTTGCCATTTGTTTTAAAGAAGCCATTTTCTTGTATCCATTATTTAATTCACAGAATAACCACATAGGATAATTAAAAATGCATGAAAATATTGCAAAAGTGTTATGTCCTTTGCTTCTGTACATAAGCATATGTGGTTTACCTGACAAACGTAAGCACTTACCATTCACAACAAAACAATGATGTGCATCACAATCAAATATTAGCTTTACAGCGTAAACACTTGTGCATTTCTTATATTTTGCAATAGGGAAATAAAAAACAACAATGTTCACAGTAATCCATTATGAAGATTCTGTTTGGGAACAATACAGGATTAAGGATCCTTGTAGCATTTCCTGTTTACACTTAAAAAATTTCTCTCCTGTCATATTTTTTAGAACTTGTTTATGTCATAATGGGAAGTACAATTTTTTTATTGATGCCATACATGCTGGGTCTAACATGCCCTCTTCCCCCCCCCCCCCCAAATAACCAACTAAATTCTAGCAGTAGCTCATATCTTTAAAATATAATTTGCCGTGCAGCATCAGGTGTAGAAGAGTTCTCCGGAGATGGCCTTCTTGTACGCTGTTTGTAAGCTTGTTCCTGTGCTTTTATGATTTCTGTGGTCCATCTTTTACATGGTCTGCCTCTGGCTTTATTTATAGTCATGATGTCTATGTGTCATGACCATCTGTGGCATGTTGTCTGTTGGTAGTCTGGAAGTGTGTGAAAAACACTTGATCTTTTGTCTTTTTTAGCATCATTTCATCAAGCAAGAAACCAAAGAACACAAATATTAACTCTCTGAAATATTTGTATGTTCGTTTCACATCCCACTAATTGACAGTATATATATATATATATATATTATATATATATATATATATATATTATATATATATATATATATATATATATATATATATATATATATATATTATATATATATATATATATAATATATATATATATATATATATATATATATATATAATATATATATATATATATTATATATATATATATATGGACCCTTGATCCTGTTTTGTTCCTCTGTTTATATAGTTATTCAGAAACGCATACAATATCAATTTTATATCATCACTCATCTCTTAATCAAGTCTAAATAAATGTTTACTCAGAATTTATCAGAAGAAAGTCAACACCAAAAATGGAGAATTTAAAAAAAAAATATTGCACGTTTGATTAGTATTTCTGTACACAAACAATATTTGTGCTTTATATTCACCACAACCTCAGGAAAAAACAACAAAATTTCACACTTTGTTTTAGTAATTATCAGCAGTTAGGAAATTATTCCCAAATTATTAACAGCTTCACACAACAAGGCAATGTAAAGAGTCAGGCATGTTCTGTCCTGTGTAGCTTATAACTAACACATATAGGGCAATGAAAAGACCTGGGAGTGCAGGTTATAGCGTACATTTCATATTTATTAGGCACTGAAAAGACCCAAGGGGGGGGGGAGAGGAGGAGGCCTTTGTTGCTCATAATAATTATACAATTTTCACACACAGAGCATCTGGCAGAGAAACAATACAAATATTTTCCTTGTGGGGTGGGGGGAAAGGAAGAAGGAGAAATACATATTTCAACAATTCACACACACACTGCAATGAAAATATCCATGGTCACTGTTTCCAGTGAAATACATTACAATTCTCACATATTAGTCAATGAAGACACCAGAACATTTGTGTCTTGGTGCAATTTATATAGATTGGGCAATGAATAGATCTGATGACTGTCAATTCTATGGAACTTATAACAACTGATACATATGTAGCAATAATGAACAAGAAACTTTGTTTATCTTGTGCCACTTATAAAGATACCCACAGATTTTGTTGCAACTTACAAATATACTTACATATTATGCCCCATGGTATGCATGAACCAAAGGGTCGAGGACAAAATGATATGGATATCAGTATTTGACTATTTTGTCTTTGATCTTTATTTTACTTCTATCAGACTACATACCTTACGTGAATAGTGTTTTTAATAAGTATGATCAATTTCATTGTCACACCTTTTACAGTCAAGTATTGCCTACTGCCATACTTTTACAGCAAGTCTTTCCTACTGTTATACTTTTTCAGACAAGCCTTGCCTATCACCATACTCATAGCTAACTTATTTTTCCATAAATTCATATTTTTAACTTATTGTATTTAAAAAAAAAATATCTGTATTTAACACCCAATATGTTCAATACGTGCAAAACGTCATGCATTAGTAATTACTGAAGATGTAACACCAAATGAACTTTTTTTTAAATTGGGGGGGGGGGGGGGGGATCTGTATCAATGCAAAAAATGCATAATAGTTGACAACTACGCATGCTATTTTGTGTGGCATGATGAGTTTTAATGATAATAATTGGAAATCATCCAATAAAGTTAGGATAAAGTTAAGATTTTCAGATATAAGATTTGTTAAGGTTATTTATAAAAAAGAGTGATAATCCATTTTGATAATCTATTCTCTGCTTGATTTTGTCTAGCAGTGTCAGTATCACAATTTTGTTTTTGAAGTGGCATCACTTGCTCCTGGATCTCTAGGGTAGTCACCTGTCAATCTATGATCATCCTTATCTGAAATAGAGATCAAATCTCACCAGCGTGTTGCCGAGGTCCGAAAGGGGAGCAAAGAATAGCAACACTATTTACTTTTCTTTCATGCACAATATAAGAGGTGACTAAGGAGGTTTTGGGGTAGAGCTTGCAGTCTCATTCCATACAGGGTCAAAATGATCCAGACTCCATGATGAAGTCGGATGTATCAGGCTGAAAAACCCAGATACCACAACAAAGCTGTAAACCATGACAATGCATTCCGTTATCCAGACTACATTCTGCTAATTGCAGGAGTTTGAGACATTCCGTTCTCTGGACTACATTCTGCTAATTGCAGGAAATTGAGAACGAATGTTTGAGAAAGAAGAGTTAAATTCTGATTGTTTTATAACTACTGCTTGCTAAGAAATCTGACTTAGTAAAATTCAATCAAAGTGGAGGATCTTCCTGGCCTAATGGTTAAGCCGGTTGCTTTGTGCCCAAGAGTTCACAAGTTCAAATCTTGCTTGCTACATCTGGTTTATAACATGGATTTTTTCAGAGTTCCCTGGGGATTATTGTTTGAAGCTAACAGTTACGGGCTATGTGTAGTACTCTCAACATGTGGTGTGATGCACATATGAAGTCCATATGTACATATGAGTACATATGAAGTAATCCAAGTACGATGAAATCAATCCTCTATGCCATGGGCCTTTTTTCAGAATTAATCATTTTGGACTGGACCCAGGTATTAGCAGCTTCATCACTTATGTTTACTTGTATAATAAGTATTTGTGTATTGAAAAAATGCAATAGAATAATCAGAACACTGACTCGCCCGTGTGTTGCGGGACCCAAAAGGGGAGCAAAGAATAGCAACACTGTTTACCTTTCACGCATGTCGTAAAAGGCGACTAAGGAGGTTATGGGATGGAGTTGGCTGTCCCATCCCATATAGGGTCAGTGACCCAAAGCCATGCTGAAGTCGGATGTGACAGGCCGAAAGGCGCAGATATCGCAGCAATGCTGTAAACCGTGATACAACGCATTCCGTTCTCCAGACTACATCCTGCAAATCTGCAGGAGTTTGAGAACGAACGCAGAAGAAGAAGAACACTGACTATTGGCACTTGATCAATATAATCATGGGCACAGCCATATTAACAAATAGAAAACGCTGCAGAAAGCAATAAAAGTGTCAGGCCTGAAAATTTCTCACAGAAAAGCCATACTCAACTAACAGATGTCCATGGCAGTGAAAGTGTCAGACATTTACCTTTATGAAGTTATGGCCTAGTAGGAAACATTTTACATTTTTCTGTGTGTGTGTTATATATATATATAAGAGAGTGAATGAGTGAGGTAAAATTTTAAAAACTGGTATACACTAAAGTGCATTTTCCAATTTGGGATTTACAATCACGGAGGCATAAGAATACAAAACAGAATTTTCAAAAGAGGTAGAAAATTGTGCTCTCACAAAAACCATACATGGTTTGAATGCTCAGGATGAAAATGTTCATAAAGCATTACTAATCTAAATCTTGAACAAACTGACAGATTCCGCTGCAGAAAGCAGGAATTAAATATTCAGCATTTAAATATAGCAGTTGGAAAAAACATAGCTAAACTAATAGAATTATATATATATATATATATTGCTGTGATAAAACAATCAAGGAGAATAATAAGTAGGAAGCTTTGAGGAATTATGATAAAAATCAGAATAATGCACAAAAGACCCGAACTTGATGAGCACTTGACACCAACTGCAGTGTGCCGCAAAGTGTTTTTATTAACTCAACAAGGGACACCCTTAAAAAAAAAAAGGACGTTGCTTTTACCAGGTCTTTAAGTCAGTGTTTCAGGTCACTGTTGAACACATGTATTTAAAGACTTAGTACAAGCAGAATCCTTTTTTGAGTTAATAAAAACAGTAACATACTGGTGCTTAATAGATGCATAAAGTACGAGTCATATGTAAAACCTGATTTTTATCAGAGAGATCAGCTTGAACAATAGAATGACTGACCACATGGGGCGACTATTGTGATTTGAATATAATGTTGGAATAATTGAAAGATATCAATAAATATTATATAATTATAATATAGATATGAAAATATATTTCCTTTCAAATATCATATTAAAATACAGTGTTCAAACAAACACAAATCTGACATACATAACAGCAATAATATGTGTGAAGCACTCAATTCAGAAATCTTATCTAACATTTTTGTGAAAGTTGACCATATTATGTTGAAAAAAAATCAATTCACATAGAAACACTGAGGCATGTTTAAATGACTACCGGTACACTATCTATACTATGGCATCTTACAATACAGCAGGAATAAATGTTTGATGAAAAACTAAAAATGGCACCTTTCTTTACTTCCAGATGATAAAGCAGTCAAATCCTACTATAAAAACTTGGTCTGGACTGACATAATATTTATATAATAATAGAAACAGCTATATACAGTATAATTAATAAAAAATAATTTGGAATTTGAAAGAAATTGGGAAATTTATTACATGCTCTATAGATGAATTTCACTGTAAATTGTTGTACAAGTGCTGTCTCTGCAACAAAGGATGGCTGTAATGGACCTTCAATATCCTGTCTCGTGCCATAATGATTCACTCTGACAATTACCCTGTTCATCTCATGGTGTTTCCCTCCCACTTGTATCTCTGCCCACCTCATGCTCGCTTCCCCTCAACTCTTAAAGTAAGGACTTCAACAATGCCTTTTAATGTCTAAAATATTTGTTTGATTTTTATTTCCTTTAAAATGTTTTTTCATATGCAGCATTGTCAGAACCTCTTTGTTTTCATCTCTGTAAATGACACTCTCCCTATTATTATATATATCCATATTATTGTTGAGCTATAAGGAGTAAAAGTTACAATCTATGGCGATGACGCATGTGGCTAACACAAGCAATCTGAGCCTCAAAGAATCTTCCTGAATATGTACAAAGAATTTCAGGACCAAATGCGTTTGATCACTGCACAGAGAACATGTGAACAGTGCTGATTAATGCACAGACAATATGTGAACTGTACTGATTAATGCACAGGCAATATGTGAACTGTGATGATCAATGCACAGAAAATCTGTGATCTGTTCTATCAGTTAAATTTCATTGTTGCCAGGGTCTGAAATGGAAGCAAAGAATAGTAACAAACAAATAAACTACCATGCATGTCATAATGGGTTTGGCTACCCTCATCTCATAGGATAAATGTGACATGAAAACTGCTGATGTCAAAAGCATATCAACAATATGTAAACTATTACCCATTCTGTTCTCTGGACTATATCCTGCTAACCAGCAGCTGAATGAGAATGAGCAAAAAATTATGTCACCAAGAAGAAATACAAAATAACCATTTTCAGAATGAGAATAGGGATTTAGACAGTAACCACCACCCTTTGTATGGTTCTCTTAACAGGAAATCGAAAATAGGTAACACCTGCAACAAAGCTAATCTGACAGGCAAAATCTGAGAAGTGGGTAATGAAGTTTTGATAATCACTGGAAAAACACAAATTGTGTTTTGGTCAAAAGGCCTTTATTATTTGTCGAACTGCTCTGATGATCCTATTAATGTCTGACGTAAGTTCATTCTTCAAATGGTTAAAAAAAAGGCAGAGTTGGTATGAGCAGATAATATATGCTTTCAACATCTAGACTAACATCTATACTGAACATGCAGGCATTTGTGGCAATGAGAGAGTAGACAGACTTGCATAAAAAGTTCACATAGTTAGGGTAGTGGAGTTATATTAACTGTGACATGTTATAGGTGTTTATGGATGGCAGCTGAGGCATATACTCAGGGACTAGGGACAGATCAGAATAATTAGTGTTTTACCAGCTATTTACTGAAACCATTAGCATATAATCCCTTCTACAGCTGCTGGAGAGAGTTTCAATTAATTCATCCAGTGCTCTGCATAACTAACCAATAAACCAAATTATTTGGACAATTATAAAATAGTGCATGTCAACTAAATAAAAAACATTCTTGATTAGAAACTAGCTTCACAGCACATGGGGCACCCATAAGTGCTCCACTCTCTGTTCCAGCAGCCATCCCAGTGTATGTAGGCTTAGGAGTCCCTGTCAGGTGTTGATTCTATGATCTTCGAGGCCTTCCAAAAAATATTTCCTTCCTCCCCTCTAGATACTCCATTCCGGAGATTCTCTGTATGTGTACACTCTCAGCCTCATTAACATCATCTTCATATGAATTACCAGGTAATTTTATTACTGCCCTGATCAAGTCTGCTTTATCTCTTCTCAGAATTTTGCCATCTATCTCCGCATTGCCTGTCAATAAGTCAGCTCTCTCGTTTCCTGACCCCAGCATGACCAGGGCAGTATATCCATATAATGCTCTGGACAATTGAGTTATTTAATAAGTCCCACCATTCTTTTCTCAGCATGCACTTTTATATCTTGTGCAGCATACTTTCATAGTGTGTGAGTATTACCGAGTGTGTTGATATATCAGTTATCAACCAATTAAATGCTGCTGTAACTTCCTCTATCTCCATCCTCATGCTCAATGTAACAGTGGAGTATGCTGAGAATTTCTTAACCAACTTCACACAGTCTCTGTAGGGAACAAAACCCAACTGCTTTTATTTGTATTTTTGTTAACTGAGCCATCTGTGTATATAATTATGTCTTGTGGTTTCAAGTGTGCCACAAGATAAAAACACTGTAAATAAAAACATGTCCACAGCAATTGTTGATGGTGGTATATTCAGTATTATTTATTTGTTGTCACAGATCTAATGTGCTATCATAGGTGATGAGCATGGACAGTAATGTGACATAAAATTTACAATGTGGCTAGCATGTACCTCTAATGGTAGACTTCCTTAACCCATTTACTCTGCTGAATTTATTTCTTTGGTTGAGATTTATTTGTTAATATTAACACAAAACACACATTTGTTATATATAAAAATAAAATAATAAAGTATTTCCTTATGCTGACTCATATCGAGGAATACAGTATTATGGGCTCGTACTTTTCAGTGACCAGAAGTATACCTAGGGATGATGTGGTCAGCACAACACCCTCCGCTTTTACTTTCCCAGACAATTTGGTAACCATTTCCTTAGGTTGAGTCTTTGATGATTAAAAAATATATACAATTGAACTGGGAATTGAACCTTGGACTGGATCACTGGAATAATAAGCCAGTATATTAACCACTAAGCTATCTTAATACTTCTGAGCCACTCTCACTACCTCAAATTCACAGATTCTGATGCAAATGACTTAATCACAATTTTCAGATGTGCAGCAATAATTTGCCTTTAATTTTTGAACATTTGCAATGGGAAAACTTCAATTTGATAAAAATCAGCATAGTTAAATTGGAGTTTAATTTTTCTAAATGGAAAATCCATGTAATGAATGAAATACTGGTGACAATCAGTAGCATTCACTTCTATTCAGAATGTAGCCATCCACTCAGCATTTGTTCGCTGTAGTGGTTCTATGCAATATAAACACCACCAGTAGTTTGCCATTGCTTTCTGAATGGTCAAGATTGCACAATTTCTTTTGGCGAGACTCGAATCTTGTACCTTGGCAGTCACAACACGCTCTGTACCCAATTACTACATCTAAATTCAACTTATGACATCTCATAGGAATCTTTTCTTTTAATATGCCATTATATCCTACATTTGTGAATATATTGTGGAATATATTTTCAGTAAAAATTATACAATAATTCTACTTTCTTCTTTAAATAACTTCAATGTCTTTAATACATTAAATTACACAGTGGAATCCTATTATAATGAATTGGTCGGGACTGACAGGATATGTGTGTAATAAACAAATTTCATTATATAGAATTATTACCATAAGTTATATCCCTTGCAAATATTAACAAGTGTGCCATGTACAATGTTTCACATGAGTAATCACTAGGTTTCAAGGACTAGAGAATGGTGTACCAGTTCCTTGTGGGAATGGTAAGGTATTTTTTTTTAGTCATCTTTCACCTTCATTGTGGTATTCAGTGAAAAAGATATGGTCAAGGTTTCTGGTAAACATATGCACACTAAGGCTGTGGTTGGTTGGTTGGTTGCTGATCCAGCGGTCCATGCTCTTTGACCCAATGCCATTGTGTGATATATGCATGTGTTTGTGAGTTGTTGTTTTGTTCCATATAATGTGTTCCATTTATCTGGCCCTGGAGGGAGAAGCATTTTCCTGATGTCATCCAGCGCTGGACATTCAAAAAGGTGGTGGTCAACAGTTTCATATGGATGAGTGCACAGCCAGAACCCTGGAGTGTGTTGTGGTTGTATTCTGTTCAGGTGATTGTTAAGCTGTAGATGTTGTGTGCGCAGTCGGAATATGATACTCTGGTCTTTTCTTTCCAGGAGAATGATATTGTCTTTAGGATTTGGGCTGGTCATATATTTATAGATTTCCCTCCCAGTGTTTCCCATGGCCCATCTGTTCATCCAATTTTCTTTGTTCACAGATTTCAGAATCATTTTAACTGTGTGCAATGCTGCTTCTGTATAAGGCTGTTCTTGTTGTGCTCCCCTCTTTGCTAGTCTGTCTGCCATATCATTACCAGGTGTGTTTGAGTGGCCAGGAATCCACTGCATAACAATGTTGACATCATAAGATGTGAGCAGCTGGTTTGCATGGTGGTATATTTCAGCTAGCTCGGGTTTACAATGTCCAGCAATTTCAATGCTTGGAGCGCAGACATAGAGTCTGTAAAAATAACAATGTTTTGGACAATGATGGGAAGGCATCAAATATGGTCTTCAGGTGGTACTAGGCAATTTCTAGTGCTGTTATTTCAGCTTCATAGTTAGAATGATCCCACAGGCATCAAACAACTCATCAGATGTTTTGTCTGGATATTCTATATAGACACCATAACCTGCTTTGATGATGGCTTTGAAGGCAGACCCATCAGTATAGACATGAATCCATTGTTCTGGGTAGGTGTCTATTGTTTTCTGTGTTGCTTTCATAAGGCTTACTGGGTCAGAACGTTTCGTTGCATTATCTCTTAACTGTGTTTTGATTTCTGGCAATTTAAGGCCTGCGTGTGGTGGTAAACATTTTTTTTACACACTAAGGCTATAAATGTTACCAGAACAGACTGAATGAGAAATGAAGACATTAGAAAGATAGTAAAGACCATATCATGCAAATAATATATAGAGAGGCAAAAGATCAACTGGTTCTGCCACCTTATGCGAATTGAACCATAACACCGCTGAAGACGGATGTGTCGGGCCATTGGCGCAAATAAAAACCGCGACACAACGCATTTCCATTCTCTGGACTACATATTCTGGAGATCTAGTAGGACCATGGTCTTGCTACAGGGGAGATCCAGCGGGAGTTTGAGAATGAACGCTGAAGAAGAAGAACCATTCAATCAGAGAGATTGTTAAAAAACACAGCCTAATCATTGCAAGCGCAAAAAAATGGCCAAAGACAAAACTTCAACTCCCAACTACACCTAACAGCACTTTGTGGAAAAGACAATAGATAGTGAAATCCTCTATACCCTATCAACTTTTGTGATTGGAAGGGATTGGTAGTTACTGTTTTGTTATCTGACTTTCTTGCTTTATTTAGGGATGGGAGAGAGAGAGGAGAGGAGTAGACATGTAGTTTATTTTAAGAACAAGGGCACTGTTGTGTTATAGATACAACCTAGTTAAAATAATTGGGAATTTAAAAAAGTGCTGTTAAATGGAAATTTTATTTAAAACTGATTAGTTGTAATGGGATTTTACTTTATTCTGCATGCAATTTATAACATTGATGGTCGAGGTCACACCACCTAAAATTTTAAGACATTTTCAAAAGATTATGGAATTAATGAGTCTGGCTATACCATATAGAAATAAAATTCAACATATTCTAGAAAAAAAAGTTACAGTTTTCAATTCTATGGCACTAAATATCCAGAATTAATTGTCCCAGTGAGTTAACAAGTAACAATAAATTAACTTTTCACTCTTGTCATAGCAAGAATGTTTTTTGAAGTATTTACTCTTGACATCCAGAAATCTTCAAACTTTTATCATAGATTCATGCCTGCATACAACAGAAAATTTACGTTGTATAAGACCACAGACGAGGGAATCATGGTAAGAATTAAACAGAAAATAATAGAGACAGAAGATAAGATATTGTAATGGTGGTTAATATAGCGTGAGTTTAAGTTATCAGAGAAAAGCATAAAAAGGGCATTGTTCTGGAATCCATTTGTCTTTTCCACAAAGTGTTGTTAGGTGTAGTGGGGAGTTAAAGTTTTCTGTCTTTGGCCATCTTTGATACGCTTATAATTAGACTGTTTTTAACAATCTCTGATTGAATCTTCCTATTTTGTTCTTGGTCTTCTTGCTTTGTAGCTATTCTCTTAAATCTCTTAAGAAATTGTAATGGAGGTTGATATAGCATGAGTTGAAATGACAGGAGGAAAGCATAAGAAGGGCATTGTTCTGGAATCCATAAGGAAAGGGTAAAAGAGGAAGACCAAGAAATACTTGGTGGAAAGAATTAGATACAAAATAAAAAGGATATGATACTGAAAGAATTGTAACGATTAGCAAAAATAGGATAAGATAAGGTTTGTTGAGAATCTATGCTCTGCAGACAGTTGAACAATGAATTGCTATAGCTAAACTCTGAGTTATGGCTGCAGGTTAACATCGGTGCACACCAAATAAGTCAAATTTTTGTGTTCTGATCCCTGCCTACAAAAAAATCAATCAGAGTGTAGCAGCCGACAGTTGTAGTTCAATGTGATTTATCAGTCTCTTCGTGTATCTATTATGTTTCTCTTTACGGCTGTTCCAATCTTTACATTAATCTCATGAAGTCTGGAGGTCGGCCATTGAATCACACAAATATTTCTGAGTGGGTGAGGTCTCAACGCATTAACACTGGCCTGCTCACCAGTGTATCAGCTTAAACACCAAGTACCTATCATAATCTCATGTTATTTCAGAATAAATAATGCTATAATAGTAAGCTCAGATGACACGTGATGATGCTCCCCATCTGCAAGCAAAGATGATCATGGCTTAAAATTTAATTAGGAGAACAGAAGGGACGTGTAACTGATTCTGTGCTCAGATATGTGGCTTTTCGGAACTAAAATTGTTATGTAGCGGTCTATATGTACCAGAGATTTATATGCAAAGTTTGTTTATCATATCTTTTCAATAATCTATCTTTTAAAGTAATTGTCAAATCCAATTATAATGTGGTCCAGACTGACAAACTTTTAATGAATAGCAGAAATTCACCATATGCAGTATAAACAACAAAGAATAAATACAATTGGAGATTATAAATGTATGCACTATTCAGGGATTCTACTGTATATTATTCAAATAGGATTACATTTTACAACTTGTTCTATATTTAAATTTTATTTGGGATTAATTCAATTATTGAAATCAAATATCATCCTAAAGCATATAATGTCATAGGAGTGTAATGTACGAGACCTCACAATATATGTTGTAGCATTTCAGGCGAGATGGCCAGCAATGTTCTATCTTAAGTTATGCATCATCTACCTCATGCTATGCATGGAATTTTACTGTTCACTCACACAATTTAGAGTTGCAAACTTCTAAAAAAAATGGTCCTTCAGACTTCAGGAGTGATTTGCTTTGAAAATATTATTTTGTTGAAGCCGAAAAAATCATCTGATTTGTGCATACAACACAAATTTTAGAGGTAAATGAGTGGTCAGTTCTCTTGCTCGTTAACTTTACCTAATTTAATGCGCCAGGGAAATAATTACACTTGATGAACTAATGCTTGCAAGTTGGAGAACAACATAAAATTGAAATGTACAGTTATCATTGACATACTGATAGCAGACTTGTATGGTTATTGATGATCTGATAACTAATTCTGGAGTGCACTGATGATAATCTAGTGATTAATTCTGAGGTGCACTAATAATGATCTTATGGCTAATTCTGGGGAGCACTGACAATCTAATGACAAACTCTGGGGTACAAGATTGATTTAATAACTAGCTCTGGGGTGCCTTGATGATGACCTAATGACTAACTATGGGGTGCACTAATGATTTAATGACAGTCAGAAGTGCACAGATGATGTGACTAACTCTGGGGCGCACCGATGATGGTCTAATGACTAACTTTGGAATGTACTGATGAAATTCTAATGACTAGTTTTGGAGTGCACCGAAGATGGTCCAATGACTAATTCTGGAGTGCATTGATAATGGTCAAATGACTACTGCTGGAATGAACTGATAATGGTCCAATGACTAACTCTGGAGTGCACTGAGGATGGTCTAATGACTAATTCTGGGATGCACTGATGACTAACTCTAGGATCCACTGATGATCTGTGAAACTAACTATTATGGACACAATCCTGATACTTTTTTGGTTTACCTCTGACTTGTAATACTATTCATATTAAGTAATTTTTTTTCTCCTCCACATCCTAATGACCAAATATTGAATTCTGCTGAAAAGCGCTGTTTTCACTGCATTGTCACCAACTGGATAAATGCTCTCAGACTTGAGGTCATTTGTACTTAAAATATGATATCCTATTTGTCAATAATAAATGTCATGGCAAAAGGTTTATTGAAAAAATTTAACAAGTCTATATTTTTCAAATTTATAGAGCAAAATATGTGATTGCAAAGACAATAACCACTGATGCAGTGTCATTAATCCATATACAAGATAATTTGCCTAAGATATTTTTCATCACCAATAACCACTGATTCAGTGTCACTAGTTCTCATGCAAGATGATTAACCTAAAATGTTTCATCCACTCTTTCTCGAATCAGCTTCCAAATACCCTCACTAAGATCCTGAGACAACTGTGAGACTAGAGGTTGCAACAAATCCTTTGTTGCTGTCAGAATTGCACCTTTGTCTCCTGGTGCTGTTGTTGCTTCATCAGCTGTAGTGCTCCCTGCAGACAAGGAAGAAACTTTGCTGTTGTCAAATGGGACTCCAGCTGCTGAAGGTTTCAGTAATGCAGAGTGGAATGTATCAATTTGGGAGCCTTGCGGCACAGATGATGATGAATTTAATGAAAGCATGTCTGAATTTTTCTGAGGTGGACTGGGTGTTCTGCTGGCCAGGTCTGTAATAACAATCTGTGCTTCGTGGATTACTTCTCCAAGCATGGTCAAAACTTGTCGTGCATTCTCGTCTGATCTACCATCCACCTAATATAAACATAGATTTATTTGAAACATATCAAATTAAAGTGCAGCGGAACATAAAAATATAATTCTATAACTGTATACTACATTATGAATCAGTAGAACATTTAAAATTATTCTTTTTGCGGAACATTATATAAATTATCTTTGATGGAAAATTGTACTAATTGTGTTTAGTGGAATATTATATCAAATTAGGATGCATCTATATTATAGTTGGTTTTCTACTGCTATAGATATATCATGTCACAACTGTAGTTGATTCTATAGAAGTAAATTCAAGTAGGAAGCGAGAGGATAAATGAAAAATTCTTGAGGTCAACGGGAATTGAACCAGTCCATTTTGATAGCAACAAGATCGCCTGGCAACAAGAGTAATAGGTTTTTTCAGTGCTTCTATAACTCTATACCTGTGACCTTACACATACAGACTTTAGCATGCTCTATGGGTTACTTGACCCTCTATGAGATAGAACAACCAACTTACCTCCAAAACCTTCTTAGCCAGTTCTAACGACGTGGGCATAAAAGATAACAGTGTTGCTATTCTTTGCTCTCCTTTAGGACCTGGCAACACACTGTGTCCAACATTCTGATTCATAAAGTAATACTGACAGTACACCGTGTCCAACATTATGATTCACAAATAAATACTGATAGCACACATCATCTGTATACATTATTTTTAAATGTGATGTTTGGACTTTACTGCAAATGATTATATTGAATAATTTCACCGCCGAAGATGGATGTGTCGGGCCATTGGCGCAAATAAAACAGCGACACAAAGTATTTCCATTCTCTGGACTACATCCTGCTGGAAATCTAGTAGGACCATGGTCCTGCTACAAGGGAGATCCAGCAGGAGTTTGAGAATGAACGCTGAAGAAGAATAATTTCAACACTTCATATCAACACATACTTTTCCTGATATTTTTACATTTATTAAGTATCTAAGACTATACTTGCCTGTGAAAAGAGAGATTTCAGTATGTGTAAGTGTGATTTGAAATCATTCACCACGGACTGACAATGGCTTATAGAAACTGAAATCAGAAAACAAGTAAGTTATTGAAATAGTCATGGACATACAAATATTAAAATAGTATGTTAATGTTAATATCATGTTCCAGCAGTTAAACCTAGATATGAATAACAGCAAGACAAATGAGGAAAACCTGAGGAATTCCTTCTAAAGTTTGTGTGTGTTCTTCCATCACAAGTGATGATGATCATTTTTTACATTCACTTTTGAAATTACGACCATGCATAATAGATGGCTAATGAGCCCTATTCAAGCTGTAAATGCCCTTGAATAGTTCGGAAATGAAATTCCCACTGTAGGCGGCTTTTGGTCTATCTGTGACTTTCTAGCTACTCTCTGCTTTTGGGCTGCAGCATTGCTCCTCTTTTCACAAAATTATGTGCTCTTTTATTCTAAGGTACATATCTGATGTGTGTTCACTATTTTTGTATCATAGCTGTTGAGATATATTTCTGTTTGGTGTCCTGTATTCTTTGCTTGTTTGACTTGAATTCTTCTCATGCATCTTCTAAGACATTTACATTTAAATGCATTAAATTTCTTCCCCAATGTCTTTATTATTCTCCAACTTTTGCAACAATATGCTCGACTTCTACCAAAGACTATATATTGAATAGGATATGCTACCATTTTTGATATATTTACTCACCCTTAATGCTCTCAAATAAGCACAAAGCAGAAGAAATAAAACTTGGAAATGCGTGTATCCAAACAGAACAGGAGAAGTTTACCTGGGCGTCACACTATACAAGATTGACATGGAGGATTCTAGGTCTCTAGTTTTCACATTGAGAAAATAGAGGCACAGGAAAAAAGTTTGCCATTATTAATATACTGGCAGGAACAAGCTTTGAAAGGGGGGGGGGTGGTGTGTACACGCAATGAGGCAACTTTAAAGAAAGTATATACAAGTGGTTAGACCAGTACTAGAATACGGATCAACAGCATGGGCTTCAGCAGACAATTTCCAGCCACAAGCTCTGGATACAGTGAAAATTAAAGATTTTGCATGATCAAACAAATGAAGACCTCTCCAATAAATGAAATGGTAAAAAATGACAGGTATAACACCCTTACCATACACGCGGGACACTCCATGACAATCCATGCAGAAAAAACATGGCTATTTTCTCAACATCAAGCTAGAAAAGATATACAAAACTAGCACTCAAATTCGCATATACATCATTAGTGCTCAATTGCATAGAATATTTCTCATTTTCTTAAATCTCTCCCTTCATAGCACTGAACAGAGGTTAAAACTGCCATATGGTCACTTGCAAGAATTGAAGATGGTGGCAGAATCATCTATATTCTTCATACAGATGATTCTGTGTGAAAAATTGCACTTGCGCAACAAAACCAAAGGCAGAACCTTCATTGTAAAAATGTATGCAAGTACAACCTGAAGTCGCTAGATGTAAATATGGAAGATTGGAGACTTGCTTACCAAAGACAAATCTAGTCCTTTTCAAATAGGCTATTCTTTTTTATGTTTGCTGCTTGATGTCTACACCAACAGATAAATCTTATGAATTAACTCTACAATTGCCTGGAGTTCTCTAGTTCTTTGGCTGCAACATTGAACCAATATGTCTCTCTAAAATGTTCACACTGGGGGACAGTACTGTAGGATATTTTCAGTCTCAGGCCTGAAAACTGAGAAACATTATGGCTGACACTAGATGGACACAAAGGAAGTAAAATATCTTGTGATGTCTTCAATTGGGTACAAGTCCCATTGTCTTTCAAGACTACTAGCATGCCAATGAGTGATACTTACCACCTATAGAAATCACACAATATACTACAAGACCATTGGGTACAAACATTACCTGTAGGAGAAGATGATGAAGCCAACTGTAAAGACAGTCGAGATCTGTCAGTATGTAGCTGTAGGACTGGGTCAACACTGGTCCTGAAAACAAAAGTTACGTTGCTGAATGTGTAGACAAATAATGAAACAAGAAAACTGGTTCAAATAGCTAGCGCTTCATCGGGTCTACATGAGGTGCATAATTCCTTTTTGAAGCATATCCTGTACAGAACATTGCTATTCAACTAGCTATTGTTGAATGCTGAGGTGCCACTAATACATCCAATCATACTACATTACAATGTGGATGGTCGATGTTCAAGCCACCTAATTTGATGCGTTGGGTTTTAGGTAGGCTCAATTAGTCCCATTTCACACAGTGAGATTGACAGCATCAGATTTTTCAGCATGATGTTCTGTACTGAAACAGTCTTTTGACAAAGAATTAGTTTTTTGCTTTGAGACGGGCTGTGAAACATAGAGCCATCAAATCTTGTTTGAGAGAAGACATCACTTGCTGAGTTTTTTAAGGCATGATGATCAAGGGTCAAGAAGGACATCTTGAAGAGAGCTGGTGCAAGGACACACTCTATTAACTCAACTCTAGAGATCAAACTGAATGACATCTGCTTATTGTCAGGGAATGAAACAGTTATAATAGGGGATCTCCCTGACAGGTATTAGGTATGTTGATTATCCTCTTTGCTCACCAGACATGTTCATTGGTGCTCATATCGCCGCTTCAGTAAATATCTCAGGGTATAGCAACTGATGGTTCCGGTTCTATGCTGGTTCACTGCTCTTTTTTGAAATCTTTGTTAGGTATTCTCTACGGGACTCGCCTATCTTCACTCCCAATTTGTATTCTCGATAGTGACTCATGTTCATTTATCTCAACTGATTGTGCAGACTCATGAAGAGCAATGAGTATGTCTGCTTGGTTCATAGGCTGACCATCTGTTATGGTAGCAAGGCTAGCTAACTGGTTGGCACGTTCATTTCCCTCCACATCCACGTGGGACAAAGATAAGAGTGATTTTCCGTATTGAGGTCCACATTTTAGTTCTCTCTAATGATTTCGCCATTTCCTATGTACAGAGGTTCCCTAAGTGTGCGCCGCTGCGCCCAGAGGCCCCGCAGCAGCCTCGCCAAAACAGACACAAAAATGAAAATAGGTGTAAACTTATCAGGTCTCTAGTTTTGCTTCATATTAAGGGTGCAGCCGGAAATAATCTGAACGTTAAGGGCGCCATGGCTTTAAAATGTTTGGGAACCCCTGCTCCAGTCTAAATCTTTGATTGATTTTTGGTGCAGTATCGAAGATGAGTATCCAGTAGTAACCAAGAAGGCACTTCGATCATTGATACCGTTTGTCAGTTCTTAGCTGTGTGAATGTGGGTTTTCAGCAGTTATGAAATCTAAATAAAGAGTTAACCTTAAAATCGAAAATGAAATTAGTGTTGCTCTATCAAAAATAACACCAAGATTCCACAAATTGATCAAAGATAAACAAGCCCATCCCACTCATTAGGACAGAAAACATTTTTGACACTCTTATTACTTGTACCCAATTACATTTAAAATTATTCTGTTTTGTATTAATTACTATTTTTGTTCTCAAAATATATGTGATTTTCTTTATTTTTCGATTTATTTACGTTTTACTTTTCCTCATTACAATTACTAAAAAAAAAACCAAATTTACCAACAACTATTCACAAAGTATTTAAACAAAATTAAAGTTTTATAAAAATCTAAAAGTTAAATTTAAAGATCATAGCATAGAATTTATTTAAGATTTAGACTTAAAATTATCAGGTCTCTAGTTTTGCTTCATATTAAGGGCACCATGGCTTTAAAAAGTTTGGGAACCCTTGCCTATGTACATCACCTGTTTTGACTTTCTGAATCATATGCATTGAGTCACTTATTATGCAAGCATGTGAATAGGCTGCAATTCCAGCCAGTTAAGTGCCAGTGTTATGGCAAATAGTTCCATTGTTAGACTGCTTGTTGTTGCGGTAAAGGCTCTACTGGCTACATGTACTGTTCGTCCTAGTGATCTGGCAGTAAAGGCCCATGCGCAAATATGATAGCAGATGACCAACATGTGTCATCTGCATGTTCGCAGATGAGTACCGTAACCTCAGCACTCACGCTCACTGGGTTATGTTCCCTGCCCTCTCTATTGAGTGCAATGATTAGCTTGAATGCCTCCTGAAAGACCATAGGAATAGGTATCCATTCCTCACCAAGTGTTATGCATTCTGTGGTGCAAAACTGTTTACTGGATCTCCCTAATGTAGTGGTTAAGCCATTCCCTTTGTGCTCAAGAGGCCATACCCTAGGATCAAATTCTACTCCTTCCATCTTGTTGACAAAGTTGATCTTTGAGAAGATCACTAGAGATTATCATTTGAAGCTATAGATTTATGTGTTATGAGTGATTTCTTGGCAGGCAGTGTATCCAATTTATTGAGTGGGATGGTATACATACCCAAGTACAATCAAGTAAATCCTCCAGACCGTTTCAATCCTTTTTACAATTAGTTATAACAGTGGACATTCTTTCTTCTTCTTCAGCGTTCACTCTCAAACTCCCGCTGGATCTCTCTTGTAACAGGACAATGGTCCTACAAGACATCCAGCAGAATATAGTCCAGAGAATGGAAATGCGTTGTGTTGCCGTTTTATTTGCGCCAATGGCCCAACACATCCGTCTTCCACGGAGGTGGACATTCAATAAACTGAAATAGATGCTCTGCTAAATGTGTCAAGACTTTTTATGTTGCTTAAAACACCAAATCTAATTAACTATCTTAATGCCATACTCATATTTGCTTGTGAAGGAGGAACATCATCCTTATCAGAGCTAATGGGCACATAACTGTTGAGAGTTAATCAGGTTACCACCTGGTCTACAGGAACCACAGCAGAAATTACTATACATATTTTGATGTAGACTTCCTACAAGAAGACCAGCTAGTGATCCCATGCTAGAAGTGTAGTGAAAAAGGAAGGATGAAACTGATAACAAATGTGGAACTTACATAGATTTGCTCTTGGCTCTGTATGTATGATTGATGGACTGTCCTGATGTGTCTGTTTCTGAACCAACTCCAGTATCTGACTGATTGTTCTCAACTGTAACTGCTGTCATATTAGGAGAAGTAGGAAGAATGCGGCGATAAGGACTGGAGTTGAGTATAGAAGTTCCCCTAACAGGATTATGTGACTGGTACAATGCAATGCGGTCTTTTACAGATGTCAAATTTTTTGGGTCTTCTTCTCCAAAATCATCAAATATAGAATCAGAGTTCTCTTCTGTTTTGACTAACATTGCAGGGTCTGGAGAAGCTTGTGATGACAATGTGTGCTGGAATGAATGTGAAGCTGCTAAACTTTGTTGCTGAGGTGATGATGATGCTTGTTTGGGAGAAGAATAATGTCTGTTGGGTTGGTCCCTCTCGGGTAGATCCATGGGGCTAGCTTCTAGATTTAAAGATTGAGAGTGCATACGCTCAGAGGAGAGAGTGTTAATAATGTTTGCTTGTTTCTGGTGACGAAGCATATTTGCTGTGTGTTCTATCTCCTCTGCTACTGCCAGCTGAGTGGGGTTAGTATGTGCCAGTTCAGTGTCAAATACAGGGGAAGAATCTGTAGACATTAGTGTTGGTACTGAAGACCTATCTGATGAAGTTGAACTTGTGGAACTTCTCAAAGATCTGCTTGTTGTACTAGATGTTGAAACTGAAGTTATGTCTTTTGTTCTATTGTTGGCACTAAGAACACCAGATTTTCCCAAAAGAATATTCTTTGCCTGATCCAGTGTTAGGTCTGTAGTTGCTGACTTCCTTTGTACGGATGGAGGGTGAGACACTCTTACATCTCGTTTGCGTTGGGCAATGGTAACAGATGATGAAGATGAAACTGACTGTGGTGGAGGCATTAGCTGTTTGTCATTAAGAGCCACTGAAAGTTTTGTTGTCACTCTGCTTTGCTCTATCACTGATCTCTGTGGATGCTTGTTAGGCACGGGTGCTCTTTGGCTACTGCCAGTGCTTGAATTGATGTCTTTGACATCTGGAACACTTTGTGACAAGTCAGAGAGCATCAGGAGATTAGAGGCACTACCAAACTTATTCGTAATCTGTGGTTTTTTATCAGGTTCATAGTTGTCATCATCAATCCCTGATAATAAATTTGGTGTAGATGCATAAAAAGATAGTTTAGATCCTTGTATACTTCTTCTTGACTTTGTTGTTTTACTGGTTATGTTCTGAGACTTATCAGTGACAAAGGTAGCATTTGAGATTCCTTCATTGTTTCTACTTGTTCTATTCTTTGAGCTTTGTGTGGGTTTAAAGTATGTTGGTCGAGTTCTAGCCACATGTTTTGAAACAGAAGTCTCTACATTGTGTGTTGGGTCTGTCTGTTCTCCAGGTTTACAAGCGCTTTTTCTCTTTTCTCTGTCCTCACTTATCTTCTGAGCAATGGAGCTGGTGATGGTAGGAGGGTTCGCCTTCAAGGGTGATTGATTCTGGACATGAGATGATTTCAGCAAATCCTTATTTTTAACACCCGTTTCTGCTTCTGCAAAATGAAAGAGAATGTTTTTATTAAAACATTTGTAAATGTAACATTATTTAATGAGACAGTGTGGACATTATAACAGCAATAGTATATTGAGATGTGTACCTAGTATGTGAATATATAAAAACTACAGGTTTACAAAAAATAAATAGAAGTAATGTCTATAGGCAAAGCCCAATAACAATTAACATAAAGATAAATGATCAACTACTGAAACATATGCAGGAATTTAAATATCGTGGAATCATTTTTACAGATGATGGAAGAATGGACTGAGATAGAAAATATGAAATGGGGAACTTACAGCAAATTTGAAACACAAATCTATCTCCATAGAAACCAGTACTTATGTAGGAAACAGGTAATGAAGTCTTACTGAACACTTTCACTGTCGGATGCTCACGTGAAATAATACACACAACAAAACCCAGGATATAATCATACAAATATCAATACACAGGACACAATTGACATTTTTGACCAAAAGGCTATTATAAAAATAAGCACATAACATCAAAAGATCACATCAAAAACGTATTTCGCTTGGACACGTTTGTATGGTGTGGTTATTTCTACTCGTCATCTTTTGATGTTATGTGCTTATCTTGTTAAAGGTCTTTTGGCGAAACATCGATTATGTCTTGTGTATTGTTATTTGTATGATTATATCCTGTGTTTTGTTATGTGTATTATTTCATGTGAGCATCTGACACTGATAGTGTGTTAGTCGTCATTCAGTAAGAATTCATTACCTGTTTCCAGCGTGAGTACTATTTTCATAAAATTCTACTAGAGTATTACCTTTTATTGATTGTCACTCCATAGAAATCACAAGGTAAATCATACATTCTTCATACCAACATTATGTTAACAATGTCAGATATGGATACTAAATAAAGAGCATGAGATAAATCTTACTATGTGTGAAATAAGATGACTAAGAACAGCATCAAACATAACAAGAAAATCATGTGAAGAATGAAGAGATTAGAACGGAACAACATCTGTGGTCAAATTCATTGAACAACAGAGACTGAAATAATTTGGCCAATTAATGAGAATGAACCCATATTAGCCAGCAGCAAGAGTATACAACATGAGAATGGAAACAGCAAAAGACAGAGGAATGTGGATTGAAAGAGTTATCAATGTTCTGAGATGTCACAATACTACTGAATATCAAGCAACTAAATGTGCCATAGCCTGGAAACCAATTGTCATTTAATCCTGTAATGCCTTACAGCAAATGCAGAGAAAAGACAATAGATAGATAAGTATACCAGTGACAATTTAATTTCATAACAATAAACAGATACATCTGCACACTTCAAGTTCACAAGCAATGAATAACATTAAGTTTTTAATTTAAAACAAACAATTAACATTACTCAGAAATGTTAACACAATTAATATTTTACTATTACCAAACACAAATAATATAGCAATAATTCCTGAGGTTTAGAGTGATAAATGAAAAATATATCGTTATTGAATTTAAATCATGGCATAGCTGCTTCACTCTGAGCTCGAATATAGATACTTGTTTGAAGTTGGGCTAAAAATTATGTACTAAAAGTACGCAGTGGAATACTGTTATAACAACTTGGTCCAGACCGACAAAATATTGTTATGTAATAACAGAAAATCGCTATATACAGTAAAAACAATATAGAATGAATATAACTGGGGATTTTGAAAAGTGCTGTTAGATAGAGAAATTTGTTATAAAAGAATGTGTTATAGAGAGATTCCACTGTATTATCAAAGTTGATACAATTGATATTTATTTTGTGTGTTTTACAATAGTACACTGAATTGTTGGTAAGCTTATTATATTATTGTATATAATCACAGACAATGAACTATAACTTAAAAAAAAATACTACAGTATTAGAGTTTGTAAAGAAAGTGGCCAGGACATGCAAGAGGTACACATGGAACACAGCAGATGATACTATACAACATCAGCAGGCACCAAAATTTAAAAATAATAGTCACACCAGTTAAAAAACAAAAACAAAATAAGGTACATGTCTGCTGTTTTCATATTCTACTTATTACAATTAGCGTTAACAGCCTGCTTCTGCAGAGCATCAACAAAGACACCAGAGCACATCAGGACAGTCCCAGATTCACTGTTCACAGAATGGTAATCGGGCCCACAAGCTCTGCAAAAAAAATTGTGGGGAATCTACAACCTAACCCTACAACGACCTCTAACAAACTGCTCCATACATGACCAATATCAGACTGGATGCATAGTGTAATTGATCGCAGAAGAAAAAAACCTATTCTGCTTGCATTGGTGCTTTAAAAGGAGCAAAGCATAGTAATATTACCTGTCATACATGTCAAAAGGGGTGCCTAAGATGGGTTGGTTATAGGATTGGCTAGCAAATCCTGTTGAAATTGACATAAAATGTCATGCTTAAGTCCACTGCATTTAGACAAAACGTGCACATATCACAGAAATGCTTTAAACTGTGCATATGAACTCTATTCTCTAGACTACATCCTATGAATCTGCAGGATGAGATTGAGAATGAATGCAGAAGATTTCTTCTTCTTCTTTCGTTCACTTGAAACATGTCTTATATCTGTAATTCTGTCTCCTTAATAAAACTCACTCCTTAATAAAACTCACTGTCTTTTGTAGTTCATACAGTGTCCCATAGAGCTTTGATTCCAGTGTTGTTTCCTCTGGCCAATATGTCTGCCTCAGTGTTTCATGCTCAGAACACTCTTGAAGTATATGTTTGGCACTCTGTGCTGCATGTCCACATGTACACATGGCCGTGTTGCCAAACTTGAACTTTGTATACATATGACTGCGGAGTCGGTTGTGCCCTGTTCTGAGACGTAGAATTATAACTTGTTCTGATCTGTTCATAATGTGATAGTCATCTTGTGTTGGTGTTTGTGGCTTTCTTATTGACTTGATCATCTGTTTTTTCTGATGGTAGGTGATTGGTATATCTGGTTGGTCTTCGGCAGCACCTTCCTTAGCCAGTTGGTCTGCTTTTTCATTTCCTGGTATTCCACAGCGAGAGGGTATCCACTGCATGGTTACCCTATACTGGTCCGACAATTCACTAAGCAGTTTTTTCAAGTCTGTTAGTTTTCCAGACTGGAGAGCTTGAAGCACTGACCTTGCATCTGTCAGGAATACCACAGGCTGTAGGATAGAGTTGGAGTTCAGCAGTTTTTTAGCTGCCACACTAATTGCCTGGATTTCTGCATCATAATTATTCCAGAATTTTCCTGTCGGTGTTCTGATTGTATCTCTAGGCTTGTGTGGATATTCTATATATACACCTGCACCTCCATTCCTCACAACATTCTGTGCTGACCCATCTGTGTATACTCTGACCCATATAACTTGTGGATATTCCCCATCCAGGAAACTGAGGGTGACTGTCCTTCGCTGCACACTGTTCTGTTCGTCCTCGCTTAGTATTCCTTTCACGTGGGTCTGAATGTATATTGACATACCATGCCTTTCACTCCACGGTGTATGTTCTGGTACAGACCGTAAGGGACAACTTCAGGTAGGTCTGTAAGTTGTCTACAGAGTCATTTAGCTTGATGGATGAAGCTGCTTCTTTTCAGTCGCCCCATTGCTAGATTTTGGAATCTTTCCTTCATTGGATGACTTGACATACACTGAAACTTTTCTGCTTGAATTAGTACTTTTGTGTCTCTGCGTTCGCCAAGTGTTTGCATTCTTCCCATTTTCTGCATCTCTGCTATGGGTGTTGATTTCATTGCTCCCAACATTATTCTAAGTGCCTGGTTTTGCACTTTATCTAGATCTTGTAATGTGGTGTTTGATGCAGGACACCACGCAGCTGAACCATATTCCAGGTGTGGTCTTATGCCTTGCTGGTAAACTTTACTGAGTATATTCCCACTGGTTCCCCATGTGCTTCCACTTAGTTTTCTCAGGATAGCTAACTTCCTCCTGGCTTTTGTTGTTGCTTTGTTTATGTGCTGCTTCCATGTCAGCTTATCATCAAAAGTAACTCCGAGGTATGTGGGTTGTTTGTCTTCTTTCAAGAGCTCTCCATCTATCTTGATATGACCAGCTTTTTGTTTTGGTGAGAGGGTAAAGAGTGTAGTGCTGCACTTATCTGTGTTAATGCTGACGCACCATCTATTTGCCCATAAGGTTATGGCATCGATAGCTCTTTGTATTTGTTTAGTGGCCACTGTTGCATGTTCTTCCGTGCACCAGATCACCAGGTCGTCAGCATACATTGCCACTTTGATCCCATGTGGTAGTTCAGCAACTAGGTGTAAACCAAGAAAAGCGTGGGTGACAGGACTCCTCCCTGGGGGACTCCATGATGCAGTAGAACTTTCTTGCTCTTGCGACCATCCAATTGTACCCTGGCTCTTCTATTATGCAGGTATGCTCTTACCCATTTGTACATTCGTGAGCTAACCCTGTAATTTCTTTAGGAGCCCTTCTTTCCAGACCTTATCAAATGCTTTCCTGAGGTCTATCCATGCTGCTAGTACCAGTTTCTTATCTTGGAAGGCATCCTCAATCTCTTGGGAGAGGTAGGTTGCCTGATCTTCAGTAGAGTAGCACTGTGTGAAACCTGCTTGCTGTGATACCAGAAGGTTTTCACTTTCAAGGTACCACTGCATCCTAAGATTGATAATGCGTTCCATTGTTTTGCATAAACAGCTTGTGAGGCTGATGGGCCTGTAGTTGGAGACTGTGTTGCCATCTTTTCCTGATTTGAGGAGTGGTATCATTATTGCTTCTCTCCACGCCTGTGGTACATTACCCGTGGACCAGCTTGTGTTAAAGATCTGCAGTAGCTTTGCTCTTGCTGCAATTCCCAGGTTTCTAATCATTTCATTGGACACTCCATCAGCTCCAGGGGACTTTTTCATTTTCAATTTGGATATTGCATGCTCCAGTTCTCATTGTGATTGGTGCCTCCATGACTTCAGGTATAAGTTCACCTTGTCCAATGTTTTGCTGGTTCTCTCGAACCTCCTGTTGTTTGTCTGGGCTGACTTTGATGTTATTGTCTTCTGCAAAGGAATCTGCAAAGTAATCAGCTGCATGTTTACCAGTTAAAATGTTTCTATCTTTATAAAGTGTGATCCTGGTATTTCTCCCTGTACCTTCATCATTTAGTTGTTTTACAAGTTTCCATAATTTCCTAGTATCTCTTTCTAGGTTCTCTGATTTTTCTTTCCAGCTGCTCCGTCTGGCATGTAACTTGGCTCTTTGAAATTTAGCCTTTGTTTGCTGAAATTTGTTGTGATGTTCTTGGCTAGGTCTGTTCTCAGCCTGATGTCTAGATGTTTCCATCTCATTTTGCAGCTTTTCCAGTTCATCATTCCAGTAGGGTTTGTAGTTTTTGCATGCCCCCCTGGGTATGGTTTTACTAGCAGCATGTAGTATACATCTATTAAATTCACTCACTGCTCTATTGATGTCTTTGTCCAAGTTCATGTCCTTAGCTAGAACACTGGTAAAATGCTGGTACATTTTCCAGTCTGCCCCTTTTATAGTTCCACCTAGTGAGCGTTCTGCTGTCCTTGGTAAATTCATTGTGGATTTCCAGAAATACTGGTCTGTGGTCACTACCCCCAAGCTGCTTTCCAACGACACATGTGATGTTCCATTCCAAACCTGGTGAGTGGAATGCCAGGTCTGGTGTAGAGGTGGTGTGCCACGCACTCGAGTAAAAGGTTGGTGAGTCTGCTGGCTGGTTAATAAGGATGAGATTATTTTCATCCTGCCAGCTCTCAAGTTCCTCACCTCTCTTGTCGATATGATCATAGCCCCAGCTCTGAGAGTGGCTGTTGAAGTCACCACACACCATAAGTCTCTATTTGTCAGGAATTGTGTCTAGTGCCAATGGTTTATCATTTGGGCAGTAGTAGTTCAGTAGTTCAGATGGAATTCTGCACTGTCTATTTTTAGGTGGAGCATCTGGTATATATACCAGATATACTTCCAGCTGACATGCGCTGATATTGTTTTTAACAAGTGTCAGAATTCCACCCTTTCACCTGTCCTTTCTGTCAGACCGGTAGCACTGGTAGCCTCTGATTTTGAAGGCTATGTCACTGCTGAGGTGTGTTTCTTGGATGCGGCATATATTAACTTGTTCTTCACTGAGGACATTTTCAAGTTCCAATTTTTTGCTGTATCCATCTCTTTTACTGTTGACACCCTCAGCTTTCCAGTGAATTATTTTTATTGGTCATTTGTTTGTTTGGCCAGTAGCTCTATTCCCTTGCCTCCTGGCTCCTCGGGGCATCTGAGAAGGACTTCCAGTAACTGAGGTTGGGCCCTTTTGAGGTATAGGGCCAGGCACCGTCCCTGCCTGAACGTCTGCCACAGGGCAGGCACCATAACTATTTATAAATACAGACATGTTTCCATTGTGTTTTGTGCGTGGCATCCTGATTATCTGTGCGCTTTTTGGCTGGATGCCTCCATTTTCAGCATTTTACTTACTTGGGCAGAACTATGGTCCTGCTTGAGTGGGACTGCCCAACCAGTCTTAGTTTCCAGCCTCTGATGGCTGAACTAAGCCCCATCACCACTGCACGGTGCTGACCTCTATGGGGGCAGAAGAAGACAAATGTGACTCTTCATCAGTTAAACTATTCACAAAAATAATTACAAGACAAACAAAAGTTAATATCAAACTTTTAAAAATACACACAAATCTTTTCTCAAGCAACAGTTGGGGTCAGTTTCTTATAAAATTAGTTAAAAAATCTAATGAAAAGTTAAATTAGAACATACACACACACAAAAAAAAAGACAGCACACTCAAATATAAATATGAAAGTAATGGTACACTTTTGATAATTTAAGAAAACTGTTCTTAAGTTGGTATCTGTTCTAGCATTACCTGGTACTTTAAGAAAGAAAGAACACAATATAGAAGTTACATGATGCTGAAATAACTCTGTAACTGATAACAAACGCATGTCTGCTATGATTTAAGTGTAATAGGCTAGTTGACATCACAGGAATATCAGTGCGAGGACATAATATAAATAATTTGAGATATGCGGATGACACTGTTCTGATAGCTAAAAGTGAGGAAGAATTAACTAATGTAGTAGTCGCAGACAGTAAAGAAAAAGGCATATTCCTAAATACAAAGAAAACAGAAGTAATGGTTATTTCAAAGAAACAAAATACCACACCTAACAAGATCAAAGTGAATCATACAGTATTAAAATAGGTGCACGAATTCAAATATTTAGGTACAACGATTACAGCAGATGGAAGAAGTTCAAAAGAAATAAGAATCAGAATAGGACAGGCAAACATTCAGGAAAATGAAAAATATATTGTATAATATGACCTTGTCATTAGAGGTGAGGAAGAGAGTTCTGCAGTGCTATATAACTCCTTCACTAACATATGGATGCTAGTCTTGGACAATAAACAAACTGGAAAATGGGAAATTAGAAGCAATAGAGATGTAGTTCTACAGAAAAATGCTGAGAATACCATGGACTGCCAGAAAAACTAATGTGGAGGTGTTGAGTCAAATGCAAAACTGTCTGTAATCAATAATATAAGAAAAAGACAATCTTCATTTTTTGGCCACTTCATGAGACAGGGAGGTTTAGAGAACAGTCACAACAGGCAAGATTAAAGGCAACAGAGACAGATGGTGACAATGTGCAAAAATATTAGACAGTTTGACAACCTGACACAGCAGGAAAACAACAGCAATCTTGATACATAATGCCGGAGATAGATAGCTGTGAAGAGCCATGATTGCCTACGCCAGTTAGCATGGCACCTGCTGATGATGATGCTATACTTGTTCAGCTAAAAGAGAAAAACCTGATATAAACCTCAAGTAATGTTTTGTAAAATGAGTCTGACACAGTACAGGTAGTTGGAATGTCTCAGTCCATCATGATGATAATTATGTAATCCTTTTGCTGTGAGCGGGTAGCTCTTGCCAGTCCTTAGCCTTTCTGACAAAAGCACATATCCTGTTATGTAAAAGATATGGCACACGAGCTCGTATAGAATTTATTGTCTCAAAAGAAAAATGGTTGAGTCAGAGGGTTTATTGATACATGTTTGGTTCTCAAGGAAGGCATTCTAGTGTGGCAGCATCCCATTATTTTCACATCCTACCAGGTGTGCAGCATATTCTTCTGGACCAATTAGCTAATGATTTCTCCATCAGCTTTGTTGAATAATCCAGCAGTAATCTAGCATTCCCTGTTTTTCTAGCTGTCCATATTGCTTTAAAAAATCTTCTATAGAACAACATCAATGTTTTCTCTTCTTCTTCTTATGCGTTAGCTCTCTGATAACCAACACAAGAGTTTGTGTAATTTTCACCGTGAAGTACATTGTGCTGCTAGTTTCACAGCGGAGATGCATTATTTTGCGCCTTCCGGCCCAGTACATCCATTTTTGGCATACTGTTTCCTCTACTTTTCCACTATGCTGTTTATTTACTGTCCAAGACTCCCATCCATGTTAGCATCAATGTTACACAGTGCTGATGAAGTCTCTTCCTCAGATGACAGGGATATATTTATCATAATGAAAGAAAATAAGAAATGCCCAAGGAAATAATTAATCAGGTTTTGAATTTTCAGAACTGATGCCGGTAGACTCTATTCATCCCCATAGGGGTTGTGATTCTCTCAGTAGATGATGTGGGATATGTATGCTGATAGTTCTCATAGCATTCTGATTGTATACCTTCCTCATCCTACTCCTCAACCGTCCATCTCTACTATCTCCCTGAGCTTTTCTAAACTCGTTCCATCTCTTAATAATAGTCTCATCCATCATAGAGTGAGTGCTATCTCAAAAGATGCATACATAGGGAATTCAAAATGTCTCCCTTATTTATATCATCTCTTCTGACACTTGTGCTCTGGAAGACAGTCTGTCAGCTCTCTCATTACCCTGAACTCTGGCATGACCAAGACAAAATATCTACATTAAGTTCCTGTAAGTGTGAAACCCCAACATACTCCATCCACGCATGCACAACCATCTATTCTTTATATTGTAGATCATGTATTGTGACTCTCGTACACTAATGACCCTGTTTCAGAGAGCCATTTTAGGAACACCATAATTGTTAATTTACCAGAAGCAGTAATAAAACCTGATATTATTCACACCTCTTAAATACAGCAACAGTATAATCATGCACAGGAAGCAATATACACAAACAATATTTAAAATGTAAACAAATGATATGACAAATACTAACAAAAATACATAGTACAAGTTATGACGACAATGACAAACCAACAATAAACATTCACAAACTGTTTAACTTCACTTAGCAGCAGTATCATCATGCCTAGGAATAGTTCAGCTAGTCTGGGACAAAAGGGAACACTCACAGACTACACAAGAAAGCTCATTCCTGTGCCAAATTTATAAAAAAATGTTACCAAAGCCCCCTTTTCTGTGTCGGGAGAGTGAGCGTGGACTTGATGTGCGACCTTTGCTTATGCTTTGCCTGTCCACGTGAGCCCTACTAAATCTACCACCATTTGTGGGATGAGATTGTTGAGTAGCGTTGTCTTTATTGCTACCACGGCAAGTGGGGGATATATATTTGCTACCATTCTTGTCTGAGGTACAAAATCTATCACCAGTTGTACGGTTGGTTGTAACACCAGTTGTATGGTTGTTTGTAACACCAGTTGTATGGTTGGCTGCAACACATAGTTTATCACCAACTGTTGACCTAGTTATAATGCCGAGTCTATCACTAGTTGTAGATCTAGTTGTAGGATTGGTTGTAACACCAGTTGTATGGTTGGCCATAATATTGACTCTATCACCAGTTGTATGGTTAGTTGTTACACCAGTTGTATGGTTGGTTGTAACACAGAGTTTATCACCAGTTGTTGACCTGGTTATAATACCGAGTCTATCACTCGTAGATCTGATTGCAATGTTCACCATATCACCAGTTGCATGGTTGGTTGCTATACCAACAGTACATGTTTTCTGAATAATGCGTCTGCTGCGGTTAGGTCGCGGAGATGACATTGGAGTGGGAATATGGCTTTTATATAACGGATTGGGTGTCTGGTGTTGTATGTTACTTTTTTTTATCTGTGACTCTGGGGTTTGGTAGCAATTCCGACTAGATGTGGATCTTGAGGCATGAGCAAAGGTCATTTCCTCTGTGATAGACTCCTTGGACAAAGTGAAGGTTGCCCATAGCCTTCGCAGATTTTTGGAGCAGTAACTCCATGGTGGGGAGACAAAAACTGTATACAGGGAATTTGATCATGAATTGCAATATTGTCAACTTGTAAATAACTAATAAACATATCTGACAACTGAACTATTTTTTACAAGTATAACATATAACACATAATAATATCTTCACATGTATTCTAAAAGTATCTGGGTATATCAGGAATTCCAAAATGTCTCATCGTGATAGAGAAATCCCAACTGTACTTCAACATGATAGAGCAACGGCTCTTAGACTTTTTATTGTTATGCATCCCCGTTAACATTTTACTGACCAAATTCAACAGTCAACTGAATTTCTATTATATACTCGTGGTGACCAAATTTGCCAGCACTAAACATCCTTCAAGACAAACATGGTAACAAATTGACAGAAAACAAAGATATCCTGAAATGAATACTCTAAGGAAATGTATGAGGAAAGCACAGAAACATGGACAATAACACATAAAATAGCAGAGAAATAGAATCTGAATACAGTTTAGGTAAGTCAGAGGAGCCATTAAAAACCTGAAGAGAGGGAAATCTCCCGGGTGTGATAATATAACTGCTGAAATGATCCAGGTAGGAGGCTACCTTCATCATCTATCACACACTCTGCATCAAATCTTGATAGTGAAGTTTGGTCCAAGGAATGGACATGATCAGTTTACATACCTCTACCAAAGAAGGAAATCTAACACTATCCACCAACTACAGAACCATTTCATTGATCAGTCACGCCAGCAAAAGACTACTTGATACCATCATGAAAAGACTACAACATAAGCTGGAAGAAGAGTTAAATGAAGCACAGGCAGGTTTCAGACAGGGCAGAGCTCCAGAGACCACATTTTCAATTTGCAGAACATCACAGAGAAATGTAGAGAGTTTAATGTCAGAATCTACACAAGCTTCATTGACTACACCAAGACATTCGATTGTTTACAACATCAAAAACTTTGGACTATCATGAATTACATGGGTTTCCATTACACCTAATCCACCTCATCAAAACATTGTATCAAGAACAGCAATCAGCTGTGAGAGTAGGTAGTGAAATATCTGATTGGTTCAGCGTGGAGAAAGGAGTCAGACAAGGATGTATCCTATCATCATATCTCTTCAATATTTCTGCAGAGAACATAATGAGGAACGTAAGAAATAACCCAACAGAGAAATAACTTCGGCGCACACAACATCGGAGGTCATGAGATAACAGAACTAAGACATGCTGATGATACAACACTATTGGCACACAGTCAAGTAGGTCTAGAACACCTCATAAACTCCATTAAAGAACATAGTGAAAAACAAACCTATTTTTGAATGGGAACAAGACCAAGATTATGATGTGATAAAACCCCACTAGCAAGTTCTCAATCAGTAAACAACAGCGAATTAGAAAGAGTCACCAGTTTTAAATACCTTGTTTCTCTTATTAACAGGAAAGTGATTGCTATGAAGAAGTCAGAAGAGACAGGCTATTGCATCACAGAAGCTGATGCAAATGAAGAACATATGGCTGAGCTGTTGCAAAACAACAAAACTAACATTCCTAAGAGCTTGCATATTCCCAGTGGCAATATTTGGGTTTGAATCCTGGATAATCACCAACAAAGTGAAAAATAAAATAGCAGCATTTGTAATAAAATCATACAGAAAAATTCTCAGAATACCATGAACAAAATAAAATATCACCCATATAGCCATCCTAAGAGATTGATTCTTGATTAGAAACAAGCATCACAGCACTGGGGCCATTCCCATATATGCTCTGCTTGCCATTCCGTCAGCCATCTAAACGTATAAGCTCAGTGTCCCAGTCAGATTACGCGTTCTTCTGATTTTTCAGGAGAGGGAGCACTTTCTCCCATCGCCTCTAATCACTCCCATTTCTACCATTCTCTGAATATGTACATTGTCATGTTCGACTTCCTCCTCATCTTCTTATAGGGTATCCATGACAGCTCTAATAAATTCAATCATGTCTCTTCTTATCTCGGTGCCGCTTACTAAAGCTTTACCAGCCAACATATCGGCTCTTTCTTTTCCCCTGACCTCAGCATGACCTGGACAGTAAATCCATGTAATGCTTTGTGCATTGTTGAGAAGAGTGACCCATTCAGTTCTGATCATACACTTTTCTATCTTTTGCAGCATACTTTGAGAGTCCGATAAAATCACTGAGTCTGTTGGTGGTTGCGTCGCCAGCCAAGTGAGAGCTGCCATCACCGCTTCTATTCCCATTCTCATACTAGATTTTGTTGTGAGGTACGCAGTTGACTTCTCAGCTAATTTCTTGCCATTTTGGTAGGCTACGAAACCCCAACCACACCTGTTTGTTTCTTGCGTAACTGAGCAGGAATATAATTATATTTATGGTTAGGGTTAGTTATGTAAAACACTAACCCTAAAAAAAGAAATTTCAATTAATTATTGATTATTTATTGATATAATATTTAGATAAATTAACCACAAAGTACGCAGGTCGGCACTTCAAATGAAATCATATTTTTGTTTTTTATATTGCATTTATATATTGCATAATATTATAATTGCATTATATTTTACATTTATATTGCACTGTAAAATATTTGTACCCATTTTGTTTTGTCGTTGTTTATATACATTTGTATTTGAATTAATAGCACAAATATGTTATTAGATTCCAAAAGGGGAGCAAAGAATATCAATAGTTATCTGCCAGCCCAATGAAGTTTGGGGATGGAACTAGCTGTGAAATGGAACATGACCTACAGGCCATGCTGAAGTTGGATGTGTCAGGCTAAAAGGCCACAGATATCACAGTTAAACTGTAAATTATGTCACAACGTATTCTGTTCTCTGGACAACATTCTGCTATCTGCAGGAGTTTGAGAATGAGCACAGAGGAAGATATGAAATAAAGTATGTAAACAATCAAATATTTCAACAAATGGCAGCATATTAAACCAAATGTAATGCATGTTCAGATATTAGAATCAGTATCATTGCACTCAAGACTCATCAATAAGTTCTCACTCTCTTTCCTTTTGCTGAAATATTGTCAGAACACATACAGAGTAGCAACAAAAAAAAAAACCACTGACAATTTATAATTTTCCTTCAATTCAGAAAGTCAGGCAACCATTTTCATCTAGGTAGAATAAGGAATTGACTGTACTGGAAACTTAACCAGTGTACATATTTAAATCCAGTGTTCTAACCCGAGTTACTTCAACACTGCCATTATTGGAGACATGAGTAATTTTCAGTTCTATTCTCACAATATTCCGGTCAACATGAACTTGATCATTCATAGGGGTGACATCTTACTGTTATATCTTACGGATACAGGAAACTTTATGTGTTTGAGCATCACCTCGATTACTCAACTGTCGAGGACCTATGCTTTTGTCAGAAAGACTATGGGACGTTAAGAGCTACCTGCTCATAGCTAAAGGGATTACATTATCACCGTTGTAGCATTTTCAAATATTTGAAGTTCAGATTTGCAGAACACTGAAAGTGTCAGTTCTTTTGACCACCAATAGATAAATATATCCTTGTACGATAGCTGAGTCTTGTAGCCACATGCTGGAATGAATGTTTAAGTCCTGTGTACATGCGTGACACTCCACCAATCATATTTAAGTGTTGATGACATTTTAATGAAATCTACGTTCACACACATAAAAGACAATGAAGAATATCATGTTTTTTAAGAAATGAGACACACAATTTCCTATCTTTCAAGACAGCTAAGAAGCTTGTTTATGTCATAGTTCAAAGGTAAAGTGGTGTTAATAAGTATTATAGTGACACCCATCAACCCTAAGAATGGCCAAGTTCATGTTGATCAGAGATTGTGATCAATCTAATTTGCATTACCTCATATTACTATTAAACAGCAATTTGTTTTCTACTCTTCCACAAAAATGTTCAGAATAAGTCTAATATGAAAACTCTGTAGTGAGTATTTCTTCTGTGGTAGATTTTGGCACTTATTTTTATGAATGGACATGGTCTGTTCAAGTAACTCGTATCTCTATACAATCTTTTGTGGAAGGAGATACTTCGGCCAGATATTTTTTTCATTATTGAGCAATGGACAGATCTAATAGTATTAGGACCAAGAAAGTTGTGCATAAAAAAAAACTGGATGTAGAAAAAAACCATTAAACAAGATTTTAGCTTACCCGCTGGTGGTGAGGTTATGTAGGATGATGCCATCTGGTTTGCTTGTACATCAGGGAAACTGATACTCTATAACATAAGCAATAGATAATAAATACGTATACAGTCATTCGGTAAAGTTCACTAAACAATTAAATCTCTGATACAGATAAAGTAATATAATTATAAATATTTTTAGAGTAGTGTATATAGAGAAAGATGTACAAGAACTGATCAACATAGTGGTAGCAGAAAGTAAAGAGGATGACCTTTTCTTAAATAACAAGATCTCATAGGAGATGGTAAGAAACAAAATCCCTTAGCGTGCAAGATCAAAGTGAATGATTCAATACTACAACACCTTATTATAATACTAAAACAGGTTTAACAGTTCAAATATTTAAGAATATCATCAGATGGAAGCAGCACAATAGAGAATAAAAGCAGAATAGAGTAGGAAAAGGCAGAATTTAAAAAAATGAAGATATACTGTGTAATATGTCATGTCATTAGAGGTGAGGAATAGAGTTCTTCAGTATTACATAACAGAGCTTCAAAGATATGGATACAGGTCTTGAACAGTAGTTAAATGGGAGATTGGAGCCAACAGGGATGTGGTTCTATAGGAGAATGCTGAGAGTACCATGGACAGTTATAAAAACTAATGAGCAGGTTCTGAAAGAGTTATATACAAAATGGGGGTTACTTAATAATATCAGAAAGAGACGTGTATTTTCTGGCCACACTATGAGATAGAAAGATTTGGAGAACATAGCCACAATAGGCAACATTTAAGGTGAGAAACACAGAGGTCAACAGCATGAGAAAATATTTGATAGTTTAACATTGTGGCACAGCAAAGTTTCAATGCCAAGATACAATTAGAGTTGTGGAAAGTGATGATTACCTGCGCCAGCCAGCACTTGATGATGATGAGTTTGGTAAAGTAGATGGAGCAATCAAATATCTGTTCAATGCCATCAAAGAATATAATTAAACTTAAAATTTATACCCATTCCCAAAATGGGAAATTCTGGATTATTCTTCTTTCCATCCATCTTAAGATGAATATTATTACCACCTTTAACTGTACAGAAGGGTGGGCAAAATACTAGAAATCAAGAGGATTGTTACTAGTCCAACAGGTTGATATAAAATTATATGCACTGGCCCTTTGAGCTCAGAAAATATAACGTCACAAGCTATCTGAGCCAAATTGTAATACTTGATGCTAAACAGTGATAATGAAAATATGATTATGTCAAACATTTGATGTTACTAGCTTAAAACAGCCTACAGTAAACTTTTGACATACAGACTTAAAAATTGCAGCAAGCTCTACAATGTAAAGAAAGATTTCAGTTTCTGGGGACAACTACTTCAACATCTGTTGGAGATTCAGGATGACAGACAGAAGAGCAATGAAGAAACATTTTTAGAAAGTTGGTGCCATTGGACAAAGTTAGCTCTCCAGCTGTAAGTGGGTTAAAATAAAAATCCCTGTGAAAGATATGCCTTCACAATAGTTATGAAAAAGTTATAAGGAGCAAAGATCTACTGAAAGTGACAAAGTGTAAATGTCATCCTGCATGCAGTAATGCTCATTGAAGTAAAGCATTTATACAACACGTAATAGTTTAACTTACTGTACAGGACAATGAAACTTTTAGAACAACCGCCAAAGACGGATGTGTTGGGCCTTTGGCACAAATAAAATGGCGAAACAACACATTTCCATTTTCTGGACTACATCCTGCTGGAAATCTAGTTGGATCATTGTCCTGCTTCAAGAGAGATCCAGTGGGAGTTTAAGAATGAACGATGAAGGAGAACTTCTAGAGCAGATATTTTTCACAAATAAAAGAAACACAAACCTCTTCCAATTTTGTTGGAGGTGATGGTGGAGTTTCTTTGTCTGGAGATTCTGAATCTGAAGAACTTCTACGCAGATTCATCTGTAATTAAATAATTTAAACATCTAACAGTGTGAGAACCACTGCGTTAAAACATTTAATAAATGTAATAATGAATTCACAGTTTGTCTGCTTGGCAGAGAAACAAGTAAGCATTTCTAAACCCAGTTCCATTTTTCTGAATTTTAAAAGAGAATCATCACTCTCATTAATTTTATATACCAGAGTTGTTTCTCACAAGAAGTTCAAGATTTCAGCTTCATCAATTATTCTACCACATGACACAATAGCAGAGCACACGAGCTGATCTGCTTTCCTGTTACCTTGCAATTCATGTTCACATTGCATGACCTTGCACGAAAATGATTTTGACACATTCCAACTTTGAACTCTCAATTGTTTTAAGCAACTGTACACAAACACAAGTAAATTCAAGTAGGAATCATGAGGATAAAAAAATAATTCTTCAGTCTGATGGGAATTGAATCAGGTTCGTTCTAGCAACACCAAATCGCCTTGAAAACTCAAGTAAACATGTTTTCTTACCAAACTAGCCAACCACATACAAGAACGCAGCTATTTATATTTGTCTGATCATGCTCATTTATTCACTAAGGATGCAGACATGGTTTTCCATCTGTATACTCATTCTGTTCAAGGCCTTGCTCTCTACCATAATCTCCAAAGTTATGCTGATTGTAGTCATACCAATGTGTCACTTTCCTCGTTGATGGTTATTCCTACAGACTGAGCTGCGAAGGTCCAAGCCATACATGTGTCTAGCAACCGAATCATAGGTGTATATAATAATGTCACATTCTCTGAAACTCTCACTGATCAATGTCTGTACCTCATACTCTATAATGATAGGACAACACTCTTTGTATTGCCTGTTGAGTTATTGAGAGTTCACTTAGCTCTAAATAAGTCAATCAAGTGGTACCTAAGAATTCAATAACAGTTGAAAATCAATGTCCTATTACTGCAGTGCTTTTCAATCTTAGTGAGATTAGTAAAAAAATTAATTGTATAAGACTAAGCAAATTATTTATAGGCCTACTCATAAATAACTTTACAATTCAAGAAGCTCTCAACGTCTGGTAGATGTCACTGATGCTTGTTGGTTAAGCACTAGTATGGATAAGTTTCAAAGAAATCACATTTTTCGCATTAAAATATCAAGAACACAAAGAAGTGAACTTAAGTTACATATACACTAATTCTATATAAATATTTTCTAATTTATCAAGTCACACTCAGCATCCCTGCAACTCCCTAACGTGAAACATGCAATATTGAGTCTTCTAATTTCAATACAATTTCTTTAATTTAGAAAAATATAATTTGAACAAAACAAAATTGACAAAAATAAATTAAATTAAAAATTTGGATTCATATGTTAACTTACTGCTAACAAACTTTTTCTGGTTTCATCCATAGCTCTGGACATTTCCATCTTGTTTCTCTGTAAAGTGTTGAAGGCAGTAGTTCAATTATACATACAAACACTAATGATGGACATACATTAGAAATTCTTAAGTAGAATGAGAGCTAAAATATATAATTATAAAAGATTCTTGATTAGAAACCAGCATGACATTCCAATAGGTGCTTCACTTTCTGTTCCAGGAGTCACACAAGTGTTCATACATACTCGCCATGAGCACCAAGATGGGACCCATCTATGCTTGTTTGTTTATGAACTTGAGCACCAGGTATAGGAATCTTATGGTGGTCCTTCCCATTGGTGTCCCATATTAGCATCCAGGACATTTTTGTCTGAGGCTGATCTGTCACACTTCATACACTTTGACAACTTTCACCCTGCCATCAAGTTCACATCAGAAATCTCTATCTCCCATGTGAACTGCCTTGACATATCTGTCACCATCCAATCCTCCTTTTTTAGCACACATGTACAGTACAAACTGACTGATGTCCATAGCTTTTTCCTCTCATCCTTCTGTTGTGATTCCCTGTCATTCTCTCAACTTTTCCGCATGCTGCAACTGTTTAGTGAGGAAGACGACTTTCTCGAGGAAGCCACTGAGATGATGGATTTCTTCTGCTTTTGCATATCCCTAAGAATCATCAGATCTGTTCTGTGTTTGAGTGAGCAGTGTCTCTTATTAGTACACCCTAAAACACCCAAGAGGTCTTCCTCCACGGACAGGTCAAACTTGTTCTCACCTTCCATCCCCATAGATTTGCTGCACCTCATCCCCTATTTTGACACCTTCCTCTTCTTTAGTAGGAGTCCAAGACACGTGATGTGTTCTGCACCCCCCTTCCCCTCTGGTTGCTCACAGACGAGACAAAAATCTCCGGGATATATTGGTCTGGAGTCATCTCAAGCCAGATGTTCCTAATAATTTTGGCACTATTAGCTACAAACGTAGTAAATACTACAACTGTGCCTACTTCACCCAGACCAAAACTGTAACATTCCCCCAAAGCCACCTTCACCATTGAAGAGAGTTTCACATGTGTGTCCCGCAACGTCAATCTATATCATCTGCAAGTGCTGTATCAAGATGTACATAAGTGAGACTAGAAAGAGGCCATCAGACCGATTCTGTGAACATTTGTACAACATTAAAAAAAACCAGATTGGTACTTCTGTTGCTGATCACTTCAATGGCATGGACCATCGGGGTGTCCATAATATTCACACGCTTGAGAACAGTTATATATATATATATATATATATATCAATTTGGCATGACTGAACCCTTTGGGATCAATGCTGTCAGTAGTATTGATGATATTCTGTTCCGTCATTTCTCTGTTTCATCAACATTTGGGTGTCTTGTCTTTTTCTATTCATGTTTCATCTCTGACCTAGTTTTAAATCTTATGGGTTATAGCTATGTTCAGCTCTGCCATATGAATGTGTACGTCAATAGTGATGTTCTAATTCATCATTTTTTGGTGTGAATGTATTCGTGATAGTCTTTTATTTAAAATGTCAATTTGTGTGTGTTTTTATGTGTATTTCCAGTGATTATCATACTTCATTACCCTGTTCCAGGTTTTCACCTGTTGGATTTCAGTTTTGCTGCAGTGAGCACATATTTTCAGTGAGCTGAAATTTAAAATATTCTAAGTAATAGGCAGTTTCAAAATTGATTGTCAGTTACTGTTTATGCTTACTCTTTGAGCTAGCTGACTGTACTTCTTACATATGGAGTACCTCTATTGAAGAGACAGGTTGCAATTTATTTATTTATTTTCAGAAACGATATAATTATAAAATATCCAAAGCGATAGAGATATGAGATAAGAATTTTCAGGGCCAAGTTGAATAAAGAACGTTTGCCTAATATTCTACTTACATTATTGAAGAAATTCTCTGGCCGAAAAGTTATTTGGGAGGCTGCGACATGCCTGAAATAACAAACATGATAATAAATTCCTTCAATGTTCACTGGATAATATACTGGATATAATACCTCTATTATGTTCTCTAATGCTCAATGGCCATGAATGGAATGTAATATTCTCTTGTGGTATTCACTAAGTAATGAAATGTAATTTACTCTTGTGGTATTCACTAGGTAATGAAATGTAATATTATCTCACAGTATTCACTACGCAGTGAAATGTAATTCTGTTGCAATTTTCACTGGTAATAAATGCAATATTCTATTGCATTTATCACTGGGTTAATGAAGTAATTTTTTTCCACAGAATTCATTAGGTAATGAAATATAATATTCTCTCACAGTTTTCACTAGGTAATGAAATGTAATATTCTGTCACAGTTTTCAATGTGTAATGAAATGTAATACTCTCTCACAGTTTTCACTAGGTAACAAAATGTAATGCTTCCATCTTAGTTTTAACTACATTCACAGTTTTCGTTAATTAAATATAACATTCTCAGAGATAATGTCATCATTCTGTCCTGTAATGTGGCAGTGTTGTACAGAAAACGTCTGTGACGACCAAGGTATCACGTTCAAATCCTGCAACAGGCAATTATGCATCCAGACTGTTCAGAAAACAATGGCAAACTACTGAATATCTTTACATTGCCTAGAAAATCACAACAGTCAAAAAATACTGGGTAATGGCTACATCCTGAATAGGATATGCTACAATTTTCTTTATCAGTCTGAAAAACCAAACAAGCTGGAAATGTAGGGGCTGCCGTAACAGTGAACAAATGCGAATATGAACAGAAAAGCTAAATTAAAGTGTTATTAATAGTTTCTTTTTGTATGTTCATTAGCTTGGAATGTGCTAATATTTGAAGTTTTGTCTCTTCTATAAACTTGACTGTTTTGTCACCCCTCAGAGGTCAGTGGAGTTGTTTCTACCAATAGTAGAAATGTCATACTAACAACAATATGTAGAATAGTTTAATAAAACAGCATCGAAACAAAAAACAATGGATCTGTTATTGTTTTTCTACATCATGAAGACTTTTCAGTCAAAATGTTGTATGTCCTTGTACTGCACTGATAGTATGTCATTTTTGCTATTGGTAACCAACTGCCCTTACCTTTCAACTGCCAGAAAAATCTTATAAAAACACTCTTAACAGTCACTAACTCAATGTATGGATCACTAAGTCAACTTCAGAAGACATGCATTTTTTTTAAGAATAACATTGTGTTGACAAGTGTAGAACTATGTATCAAATTTTGAGTATTGACAACAACAACAATAACTATTGATAATACTTGAATACCTATTTCTGTTCATATAACATTCTCATTTTAGTTTCAGGTCATATAGACTATTTAGTAATTGCTGATCCTGCAGTCCATAGGCTCATGTCCTTGAATCAGACTTATGGTCAAAATTGACTAACACTGATACCACCAAATAGTTGCAGACTTTCATGTGATTGGATGCCTTCTGCATACACACATAGATCTTCTCTGAGAAGGAAGCTTCTTCTTGAAGTATTGGTCACTGATGAGAGTAGGAGTCTTCTGGATATAAACGAAAGATCTGGAGCAATACGAGCTTTATATCTCAAATTCTTAGGAATCGAAACAAATATGAGGAAATATTAAATTTGTGATAGTGCATAAAGAAATAACACAATAAGAATATGTTTTATACTGAGGTGCTGACTTACTTGGCATTCAGTGTCAGAGTACGTGACATAAATCTAGCTGACAAACTCAGCCGTGGACTGAAGGGTGTTGATTCATGTGCAACCCCTGCAACATTACTAGCAACCTGTCTCTCAAGAGTATCCAGAGATCTGGTAAATTTTTCTAATGGAACAGGGGTAAAGGAATCCTCCTCAAAGTTTTCCCTTACGAAGTCCTCCTATACAGTGACCATAGAAAAAAAGCAGTGATATATGATGACCAATATAACATATAGCAGGGGTCGGCAACCTATGACATGCGTACCACACTTCGCATGCCAAGCAATTTCAAATGGCACGCAGACTCTTCAAATGTGATGAATCTGGAGTCTTCACATTCTTCTTGATATGTGATGTTGGCACTCTGAATAATTTGAAACCTTAAGTTGGCACACAGTTAGCAAAAGGTTGCCGACCTCTGACCTATAGTAACATACAAATATATCTTAATTACACTTTTAAAAACATATTTTCCATGTTTCTTTTCTGCGAGAAGGAATTTATTAGTGTCACAATATATCTGCACCTTTCAGTCAAGTCTTTGTTACATTCTATATGGTAGTGTCACATATCTTTAAGTGCTTTTATGAGAGTATACCGTTCAAATCTTTCCCATATCACACTGCATAACTGTGACAATGTATCATTGTGAGGAGTGTGCAGTGCCAAATGTCCCACAGCCTCTTGTCATAACTGGGTAATCTTGAGTCACTTCTTGATTAGACTTAGCTTCCTAGGACAAACAGTGATCTAGCTTGAATGTGGGTGGGCTCAGTCAGGCTTAATTTTTCAGTCACTAAGGACAAACTTAAGCCCTATCTCGTAGACAGGGGGCTGGCCTTGATATGGGCCATCCCTAAAAATGTCCCTCATCTGATGGTGACTGTATTTTGGTGGTAGTTTTATTTGTTTGCTAAAGCTTATAGTAAATCTTGCTTAATTGATGTTCCTGTTATTAGACATATATATTTCATTAGCAGCATCATTGTAACAGTTTGCCTCATAATGTCATCAGTGTAACATATTGCCTCACAATGCCATCAATATAACATATTGCCTCACAATGCCATCAGTATAACATATTGCCTTACAATGTCATCATTATAACATATTGCCTCCCAATGTCATCATTATAACATATTGCCTCACAATGTCATCATTGTAACAGTTTGCCTCATGTCATCAATTTAACACATTGCCTCACAATGTCATCAGTATAAAAAAAATGGCCTCCCCACATATTTCCTTTCTCAATAGATATCCAAAGGCGGTGTATGTCACATTCCAATTAGCCATTTGTTATTTAGGTAAACAGTCTCATATGATCTTTTCAGATGATTTTGCACCAACTCTTTACTAGTTATTTCCCTTGGATTTTTCAGCAGTATTTGAAAGACCTGTATATTATATTTGGTCTATTAACTTTAGGAAGCCAAGCCACATTGTTTATTTCGCTTTCGAAAGCCATTTTTCATGTAGGCCTATAAGATATCTTCTTGGATACTGATTCAATCAAAGGAGATTTTGAAGATTTCAGTGTGTTAGTTACTGTTAAGCTAAAATAATGGAAATTTCGATAATATTTAATAGTAATAGTAATGTAAATTATGTCAGTAGTCCGGTTTTTCTGGCTATCATCATCCTTGGCTCTGTGAGTGGACTAGGTCTATCTGGAAACTTGTAGGTAATTATGTTTGTGTGTTTTTGATACTGTCTATGTTTGTAGTTTCACTGACACACACACACAAACAACACCACCATATCCAGCATCCACTTATCTCTATTGTCTCCGAATTTGAAATCAATAACTCATGGCTAGAAAGTCAGGATAGAACAAAATCCTTCTAGTGATCATTCCATGCCCGAACTGTCCAAGGACATTTGCATCTCGAATATGGTTTATTATCCATTTACAAACTCATAATCAAGGTCATAATATTAACTGAATTTTCAAAAGTGGATGTAGCAATGGTCATCATCATTTGTGATGGACGAACACACATAACCCCCCCCCCCCCACACACATGATGAATACAAAATTCAGTAGAAGACATGATATACTGAGAAAAGCGGAACCATCTTCATGAGTGTAGTCAACAGTTGAGATCACAATCAAGCACAGAAACAATTATATGCTGAGTGAATATTTCTTCCAGTAAAGAGTAGATAGAATTGTTACAAAACAGTGTATATTCACCAGCGGTGGTAGTGTAGTGTTTAAGGTACTTGCCATTGCCCCACTGACCTGGTATCAAATCCACATCTCTTAAACACAAGGCTAATGGCTTAACCTTTAGCAAGCCGGATTAAAAAATACAAAACGTCTTCCTGCCACTGGATTCTTTTTTTGTGTGTTATTGATGGTCGCTGTTTTGAAAATGTGATAATTTTTTGGTTGTTAGAGATATTTAAATAATATTTGGACATATAAATAAAGAATTGAATTCTGCATATATTGGTGTAATTTATGTACGTGTGTGTGTGATACCAGACATATGAGAAAGTGGTAAAGACATTTTTCACAAAAAAAACCCATATATTTTATAACAAATAAAGAGAAAAAATATAACTCACCTTACTTATCGAATTGCTTGGCAACACTGTACACTAAATCATACGCAAATCTGTTGTATTTATGTTCTTTCATTGCGAAATTATCAAAATACTGCATGGGGAACTGTATAAAATATGTAGATTTGCAGTAAAATCGTTCTTTGAGCTTAGGCCTAGAGTCATTTTTGGTGCCACTTCAACATATTCGATATCAAACATCTACTTGTCCCCAAACCAACACGGCATTCTGTATATTCACTGCTGTGAAACTAAATAACCCAATAATTAATGATTCAAGCCACGATTCAATGTTATTTTATTCAAAATACAATGAAAGCTCTATAAAACCGATCCTACATCATGGCATAGTACCGGTGTGCAGATGTGGTCAGATTAATTGCTATAAAACGTGTACCTTCTAGCTAGCCATTTTTGCAACGATCGTGTTGGATGTAGAAATGAACCGGCTTCAATTGCACGTTTCCCAAGTATTTGCATTAGCCAATCATGCTGTGGGGCGTCTATTATAACGATATCTCATTAGATGGAGTATGTCGCCAACGCGCGAGCTCCCATTTTTTTTGTTTGTCGACTGGTGTTAATATAGGCGTGGTGAAGGCTAACCACTATGTCAGAGATAACCTTACTATATGTGGGGAAACCTCACCTTGTCTGGTGTACTGGATAAAAACTCCTTATCTGGATCTGATGGGGTAGTGGGGCTAGAGGTGGCCAAAGTCTCATCATTTGGATCCTCGTCATCTTCCAGTGAGATGGGATCAGTGCTAACTGAATCTGAGAATGAGATGAACACTTCTGATAATTGTTTGTCAACACAGACTAATGGTGATTTATGTAAAATGTTACTGTTACCACATATTAATTAATGCTTTTAGACAATATACACACTTTGACAAGCTTTATGACAAGAGACAAAACCACTAGCAAGTTCAATCAGTATCAACAACAGTGAATTAAAAAAGTCACCAGTTTTGAATACCGTGTTTCTATTATCAACAGTAATGGGGATTGCTGAAGTAGAAGTCAGAATATGGAGATTTTATCTTCAGATCTTTATTTCATGCCCAGAATACTCTCTAACTCTCAGCGGTGTGACTCCAACTTTCAGCAATGTGACTCCAACTTTCTACAGTGTGACTCCAAGTTTCAGGGGTGTGCCTCCAACTTTCAGCGGTGTGACTTCAACTTTTAGGGGTGTGGCTCCAACTTTTAGCAGTGTGACTCCAATTCCAACCATCAGTGTTGTGATTTCAACTTTCAGCAGTGTGACTCCAACTTTCAGAGGTGTGACTCTAACTTTCAGAGGTGTGACTCTAACTTTCAGAGGTGTGACTCCAACTTTCAGTGGTGTGACTAACTTTGAGCAGTGTGACTCCAACTTTCAGAGGTGTGACTCCAACTTTCAGTGGTGTGACTCCAACTTTCAGTGGTGCGACTTAAACTTTCAGCAGTGTGATTCCAACCATCAGCCATTGACTCCAACTTCCTGCAGTGTGACTCCAACCATCTGCAGGGTGACTCCAACCATCAGCAGTGTGACTCCAAGTTCCTGCAGTGTGACTCCAACCATCAGCAGTGTGACTTCTATATCTTCATATTCAAAGCTAGCTGATAAATGTTAATCATGTAACACCATAACTTACTATTAATAATGCTGCTAATAAATTATTACATCTATAGATTACATGAATTTAAGGTACTAACTGTCATCTTGGCTGGAGATATTTGCTTGATTAACCTTGATTTTATCTTGTTTTACATCATCCACTGCAAATACTTTGTACGAGCTACAATATAAGAAAGATGTTTACATGTAAAATAATTACACAGTTGACACATCATTCAGATTGGTGAATGAGACTAGCATGCAGTGCAAGCAATAGTTGAGATACACAGCTGGCCTACTAGTAATATGGCCACAGACTGCTCACAGAAATTGGCAAAAACACTGAAGATAGATACCACTGCTGATGTCAAATGTGTCAGGTTATACCGAAGCAAATAAAATGGCAATACAATGCATCTCTATTCACTTGGACTTTATCTTGTTGAAAATCTAGTGGGACCATGGTCCTACTATAAGACAGATCCAGCGGAAGTTTGATAATGATCGATTAAAATAATTACACAAACTTCACACAATGCCCCAACTTTATCTTGAAAAGTTTTCTTTCACTATTACATGATTTTCTGTTAATGAGTTAACATGAGTTAAAGTGAGATTTTTCTATGCTTTTGTGATAAAGTATATATACTCTTGTGATTAAACTCTGCATGATCTTGTGATAAAATCTACATGCTCGTGATAAAGTATGTATGCTTTTCTTATGATAAATTATACATGCTCCTGTGATACAGTCTGCATGCTCTTGTGATAAAGTCTACATGCTCTTTTGATAAAAATCTGCATGCTCTTATGATAAAGTCTGCATGCTCTTGTGATGAAGTCTGCATGCTCTTGTGATAAAGTCTGCATGCTCTTGTGATAAAGTCTGCATGCTCTTGTGATGCTGAAATAGTTCCTTTAGTTGTGAGCAGGCAACTCTTATCATTCCATAGCCTTTCTGACAAATTCATAAGTCCTCAGTTGAATGACAGCTGTGACATTAAAATGTATACGGTTTGCTGTCTCATAGGCATGGTTGTGTTAAGTAGATTGATGGAGGCATGTCTAATCCCCGAAGGAAAGCATTTCAGTGCGACAGTATCCCAGGAACATCCTGTCCTGTTAGAAGTGCAGCATATACGATTGGTCAACTAGTTTCTTTCATCAGATCTATTGACCCATCTGTAGTGATGGCACATCTAGCATTCTCTATCACCCAGAAGTCTGCCAGCAAAGAACAAAGGTACAATGTTTGCTTGCCTGTATCTTTCCATCATCCATGGTGCCCATTTGACAGAAGACAAAAATAAGAAATAGAGGTAAGACATGCTGTGACAATGACTTTTTCATAGGTGACAGGTTGTCAGCCAATCTCCCAACTTTTCTTAGTCGCCTCCTACGACATGCCTGGCCTCCTATGACATGCCTGGAAAGAAGACAGTGGCCCTATTCTTTGAACACTGAACTAGAAATCCAGACACAGGATTCCAAGGATCACTTATATCAACAGTTAAAGAAAGAAAAAAGATCTAGTTCTGGCATGTCACTAAACACAACTCCCTCTAAAACTATCTCGTTGGGAACAGCAAAGGAAGAAAGACGCTTTGGGGGATAGAGAACAAGGGTTGACAACTTCAAGGAATGGACAGGAATAGAATTGCACACACTATCTGTACTGTAGCAGAAGTGAAAAACAGAAATCTCTGTGCTGGAACATCCTTAGCAGCACACCAATAAATTCTAAGATTATCTGCTGCTACTGCTACTTTTACTACTACTTTCTTCTTGAAAAGAATGAAATGGCAACAACATAAAACCTAGATTTATAATTGCTTTGAAATGTACTGAACTCTGTCACACTAAAATAAAATGTTTGAAATATACTGAACTCTGTTACACTAAAATAAAATGTTCAAAACAATTCTACTTAGCTGTATTCAAATAATAATGAATAAAGATATATAAATTTTCTTGAATTTCTCATAGTTCCAGAAGCTGTATTAAAATAATAATGAATAAAGATATATACATTTTTATTGAATTTCTTATAGTTCAGAAACATTGCTAAAAATAGGTACCATAGCTTGCCCCTTATTGTGACACGCTGAATACATAGATTAGATTCTTTGGGAGCTGAGGTTGTGCATTTGTTAGTGAACTGGCTTCCTAGTCTGGTGGACCGTGATTTTATTCTTTGCTGAAGCAGGTTTAAGTACTCTACAAGGATCAGTGACCAGGTTTCTACGGAACAAAAAGCTAACATAATTCAACGGAATGAAATTCTGATAAAGACATATATAATGACACAGGCAATGTTCTGTGCGCTACACAAGGAGAGCCCCCAAGCATTCAATATGTGCGCTACACACTGAGTGGGGGGGGGGGGGGTGGATGGCCAATGTGTTCCACGCAAATCACTAGATCGGTATTCTTAGTTACAACTTTTTAAATGTCCAAGTCACGGAAGCCAGTGCAATAACATATGAAATTTAAAAAGTTAGACTGTTGTCACATGATTTGGTCACTGATCCCTTTATTGAACCTTTTTTTTTAAAAAAACAAAAAATGACTCCAGTACAATATTTTCTTTAAGTTGTGATGCTGTGGATTTCATCAGAAAGTCTGTTTTCTAACCTGCACACAGGTGAAAATTCTTTACAGAACATAGCTCTTGTGTCGACCCATAGTTAAAATAATTGGTGCTAAAACAAATGTAAAATCAGTTAAAGATGATTGGCATTATCTTATTACATTACGCCCCCCCTACTGTTGGTTAAATAAAATATGGGTCTAACGAATAGTTTTTATAATTTTTTTCTCACGTGAATAAATATGCAGATTCCTGAGCTGTAGTTAGTTACATTTCTAATGTCCAATAAAAATAATAATTTGGTAGTGTTTTACAAGAGCGGGCGGCAATGTCGTGAGTGTTACCTTCTAATTACATGTGCGGTCGCTCATCCTCAAACGTTACAGGGAATATTGGGTCTCACACTGTATTCTCCACTGACTTATTTTAATATCTTTTTGATGCTTAGATTTATCTCTGATTGGGGATCTTACTCAATTGCAAAAGAAAATATTATTTTGGGAATATTACTTTAATCCATCAAATGCCATGCAGAGTTAGTTCACTGGCGATCAGATCATCCTCATGGCACTCCAGACAAAACCATCAGTGCTCTGATTTCACATTCAGTATATCCTTCATCCAGAACTGACTGTTCTGGTTGGTTGATAACTCTTCTTTTGATTCCTATATGTCACTCATTTCTTTCAACAGCATGATTCATTCTAGCCATAAATATGGAAGACGAAATACATCACATACCTTCCAACTGATCCAACTCTGTGATTGCATTCCAAATATTGGCATGGTCCATTGAACTGCCACTAGTCACTGTGGTCATATTGGCAAGTCTGTCTGCTCTTTCATTTTCCTCAACACCCACGTGTCCAGGAACAAAAAGAAAGGTAACTCTCTTCAAGCAGATATTTCATCAACGGCTCAACCCACCGACAGCACAGATAGCCCGACTGAATCTTCCGAAGCATGTTCATAGAATCAGTAAGAAAACAGACACCTGTAGCACTCTCGGACTCCAGTCATATCATAGTCTTCGTCACTGCTATCACTTTCATCATCATACTACTAGTGGTTGTTTAGAAAGAAGACTTTCTTCTTTAATACACTTCTATCTGCATTGAGGCCATGCAGAGTGATGTATATTTCTCTACAATTTCATACCTGTTGTGTAGTTTATAAGTTAAAATGGTGAATTTCTCCCATGTCAAGACAACACATTCAGTAACTTCTTTCTTTCTCTATGTTTTCTCTACCTGATCTTTCCGTAACAATTTTTTAAAATGTTCAAATATTGCTCATCAGATGTCCAATGAATCTTGACTACCTATAATTTATCTCTTTGCATCAGAATCTCTGATGATCACCACATTAGTTATCTTAGTTGTCCATGGTATGTTCATCATTCTTCATACACACACAAAAAAACACATTTCAGTAGCCTTAGTTCACTTTGAGCATTTATAACTTGTAATTATATTTAACTTATAACTAATTACGCTATAATGTGTCCTTGCTTGTAGCACACCATATTATTGCTTAGTCTGCATATATATAAGTACTCATACCTGACAAACACATCAGAGTCTGAAATTGTGGGTGGATATATGATCTCAGTGGTATCTGATCCAGTGTCCAGATCATCTGTATCATCAAGTTCAAGACTTTTGCTTTTAAGAAAATCAAATCTGTCAGACCAGCGTTTGCCAACAGCCTGAGGCATGTTGAGGGATGTGTCAGACTTAAAATGCCCAAAGCCATCAGTATTTCTAATACCATCCAAGTTTTGAAAATTCTGGAAATAAAATGATTACAATGGATATGTCAAAACAGAGCAATATGTCAAAACAGAGAGCAATATGTCCAACAGAGAGCAATGTAGTTCATGTCTACAGTTTCAACATTTAGTCTTCTGACTTTTCAGATTTTTAAAGGCAGAATACACATTTTTTTCTCATGCATATTCCTTCTCAAACTCATAACCTATCAGGTTGTAGCGGTACTGCATTGGCTGTATCAGCACACAAGAGTCCTCTAATATGTTCTATCATCACCAATGCGAATGCCTCAACTGTTCCTTGCAGTATTGTTTTTAACAGGTAATCATATCAGCTAACATAACCAAACAATGCAAATTTTCATTGTTTTACTACCTGAGTCATTAGTGTACATGTTGATTGCAATATTAATGGTTTCGACACAGATTTAACATTATATTTTTGGGTACTCATTTGTGTTTTCTATTTGATTCCTACTTCTTGGTCAATGTCTTTGTGCAGCCAATTGCCCAGGATCACCATGTGAATGTGGAGTCTTGGCAGCTCTGGTTCACTGGCTCTGATGCTAGCTCAGCTTAAGTTACTGACCACCACAGCCAATGCTCTGATGCTAGCTCAGCTTAAGTTACTGACCACCACAGCCAAAGCTCTGATGCTAGCTCAGCTTAAGTTACTGACCACCACAGCCAAAGCTCTGATGCTAGCTCAGCTTCAGTTACACACCACCACAGCCAATATTCTGCTGAGAAACTTCATTTCTGATATAAACTTTAATCTGTTTATTAAAGTTTCTTTCATGATTAATGAAGTATGAGCAATGAAATCTGGTTTCTTATATACACCGTGGGATTTATCTAGAGTTTTCTTTCACATACATGATTCCAACCCACAGAGCAATACTTTGAGAATGTAAAACTTGAAACAGGGTAATGTTTGTTTGTTTGTTTTTCGTTCGCTCCATTGTAACCATCACGGATATCCGTGCGATTTCCGCCGGGAGCGTGATTACGTTGTGCCACCGTTATGCGCCTTGTAGGCCTAGCACATCCGATTTCGGCATGCCTTGGCAATTCGGGTGGGCTACCCTTAGCCTGTGACAGCCTCTATATCTGTCTCCAGGCACGCGTAGTGAAGACTCTTCGCCCAGACGATTTTCTTGCTCTCGTCTCACTCGAACGAGGTGTTCCACTGTCTATGAACTTGCCTCGTGTAATTGTACGTGCTGTGCCTGTGCCCATTGGGTACTGAACCGTTTCTCATCCATGAGCCTGGTTCCTTAAGGGGAAGAACTCAACAGAGGAGTTGGACATTGGCTCTTTCGCCCTCTTAGCCGAGGTGTCATTCACCGACATCGTGTACCCCTTGTCCAAGTTCGAGTCTCACACCACGCGTTTGAGAGCAAGGCGTTCTCGAGCTGAGCGTCCTTGTCCCAATAGCGCCTGAGCCCATCAGGTACTGAACCCTTTCTCTCTTCAAGTGTATTTCCGGTGTAGGAAAACCTGACAGTAGAGTTGGGCCAGGGCTAAATCGTTGTCCCTTTTGTGCCTGAGCGAATCGAGTACGGAACCCTTTCTCTCTGCAAGTTACTTCCGGTATAGGAAACCTTGACAGTAGAGTTGGGCCAGGACCGCCATCGTTGTCCCTTTCTTGCCTACACCCATCGGGTACAGAACCCTTTCTCTTTGCAAGCATATTTCCGGTTTAGGAAGGCTCGACATTAGAGTTGGGTTAGGTCTTTTGCTTTACCAAACGCCGATGGGTGGGTCTGGGTCTCTGCCTGTTAGGAACTCTGGTAACTAGAAGCCCGTCTCGAGCTGACGGCGCTTGTAGTTCCCTTTCCTAGGGACTTTTCACTTTCTATTTGCAGTTCGCGCTGCCCTCTAGCGCTGTTCTGCCCTTTCATTGTTTCATTGTACTCTGTATGAAACATATTTGTCTCTCGCCATGCATTTACCTTTACGTGCATTTTACATTGGCCGCCCCTCCAATGTTCGGACTGGACTGACTAGCTTCACTGTATGTCGACAGTGTTGCTATATGTGGTGATGCTGGTGGTGTCGGAGATATTGTCTGTCTCTTGTGCAGTCAAATCTCTTTCCATCTGCTACCTCCACATTCTCGGACACGATCCCCAAATGATTTGGCCAGAATCAGCACGAGCTGCTGTATTTCTGTTTCCAGGGTGCACCACGTGGAGGTACATTTGGGATCTTGGTTATCTGCTAACCCTGGGTCCGCCTAGAGCAATGCGTTCCCTTTGCACCCCGAAACAGGGTAATGAAGCTTTGCTAACCACTAGTTTCACACAATAACACACATAAATTGATGTTTCATACAACCGGGGTTTCCTGGTCGACGGGAAGATGGCTTTACACACTATACTAAAAGTAGCTGTTAAAAACACTCAGTTCCCACTTTACCTACCTTTTGTGTGGAATTCAGCAGATGAATATCTTCAATAGATCCTCCCAAGTCATCACCAACATGAGGTAAGTTCTGAACAATGGAATACAGAAATTATGCATGGTGTAGTTTATGTAACTGAAACAGTATTGATAGACACAACAAAGTATGCATACTTAGTAATAGACTTCACACTATAATACTTCCTAGTGTTTAACCATATACAGATAGAGTCAGTATTTCTGTTTCACCTGGTTCTTTTCTACTATGGGTTGTAGAGTTTGCTTGAGGAGAAAAAGAAAATCATAGGACCTTGAGGAGAGTTGTCTTTACTGTGGCTAATCCTAATTTAATCCATAGCCCTTTACAGGCTTTATGTTGACCCTGTAATCAAACTCTACATCCTCTTTAAGTATAAATCCCTCATACTCCCATGCTGGGCATACATATACACATTTTGTGTTTAATGACATTAACTCCACATCACACAAGAAAGAACAATATTTTAGTTTTATGATGAAACAAACTAACAACAGGTGCAATATCCCACATGCTCCGCTAGAAGAGATGATGATGATGATAAAACCCAGAGGGAGTACAAATATGTCACTTATTCCCCAAGGCAGTGGCAGAGTTTTCATTACAGCTCCAGATTAATGTTTTCTGATATTATTTTTTGATGTGGGAGATTATCAGTTGTTTGACAAGTTCCAGATGATTGACTAAATGTGACTGCAGGGTACAATGTAATGAGCTGGAGAAAGACATTGTCATGACTATCTTTCAATTTTGAGACATGGTGCATATGATGGTGATGAAACAATCCCCTTAACTGTGAGCAGACTCACAATAAACATTTTTAAACATACAGAAGGCAATGCCAGGACTCAAGATCAGTGGAAAAATGATAAAAGATATGCAATATGCAGATGACAGTCCTCATAGCAGAAAGTGAACAGGAACTACAAAGACTTATTGATCAAGTCAATAAATCAAGTATAGGGTATGGGCTAGATATAAACGTAGATAAAAAAACAAAACTATGATAATCAGTAAAATCACAGAAGGAAAATGCAACTGCCTCACAGGAGATAGATCGACATATCTAGGGGTTACACCCTAGATGAATCTCTGCAATGAGATTTCTGCTTGATCTCCCCAGTATTAGCATGTGACATCATATAGCACAGGTTAGGTCGTACCTTAAACAGAATACAACCAGAATACAAAAGGAAAATGAATCAAGTGTGGCAGATCATGGATGGCAGAGGCTGAAGATACAGTGCGAAAAGTATGCAAATTAGAAGAAATAGGAAAGTAAATATGAATGGGTGTGGTAGACATGGAGAAAAAAACAACTGAATAGTAATAATACAACTAGATAAAGCGTGTCAAAAATGGACGGTTGTCAGGGCACAGACTACAGTACATGTACTAGCCCAGCTACATTTGAAATCACAATATTTAATTATAGACACAGATGGATCAGTTAGCAGAAACACAAATAAAAGCAGTTTGTGTTTTAGTTGCCTACAAAAATGGCATAAGTTGGTTGAGAAATCATCTGCATACTCCACTGTCACATCGAGTATGAGGATGGAGATAGAGGGAATTACAGCAGCATTTATTGGTTGATAACTGATACATCAACACGCTCTGTAATACAGACTCTCAAAGCATGCTGCGCAAGATAGAAAAATGCATGCTCAGAAAGGAATGGTGTGATTTATTGAATAACTCAGTTGTCCAGAACATTACAAGGATATACTGCCCTAGTCATGCAGGGGCCAGAGGAAACAAGAGAGCTGACTTATTGCCAGGCAATGCAGCAATAGATGGCCCAATTCTGAGAAAAGATAAAGCAGACTTGATCAAGGCAGCAATAAATTCATTCCAATATGAAGATGATGTCAATGAGGCTGAGAACGTTCGCATACATAGAATGTCAGAAATGGGAGTGTCTAGAGGGGAGGGAAGGAAAATTTGTTTTTTTCAAGTCCCGAAGATCACGAAATCAACACCTGATCGGGATTCTGAGTCTACATACACTGGGATGGCTGCTGAAATGGAGAGCGGAGCACTTATGGGGGTGCCCCATGTGCTGTGATGCTAGTTTCTAATCAAGAATCAAGATAGACGCATACACCAACTAAAAGGCAAAGGTTGCACAACTGTCAATAGATTAAAGACAAAATTAATATTCTAAATAAGTAACCGCAAATAGACTTGAATATTTACAGAGAAAGCAGAAATCTTGAGACAATAATGGCAATTTTGTCAAGATTACATTGACAAAATAGAGATACACAGGAAGCTACATCATACAGACTACATACTTTACTTTGATAGAGGGAGAAAAAATATAAGTAAAAAATGTTTTAAAAAAATGAAAATTCCCATGTGTTCGGGCGCGTATAGTTGAACAAAGAATAGTGACAATATTGCCTACAAAGTATGTCGTAAGAGCCAGCTAAGCAAGATTTGTGTTGGATTTGGCTACTACATCCCATATATGGTCAAACTAACACAGAACTACATCCTGCTAATCTGAAGGAGTTTGATAATTAACGCAGAAGAAGAAACATACACAAGTGCTATCTGACAACTACCAACAGATGAAATAAAATGAATATTCTAGATAGGAAATCACTGCAAAAGGACTTGAAAATTAAAAGACAAACCACAAAGTTCCTGAGAATGTATGCAATTGATGAATATAAGATGAAATTAAGCAAAATATGGATAGAGGAAAATGAATCATTTAACTTTGTCAGCAATATAGAGATAGAAAAATATAATAATCTCAATAAGTGCCCAAGGAATGATAACTTTACTGCATTGAAAAATATATGTCAATTAAATTTTAAAACCTTTAAGAACCTTTAATTAAAATATTAACAATTTATGCTGTTGTAGTGGAGCGTGTGGCCGTACGGCTAGAACGCAGGCCTCAGATTCCTGAGGTCTCTGGTTCAATCCGCGGTTGGGACAAGTATTTTTATCTTTCGAAGGTGCAATAAAAATTCCTGTACACGTCGCGGTGACAGCTTTGGCAAAGCGGCCTTTATTTTCACAGCCATAACATGACTCCTTAACAGGAAAACATGCAGTAATGAAAGTTTTTTTTTTTTAATGCTGTTGTATTTTTAATGCTCAGAAACATAATGAAAAACCAGAAAACTATAAACTTTCATAATTTCATACTTGTATAGCTTAGAAGGTTTGGCACATTTAATTGTCTTTAATATTCATTTCTTCTTGTTTGTTTTCATCCTGATGAAGACTTTTATTTGAAATATCATTTGTTTCTGTTGATGTTTGTTTATTTCTGTTGATGTTTGTTTGTTTCTGTTGATGTTCGTTTGTTTCTGTTGATGTCATTAATGTGTTTTGTATTTTGCTGCAACACTCTTTACATATTTCTTTTTTTTCCTCCCTCATAGCTCAGTGTTCTACCAGCCCTCACATTTTTAGTACGTTAGGTTGTTCCCTAACACTAAGGGTTTATCCTATTAGAAAATTTGAAATGGTTTAAGATATACCAATGGGTTCTCATGAGAAGATATTGTATGGAGAGATCTTTTAAATGTGCTGGAGATAGATAAGGTATACACATTAAGAAGACCACCAGAAATCAATGCAAGACAGGATTCAATCTGGAATCACAGAGAAAGAGACAAAGTGGAAGACGGAAAACTATGAGAAAATAGAAACACATGGGGAGGAATCAGTAAGAAATTGAAAGAATTGGTGGGAATATCTAACAACAGAAAAAGATGGAAGATTATTGTTGTTGAAGTCACATGCTTTGTACGGCAGTTAAAATATGAATAGGTCTCTTCAACAATGTAATATAAGAAAACTAACTTGAAACAGAATAAACTATTTCTCAAACTGTAAGAACAGGTTTATAGCTAAATGAACTATCAGTATAAACAATGTCAAACTTTCCAGAATATCATATTGGTTATACAATCAAATCTCATTATAACAATTTGGCCCGGACCGATGAAATACATAACATTGTAATAACAGAAATTCGTTACGTACAAACAATAAAGAATATAATTAGAATTTTGAAAAATGTTAAATAGGGAAATGTATAATAAAAGGATGTGCTATCAAGGGATTCCACTGTATAACAACAAATCTTGCAACAACTAAATAAAAACATACATTATGCTATCTAACAAAGTGATCAGAACAAATATTATGATAATATTACTATTGGTCTTGTAGTAAATATCAACTAAATCCTTACATATGGTGATGATCAACATCATTATTAACAACTAGCCTAAGTCAGTGGTTCTCAGCGTGGGTAATATGGCATCCTTGTGGACCACAGCACTTGCTATGGAAATAATATTTAATCAGATATATACTGATAATCCTCAAAGAAAATTTACAAGCATTTTTTAGTCCCAGTAGACCACGGAAAAGTTTCCCCAAAAGGGGGCCATGCAAGAACCAGTGTCCTAAGCCATGAATAAAACTAACAACAATAAAACATTTCATCACGTTTAATTTACCTTATGTCCAGATTGCTTCGCCAGCACAACCGTCTCCCGCCGCAATTCAGAAAGTTTGTTGAAACTAGCTTCTGGTGATCGGCGACGATCTAGGAGAAAAATAGAATAATTCTCTCTAAAGTTGGCACAACCAAACACCAAGTAGCAGGCCATGTACACTACTATGTGTGTGTTCTTTTAGAATACCCACAACTTATTCGCCGATATGTTTATTGTGAAACAGTCTGTGATGCGAACTTCCTTAGTTTCCCCCATGCTAGGAATAAATTGAACATGTACTATACATTACACACTTGTCTGTTACTCGATCATTTAGCTTTCCTCAAATATATCAACAAATATGCATTAAAGCGCCGCGTTGTCTTGCGGTTATCAGGATATAGTTGATGAATATATATATCCCGTGGTTGAGTGTATGTAGTCTTGAGATTGTAGAGTTAATGTCTAACTTTCATTACAGCTGTAGCTATATCACACGAGAAAAAAATGCATATTGATGCAGTAATGCATTTCCTTGTGTTGAATCTTCATTTATGGGTACAAGTAAGTATTCTGGTGTGTAAATGTGCATGTTTCCACGCCGTCTATCGTTATTATAAACACACACACAAACGTATACAACTAAATCCGATACTAGACATGTTGTACCATGGGTAAGCTCCACCCCCACCCCTTAAATACACTAACTTTATTTGATGTGGGCCTCTGTGCATGGTTTTTACCGCAACACCCAGTGTTTTCGTCCTAGTCGTCCATGACTAGTTTCGGCGGCGTATGTAACCACAGATATACCAGAAACGTTTTTGCTATTGACTTCTCAGCACAACTAAGGATATTGCACGAAGAGCCTTTCAACTATTAACTTTTCAGCTTTCAAACTATTGAATTTTCAGCATTCAAACTATTGACTTTTCAGCATTCAACTATTAACTTTTCAGCTTTCAAACTAATAGGAACAACAATAAAGTAACAGGAACAAAAACACAACAAAGAGGTCAAAAAGAAACACAAACACAACGTCAACACATGCTGCGCGCAATCGCTGTAGGAACACAAATAATTAAAAGGAAATAAATGCAACGGGCGCATTTAACCTTTTAGAAGTAAAATTTGTAAACAATAACATACATATTTCAAGACATGATTTAACCAATATTTCAACATCGCTATGTCTGCCTTACTGATCGCCTCCATATAATATTTATGTAAAAAAAAACCCCACTAAGATATAACAAGGAATGTAACATAAAAAAACCCCACTATTGTTTAGCACAGCTTTCCTCCAGAAAACGCACATGGACATCAAACAACTGCTTGTTACAGTAACAATGTTTTCACACAAAGTGATAGATCATTAAAAATAACAAAAGCAGGCACTTGAAGACTTTTTGTTTACTAAGGGAAATGTCGTGCCCCGATTTCAGCTTATTCTTTCAATGTTAGTATAGCCAACAGAAACTATCAGGGAACAAAGATATATAGAACATACAACTAAAGGTGTGATGTTATATTGCAGGGAATAGTGAATGGTGAACGAAGCAGTGGGACTCGGTCAACACGGACAATCGATGCGTCCACATACGCAATATGTTTGTCAACACGGACAATCGATGCGCCCACCTAAGTAATATGTTTGTCAACACGGACAATTGATGCGTCCACATAAGTAATATGTTTGTCAACACGGACAATTGATGCGTCCACATAAGTTAACATGTTTGTCAACACGGACAATTGATGCGTCCACATAAGTAATATGATTGTCGACACGGACAATTGAGGCGTCCACATAAGTAATATGTTTGTCAACACGGACAATCGATGCGTCCGCATATGTAATGATGTATCACGGACAATCGATGCGTCCGCATATGTAATGTTTGTCAACACGGAAAATCGGTGCGTCTACATAGGTAATGTGCGTCTATATAGGTAATATTTTTGTCAATACAGGTAATTGGTGCGTCTACATAGGTAATATTTTTGTCAACACAGGTAATTGGTGCGCCTTTAGCGACAGCCGTGGTAGTATACTGGCTCTCACTCAAACGCCAACTAGGGTTCGATTTCCGCTGGTAGCATCAATCAAAATTTGCAATAAAACAAGTACTAAAGAAATTAATGTGTTCGACCAAACCTCGAGAAAATGGATACTAGGGTTCACATGCAGGCTAAGCTGAAAATGTTTAGAGTCAAAAATGGGATTGTGACGCGCACTGTCAGTAATGATGTACCGGAAAACATAATGACTACGAGATCAAAGTACTCATGCACGTGTTCAGAGTGTCATGGCGATGATCCAACGCACATATATTTACAAACATGGACGCAGAAAAGGGGTTCTGAAAAACACTTAAAATGAAACATTCTGAAGGATTATTCTCTCTAAACCAGGGGTTCCATATCGTTTACCGCTGATTTCCCCCATTTTGTTCCCTTTAATAAAATAAGACCGCTGTAAAACTGTATAACAACAGTACTTACGTAGAACATAAGCTTGAAAAGTTTTACAAAGTTTGCTTTCTTGAAGAAAAAAAACCATACGGTTGAAAATGTCTTTTTTTGCTGTTATTTGTATTTTTGTTAGTACCAATACCTATTTCCGTTCATGTTTAAATTTGCTGTGTGTTACACCCAGTCCCCGCATTTCCAGTTTCTGGTTTACCGACATTGGAATTTAATCTCTTGATTACCCCATAGTCTGGTAGTTTGTACGTTCATTGTTTAGTCTTTATCTCTTGATTACCCCCCATATTCTGGTAGTTTGTGTGTTCATTGTTTAGTTTTTATCTCCTGATTATCCCATAGTCTGGTAGTTTGTACGTTCATTGTTTAGTTTTTATCTCTTGATTACCCCATATTCTGGTAGTTTGTGTGTTCATTGTTTAGTTTTTATCTCCTGATTACCCCATATTCTGGTAGTCTGCACGTTATTGTAACGCTTATAAAGCATTGTCTCCCCCCATTGGACATTGTGCAAACGTTTTAACATTTCCACCTGACACTTTTAGGTCCAAATTTAACCCCACCCCAGTTTGTCAACAACATCGTAGGGAACATACAAACAATTGATATCATTAAATTTCAATTCAGGAAGCAATACACACTTTACAAAATGTTAATGTGAACAGCACCGTTTGCATAATTTTCTGAATGTTTGGTTTCAATGTAGACAATGAACAGCGGAGATCGCTCTATATGTCGAGACGGCATCGATTTAAAAATTAAAAAAATTGTGCTCGGAAAACTCCGACTCAATATAAAAAAATGTATTCTAAATTCCCATAGTCGCACCGCATTAACTTGTGGTTGTCCTTTAAAGCTGGATGCTTTGTGTTAAAATATCGTTCCAAGCGAACATGTCGGTCTCATTTATGCATCATTACTTAGAACAAGATAACAAATTTCGCACTGAGGCTGTTGATGTGTTGTTTTGCGTTATATTCACAAACTGTCAAACCGTACTTTGTGTACTTATCCTGCAATCAGTTTTAATGTAGACATTGAAAGAAATGAAATTGAAATTAACAAAATAATACACAACACAAAATTAACAAAATATCACTTTCACATGTAGAATATTATTTCGCACATAATTCCGGGAAAGCAACAAACAGAGCAACAAGCTCGGTGGAACGAAAAAAATCCCAAAAAATCGCTGTTTTCGTCAGTAGAATATTTTCATAAAGATATAGTCAAATTCGCTGCGATTATACAAATATTATAGTATTATTGACTATTAGAGTAATATTCGAGCAGTCCGCTAAAAAATGACGTAGAAAATGAATGTTTTCTCTCTGTACTATTCGATAAACGGATTTCCTCTTGAAAGTAATGGCAAACAACAGCAGTAAAGTACCTAGAAAATCTATTTTGGATATTCTGAACGCACATTAATTTAAGATTAATAGCTGAAGGCAGAGTTACCGGAAACAAGGAAAGAGGGTGCCCAAGACGACGACGGTGCAGTGATATATCAAATTGCTTAAAGATGTCTCTAGCTGCGGAAGGTCAACTCGCTCAGAATCGCTGAGTGTTCAGAAAATAATCCATAAGGAAGACCAAGTTCTGGAAAGAAAACATTTCATGATGATTCGAATATTATTGCTTATTAGAGTATTATTACACCCTACATGACACCTTATTGAAGGCCTTACTTGAGGGTAAAGTAAAGGGAGGCAAGCAAGAGGTAGGAAGAGATTCAAGTGGGAGAGTAACATCATTAGATGGACAGGTTACAGTCTAATAGAGTGCGCCACCAAAACAAGAGACGGGATGTTGGAGGTCGGTCGCAGCCAAACTTTGTTCCGGGGACGGCAATGATGATGATAGCCGCGTTAGCGCAGTGGTTAGCGCACTGGCTTCGCATATGAGTGGTCCTGGGTTCATTCCCCAGTTGAGACGGAAATGGGTTTCAGATCGCAACGGCTCCCAGGTCGACCCAGCCTTAAATGGGTACCGGATTAATCCGGGAAGTAAAGACTGCGAGGGAGAGGAGATGGCTACCGCCCTCATTTGCAGAGCCTGTGAAATGTGAGATCGCTAACATCTCACACCCCTACAGCATTAATAAATGCTATGGGTTACTTTACTTAATGATGATGATACATATAATTTGTATTTGGAATAAGTATCATAATTTCTTTCTTTTTTAAAATGAAATATAATGTTTGGCGATCATGCGATTAATGCACTTAAATTCTCCAATTTCTCCGCGCCCGTTTGAGATGACCGCACGCCCATATAGTGCACGCCCTCCTCCCCATTGTCGGAACCACTACTCTTCTTAACCCATCGTGCATTTCAGTGTAAAAATATGTTTGAACAAGTTTCAGAAAAAGACTAGAACGTCTAAAACGTCGATGGACAGTCATTGTGACTATATAACACTGGAGGAAACAACACAGAACCGAGAGTTGGCTTACAGAGTGGCAGTGACGACTTTGTACGGATACCACATAGAAGGAAAAGGTCAAGAAATATCATTGGAAACTGAATCTCTATATGTTGACCATTATATACATCGAACATACACAAAGTAATGCTTCAAACTGAAACCCTCTTGAAAGCTTACTGCATAAGTGATGACAAATACTCAAGAATGTTGGGAACTGAAACATGATTGTTCGGTTAGATAAGCAAAAAAGGTTAATAACCATTTCTGGCAGAATTCGTCGTTTCTGTTTTTGAGTCATGTATGATTGAGACGTGAACTGAGAGATGTTGAAAGAGTCAAATGCAAGATTACTTTCAGAAAGAAACAATTTTTTTTTGGACGGGTTTCGAGACAGGGAGGTCTGGAGAACTTACAATGGGCAAGACTGAAGGCAAGAGAAATCGTGTACGACAATGTGAGAAATTGTTAGTTAGTCGTTGGATCATTATCACTACAAACTGAACAAGTCCATAGTTGCTCCGATCTCTCTCTGAGTGTATTTGCCATTACACTTCTGCTGGCTGACAATACCGGTCTCTGCTGGTTGACCATCATTCTTCTGCGCCCTCCAAAATATTCACTTTTAACAACAGCGCATTTCAATCCCTGATCTTTAATCATGGCCATTGAGAAGGAATCATCATCGACATTAGTCTCACTCTCGTGTGATATATCTCTTATGGAGTTCAAAAGGTTAGCTCGATCCGTTGCCCCATCGCCCTGTGCCACAATCGTGCATGACGCCAGTTAATCTGCTTTTTAATTTACTCGAACACCCACATGCCCCGGCACGAAAATAAATGTAACTACTTTCAACCTCGCCTTTCTCAAGACCTCAATCCACTGTTCGCGAACGATACCTACTTGTACGTTCCTAATCATACTCATATAGCTGCTCAAGTTGCAGACCCTGTTACCGTCTGTGTGCCTACTCACTCAAATTACCTGGTCACCACCATAATCTCCATGTTCATGCTACTCGTAGCAACAGCAAAACCCCACTCTCCTCCCTGATCGTTTTGCATGCGCACTGAGCTGTGAAGGCTCAAGCACTGCGAACATGCCTAATCACACATTCATTAGTGTATATAATCACATTCACCTTCCTTGGCATTCTCACTGACCAAAGTCTGCACTTGTTTCTCCACTGTTGTGGGACACCATTCTCTGCATTCTCTGCTAAGTGATATTACTACTCTCAAACAAGTTTCGAAATCTGTGGGTAGACCTATCCATTCCGCACCTGCTGCCACATCTTGCAATCTGTGCATGCTTTGTGTAACATCGTCAACACGTTCCATCCACAACTTCCCTCTATTAAGTCTGCTACCTTTAACTTTCTGTATTTTGGAATGCAATGGGTGTTCTTTATCTGCATGTATCTGAAGGTACAATCGTGCACGGCAATACTCTAATCTGTGTTCTGCCGTAGGACAGTCGAGTAGGTAACGCATAGCTCTTGTCGGTGTGTCTCTTGTGCACCCAAGAATAATGAGCATTGCTGCATTCTGGATTCTATACAGTCTTTCGATCTGAGTTTGGCTAAGAGTCAGAATTGCCAGTGCATATTCCACCACATCCACTACCAAACCCCGGTACAAAAGAAATAACCCGGGGTAATAACAGTTGCTGCCGGTACCCAGTTACCACACTTAGAACTACTATCCTGTGCAACAGGGCCACACCAATCCACTGCACGACAAAAGGATTTACTGCAAGATTTAACAGTTGGTCCATCAAGACATCCAAGGACACACTATTGTAAGCACCCTCAAGATCTATTGCGACTGCACACGTTTCCATGTGCGAATCGAACCCCTCAAAAACATCCTGCACAAAGAAGAATGCTTTCTGCCATGTCAAAGAAGACTGCATTCTGCCATGTCTTCTTTCTTGGGCGATACCCACCTAACTACTAAATTACATACTAATAATTATTAGTATGAAACACAAGTACATATTGGTTACGTTTGGGAGAGAGCCGTGAAGATAATCTACTGGGCAGCTTAACGTCGTAGGGTGAAATAAATTCAACAAAAGAACTTGGTCTAACTACGACAATACCCTTGTGGAAATCTACAATACCTTACACAACGAGAGAACGGAGGAACGAGAGAGAAAATACTCGCACAGGAACAATACGAACCATTTAGTTAATTCTTCTAGGACCATGGATGACACAAATGGAGGTTGTCATTTCTTTCCATGTTGACCGCCTCATTGCAAGTTACTGTAGTTCTTGTGTGTTGTGTAATCCCAATCTTGGATATTTCTGTGATGATTGTTCCAAGTTATGGCTGTTGTGTTGCGTAACACCCATGTGAAGCTTGCTGTGATGATTGTTGCAAGTTACGGCTGTTGTATTGCGTAACACCAATGTGGAACTTTCTATGCTGGTTGTTCTGCATATTTTCTTTAGGGCGACTTGTTTTTGTTAAAGAAAAAGTACCTCTTATGGTGAGGTACGCTCTTTCAACCGCGGACGTTAGTCCAATTTGGTTATATCACGAACTTTTAACCATAAAAAATAGTGGCAGTCACGGTTCTGGTAATTCAATAACCACGGACTCCGTATATCTATTTTTCTTTCCCTTTGTTTTCCACGTGAAGGCATGTTTAGGAAGTCAATAGACTTGTATGGACAACACTTTGATATCTGTTCTTTCCAGTATCCCAGCGTTAGTATAGTAATAATAATTTATATCAAAAACTAGTCTTTCAGCAGATAAATTTTCACTAGTATAATACATAAATGTAAAGATAGCTTCTAATAATATAATAAAACTTCAACTGTTTAGCTATACAATCGACCATTTTCGTGACGTCACAATCGCATAGGATAGTCTTGTCGATCTAGAAAGCCGTGAATTATATCGGTCATGCACTCAGAATGGATGAGACAAATGCTGTTTTTAAAAATAACGTTCATTTATTTCTACGTGTGCACGTCACATGTCAAGCCCAGCACCTTTATTCTGGACATGGGAACGGAATCGTCAATCTCATTAACTTCGGGAGAAGACAAAGAGAAGGAGTTGGACAGCTTGACATTTCGGCATTGGGAAACATGGATATCCGGAATTATTAACAGCACACGAGACAGAAGGTCGTGGATGTGAAAAGACATGACAACCAACACCACGCGACATGGACTATAAGAAACTTTTTGATAAAATGTTTCATTCAGAGAAAAATACTCAAAGGTTCAAAAACTGACTCCACAGTAATCGCGTTTTCCCATATACTCTCTGTCATTCACAAGAGATCAACACAAAGCAGCCTACCGGTAGTAAAACACATATCACATAAGTTCGTAGCTGCAATTGATAATCTTCAAAATATCTTTTAAAAGCACTTGCAAAGATGTCACTATCCGGTATTGAACCCACTTTAACAAGTTGACTAAGATATACACCCATGCTAAGAGGATCCTAAACAATCGGAGCAACAACTCTACATAACGTGTACACATAAAATTACGTGAGTGAATACTGAAAACAGTGTCAATCCAGATGCACATAAAATATTCAGTAGTTCAAATTGAATAAAACACACACAGTATAACAAATTAACAGTACAACACTAAGTCTCCTACGAAGATCCACACAACAAAATTACTAAAACCGCTGTTTTTTTTTAAATAGTTAGAAAATACCGAATATACAATTACGTGAATCCATCGGTTATCATCATTCACGAGTGAAACTATTATACTTTTTCCGTGATTTTTATTGGTGACTTTTGTGTGTATACTTTGTGTCGACAACCAATTAAAATCATGCCGTGTTTTCATTGGTTACTTTTGTGTGTATACTTTGTATCGACAACCAATTAAAATCATGGGGAATAGTAAAAAAAAAAAACTTTTGAAAGATTAAGAACTGTATAATTGACGATGGACTTGGAACACGCGAACACAAATGTGGAATCTCCTAACTTTTATGGGCCAAAATTCATGAGCCCATAAGCTGCATATTCAGTGAAGTTGTTCTTCAGAGAGAGATATAAAAATATATATACTGTGTCCTGGTCTCACACAAAATCATTCAAAATGTATAGGGTGTATACGTTGTCTTTGTATCCCACAAGTCATTATGGAGAATGATCGAATTGGGAGTGAGGGCGTAGCACAGAGAGAACATCTCACGAAAGTTTCAAAACAAAATAACACTCAACCCAGAACCATAAGCTGCTACATCATAAGATATTTACTAACGCGCAGATCCGAGCTTCTATGTGCGATGTGCAAAGACATAACCAACATACCTAAACTTTGTTCTTTTTATTGTTATCGACACAAAGTATACCCAGTGACCAATGATCAGTCGCATTAGTCACAATGAGTGACGCTATCTGAGATCATCTCGCAGGCAGAATATGCACCAGGAGAGAGCTTGGATAAACAACTAACCGCACGTCTTTAAATAGCAACACATGACCAATAGGTGCAGAAGATTCTTACAAAATCTAGTCATAACAGTTTGAAAAGTTAGAAATGACACTATATACATATATATATATATATATATATATATAGCAATGTATATATATATATATATATATATATCCATGTAGTTTCGTTTACACGTTATTATCAACCATACCATAGGACAGTGGTGAGTACGATACTATCCGAGGGTCAAATTCGGCCCGCCAGGCTATACTATATTAACTGGACACAGCCTGAAATAAAAATTACTCCCGTGGTTCTCCCAGTCAACAGGGTACCACGGCTCAAGCTCTGGTAAGGTCTGGAAATGGCATCATGTTACTGAGCAAGAAGGTTATTTGACAAGTCAGGCGGTTTCTGGTAAACCACAGACTAGGCAGCTGAGCACTTATGGGAAATTATGTGCTATGACGCTGGTTCATAACTCATACGCTGGTTCATAACTCATATTACCGTTATCGTACCATTTTACCCTTTGATAATCGGTAGAGCTGCAACAAAACTATGATCCACCAGGTGAAATTGATAGCACAGGTAATGGAGTTTAATCAATAGAAGTACAAAAGAAACACACAAATTGATGCTTCGTCCAAAACAGACATTTATCAATGATTTTAGTGCACTATTCATTGCTCCGTTTTCTGATCCCATCAAGATGGTTAAGTGAATCACCAATTTATTTTGGCTGGAGTATGTTAGTGTCATCAAAATTCGTCCGATTTCGTCGTTTGTGCATGTCCTTCCTTATACGGGAAGATCTCAGCAGCAGTGAATACACACTTCAGCGATGGCGATATCATCTATTTTTATTGTGTCTTAATTAATGGAATTGTTCTCTAACAATTTTTTTTTATATCTGGTCAAACGGAGCCTCAAGCGTATTCTTATTGATTTATTAACTGTACACGGGTCTTCCATCATGTATCCGTGATAGCACTAGGCACTTGATCGTAAATACTTCAACTGATAACGTAGCTAATCAAGTACCATTTGACATTTTTGTCATGAATCTCCTCACTGATGACACGAACACTCAGCTCATACATACATATATATATATATATATATATATATATATATATATATATATATATATATATATATATATATATATATATATATATATATATATATATATATATAGGTCGGGTGGGAGTTTAACGCATTCAACCCCCTCCTCCCCTCGAAAAAAAACAATATGGCAGCACTACGAGACATATTTTTTAAGGGGGGGGGGGGCCCTAACTAATGACCATCTACAGCATATGATTTATTGCTTATAGGACAACCAGCCTTCTTGGTGATTCATTTGAATTATTCTCTTGATTTTTATTGGTTATCACACAGAGTATAATCATGGTGACCAGTGAAAATTTACAGGAATAATCAAATGTGTCATTAAAATGGATGCATTTCCAATTTATCAGTAGTTGTATATTGTAGGCGGTCATATATAATAACGCTCCACCCCCATAACGGCTTAATATGAATATTATTCTTTTTTTACATCGGCAAAATCGAAGCGAACGTTTTTGCGCAAGAGGTAGAGCCGAATCTCAATGCCAAAAAGAGATCCACCAAAAGTGAACTAAGGTAACTAACTGCATGTTTTCTTGTTAATAATTGCTGCCTGCGATAGCAGTCGCCGTGACGTGCACAGTGTAGATATTGCATTTTAGCACTCATCATCATGTGACATATTCTTTCCAGAACGTAGTCTTCTTTACGGATTCTCTGAACACTCCACGATTCTGGGTGAGTTGACCTGCCGCAGCTAGAGACATGCTTAAACAATCTGATATGACTGCACCATCGTCGTCTTGGGTGTCCTCTTTCCCAGTTGCCGTTAACTCTGCCTTCAGTTATTAATCTTTTCATGCTGGTATGTCTCTTTAGTTCATTCCCCAGTTGAGGCAGAAATGTTTTTCAGATCGCAACGGTTTCCGGGTCGATCCAGCCTTAAATGGGTACCGGATTAATCCGGGAAGTAAAGACTGCGAGGGAGAGGAGATGGCTACCGCCCTTATTTGCAGCCTCTGAAATGTGAAATCGCTAACATCTCACACCCCTACGGCATTAATATATGATATGGTTACTTTACTATGTCTCTTTATATGACCAAAATAAAAACAATAACTCAGCTTTCTTGTTATGATGTTAAGGAGCCGGCCTCTTCGACGTTTATTGATCCTAACACTTCATGATTTGTCTTGTTAGCTGTCTATGGTATACGTAAAATTCTTCTGTAGCAATAATTTCGAAAACAGCAATTATCTGTGTTAGTGTTTTATAATACCCATGCCTCATAACCGTATGTTGCCACTTAAATATGCATGTTCTGATCATACATAGTTTGGCTAGTTCGTTCTTGCTGTTTGACTATTTGTAACTTGGTGTTATAATCACATGTGCACAGAATATCCACAATAGAATTACTAGGTACATTACTCTTGTAGTTTTCCAATGCTTTCAGGAGCAAATCCTATTATTGAATATCTCACAAAGAAAACACATGTATTTTCTACGTCATTTTCTAGGGAAAGATTTTAGCACAGGAATATATAAATATTATTATTTATTGGTCGCCCCTTCTGTTATTTAATGCGTATCTACGTTTCTGTCACTGATGTTGCCAATGTAGGAAGAAAATATGTGGGCAGATGGCAATATGAGATCAAGCAGGTGTTCGCAATAAAATGATCGCACATTAAATTTGAGATTTGCCAATAAATCTGTGAACCAGTATGGGAAGAAACAGTAAACAAATGTATAAGGAATAAGAACTTGATGAACACACTCTAGTTATATCTTTATAAAAACGTGATTGATGGTGTACGAATCCTGTCAACTCACCTACTCCTGACACCCTGACTTTTGTGTTCATGTCAACATCTCCGCTACTGTTTATGTGACTTCTGTATATTGTATGGAAACAACGTTACCACTATCACTTAAATACATCACGGTTGTCGCCCGTGCAACAGATAACGCTGATCTCTCGGGATTTGTACTCCGGGGATATTTTGAAGCGGGATAGATATCAAAGACCACCCATGAAGAGGTATGACTTCAACGTTGTTCTGATTAACTAAAGTAGTTAGGATTACTTTAGTTGTTCCAAGAAGGGATTTGGGGGGGGGGGGGGTGGGGGAGAGAAGAAATCATAAAGCTAAAGTATGTTGAAAATAAAGATCCAGAGACTGCTTTAACTTCACAACACTCCTTTGGCCCGACGGGAGACTGATAAGGCCGGTAAATACTGTCGCCTGACATGCATATCATAAGGTGGCTGGTTGTATAGTTGACTGTGTCACTAAATCTTCCTATGTGTTTCTTCTCACACGCTTGACATCATGTTGTCCGCAGTGTGAAAAAATATATACACATTTGAAATCATGGACAGAAAAACGATCCAACACGTAAAAACCTGAACATAGCAGACATAGCCCATCAAAACTATCCACACAAAAAAACGTGCTAGAATATTGTGGACATTTTAAAAAGACAATGGTTTAAAATTATTAATCATGGGGGGAAAGGTTCCAGGTCAGAGAAAAGTAGGCAGACCAAGACTATGATGAACACAGGAAGAGCTTCTGAACATGACACTAGAAGAGGCTGGACACTTTATACATAACCGAGAAGCTTACAGAGAGTTGTGAGGACAATGCTCTGCAGTGTGTCCCGGTTTAAAATTCAGATGCGATATCTGCATATGTTGGACTCACACATCAGACTTCAAAGTAGGGAAACAACTCACTCAATTAAACTGATTTTGTCTGTATGTTGTCAGGAGAAAAGAATAGTGACACTGTTACCTGCCTTGCACTTTGTAAGAGATGACTAAGGAGATTTTTCGAGGGGAGTTGTCTGTCCCATACCTTACAGGGTAAAGTGATGGATATGATGGTTATACCCTGATGTTGGATGACATCGATTGTGTGTTAGTCTCTATCCAGTAAGACTACATTACCTTTATTCTAAGTTGTAGAGCAGTATTACCTTTTATTGATTGTCAAATTATGAAGCAGAGGCTGAGACCATCAAGACTGCCATTAAGTTAATACATGTTTGATTCCATGGAACAAAAATCATCAGACATAATTTTTACAAACTCTAAGTAAGTTTTGGAAGCACTGAAACATACCCCTTTAGAAAATCAAGATTTTCTTCCCATAGCAAGAGCAGCGCAGTCTATCTTTGCATATCGAATCAGTTGATCATGGAATGGATCCCTGGACATAGGGATATAGCAGGAAACAAAGTAGTGGACAGATTTGCAAAAAGAGGCATCTCAAAACAACAAAAGCAAAGATCTTGTAGTATGAGAGCAGTCAAAACAGATTCTGAGAAACAACACCAGGGAAATCTGGCCGAACAGTTGGGCAAATGGGCTGACTGGTCGATATGTATTCAATGAAAATACATGGCCAAATGACAACATAAACTCTGCAGGATAAACTAATATCTTTCAGTTTCGAACAGGACATGCAAGGATCAATAGCCATTTAAACTATATCAAACCCCAGTATCCACCCACTTGTAGACACTGCTCTCATTCCAATGCCAATGAAATAGTGGAACACCTTCTTATTGACTGTCCTTACTTTCAACTACCAGGAAAAAACTTCTACAGGCACTCTTAACAGTCACTAACTTACTGTATGGATCACTAAGTCAACTTCAGAAGACCTGCACTTTTTAAGAATGGCATTATGATGACAGGAGTAGAATTACTCATCAACATTTGGATATTGACAACAACAACATATAAACATATATGACAGAATCCTGTCATATATGTTCCATGCTGATCATGTCGTACAAAGAAGCAAAAGTGGCCTAAAAAAACCCAAAAAACAATGCTCTCAAAACCATGGCGACTGCACATCTAGAACAGCAACTTCTTTCCTTACTCTTTAACCAGTTGGTGCTATAAGTAGTTGACTATGACCTGGGACTTCTGTCCAACACACAATGCTAGCAGTTGGTGCGCAACACAATGAAGGAATGCAAGTAGTCCTGAAGTGCACTAGAGATCATCATGGTATTGAGATACATGATTCTCAGCACATAACTAGAATCCATCAAATCATGACATATGTTTATCCAAGCCAAGTCATATATGTGAGTTGTCAGTGACATAAAACACTAACTCTAAAGAAACATTACGGATCTCAAGGGTTCTAGACTTAAGAGGGCAATGACATGGATGACAAGCAGAAGTAACTATTGCACTTATTACAATTTATTCTTTAGTTGGAGGAGACGAAAACTATATGCAGGTCAATATTATTCTTGGCAGGCAGTGCAGAGCTCTGTGATAACACCACAGTTCTATGATTAATGGTAAAAGGTCAGGATGTAACTTTACAGCTAGAGCTGGGGGAAGAATTGTAAAAGAACAGAATGTAGCTTACACTGCAACAACCTCCAGCATGAGAATAACAATTAAGGCAGTTACAGCGGCACTAAAATATATTTCTGGCATATAAATATTAGGAGCTGTAATAGTCACAGACTATGAGTCCATGCTGAAGAAGATAAAAAATGGGTGGTACAAACATGAGTGGATGGAGTACATTGCATATTCTAATTTGCTGAGAATTCTGTGGATTTATTTTCATGAATATGCTGGAGTCCAAGGCAATGAGAGAACCGACACAGTAGCATTGAAAGCACCAACACTAGACTAGAATTATTTATGGATACAAAAGGCATATTAAGATCTTTACATTAATATTTTCTAATTATTTATAGTAAGGACGCTAGACTGGAAGGAGATATAGCAATGTAACTTCAAGAATTTTGAATTACTCCAAGGGTGAGCAAAACAGGGCAATTGAAGGGGCTTATAAAGTCTGAGTGAAACTAGAGAGCCATGGAAACCATCAGCATGCATACTGCTCATCATATGATGGGAGAGATCAGACATCTATGAGTTTGCCCAGAGTGTGTCAAAGTTAATTCAGAAAACTAAATCTACACTAAAACATCATATCCAAGCAGAGTGCACGGATTTGAATGTGAATACTTTTGCATTTGTTCTCTGATAACCAACAAAAAATGTGTGATTTCCTCCAGGGAGCGTAAGTACGTTGTGCTGTTGGTTTTACAGCAGAGCCACATTATTTTGAGCCTTCTGGCCCATCACATCTGTTTTTGGTATGCTTTAATTCAAGTGAGCTTTTCTAGCCTGTGACAGCCTTCCTAACTGTAACCAGGAAAACGAATGAGAATATACTCTACGCTGTGATAGTTTATCATCCACTGTGCCCATGGGATTTTGCAGGCCAAAATGTGTCCCTGTGTGGCAGTTTCCGAGAAGACAGTGAGTAAGGATTTAGACTTGGGTCAACTACATCTATCCCATATGAGGTGTTTCGCTTTTAGTGAACTTATCCCGTGTAAATTTGACGCCATCTCTTCTTTTGTGCTTGGGTACTGGTGCTTATCATGACTATGGAGTAAAGGTAATAGCTCAAGTAAAGGACTGCAGTTTTTTCTTGATAAGCACCCCCATCTCTCTGTAACCACTCCCACTCTTATCCACCTTGCTGAACTGATGTTACACTCAACTCTTGAATTCGATAGACAATGTTACGATCAGATCAGTGGTTTTGCTATGGGCACTAACATGGGACCCAGTTATGTGTGTCTTTTTATGGGACATCTTGAACATCAGATTTGGGAAACTTAAGGTCCTTTTCCATGTCTATTTCATAGATACATTGATGATGGTATAGGTTATCACTGACATGCCTGAGACAGAATTGTCTCACTTCATCAACTTTAACCCTGCTATTCAATTCACATCTAACATTTCTACTACTTCTGTCAACTTTCTTCACATTATTGTCACTATTCATCCCCCTTACCTCAGCACATCTGTTTACTACTAACCTACTGATACACATGGTTTTCTGCTGTAAACTTATTCTCATCCTCCTACTTGTCGCTACTCTCTGCCATTCTCCCAGCTTCTTCGCTTTTGTCACTAATGTAGTGATGATGACAACTTTCTTGATAAATGTTCTAAGATGATTGATTTCTTTCGTAGATGTTCATTCCTCACAGTATCCTTTCATTGGCATGGCTTTGCGCCTGCAAGTTATCTTGGTGCATTATATGAGCATCATACGTTGATACGTTATTATGAGTATTGATGCCTTGATTAATACTCAGGGTACTTCATCCTCCTCTGATAGAGTTAAATTTGTCCTTACGTTTTCATCCACATACTGTCCGTCGAATCATTTCAAGCATTATTCCCTTATCCAGTCTGATTCTGAAACTCGTGCCGCTGTCCAGGACTTTCTTTTGGTTGCCTATAGGAATGACAAAAATCTTAATGACATCTTGGTCCATAGACACCTCAGGTCTTATGTTCCTGCTCACTTTGGTACTATGCACTGCAAATGCGGTCATTGCTATACATATCCGTATGTAGATCAGATCCGCTCTGTTTCATTTCCTAAGGACATACTCACTATTGATGAAACCTTTACATGTGAATCCCGTAACATCATTTACATTATCATTTGTAAACGTTGTGACAAGAAGTATATAGATAAAACAGGCTCTTGAAAGAGTGACCACTTCTGTGGGCATCTTCTTGTCATAACACAGAGAACCTACCCCTGTTGTCATTCATTTCAATGATGATGGTCATCATTGTGCCCTCAATATACAGGTCACTGCCCTCAGATCCTGCTGAGCGGATGACAGATTTAGGTATGCTCTTGAAAATAGATAAATTTTTGATTGGTACCTTCAAGTCTTTTGGACTTAACTGTGAACATTCATTTGTTTAAATTTGTCTTAGCGTGGTCCTTATTGTATTGCTGTCCATGTTGTATTGGGTAATAATTTGTTATCATATCCCATCCCATTTTCAACAAAACCCGCTTCCATGACTACATGCTTCCACATACTTCATTGTCACCTTGAACTTTGTATTGTTTACATGTCAGTAGTGTATCTAGTGCCTCTAGATACACTAGAGGCACTGTGGTGGTAACATTGTTTTTACTGTTTTCATTGTTTTTCAGTTTGTTTTATATATTCTTGAAAGACCTAAAGGTTCAAAATGTCTTATGTATTGTCATTTGTATGTTTTCGTATTTACACCTCATAACAACTTAGTGATAGTCTGTCTGTTGTGTTTAAGTGAAACTTCAAAAACCTGTGTTCTACGTAAGTACTATTGTTCCGTTTCACAGTAGTATTACCTTATATTGATTGAAGGTAATTGTTAAAACAATAAAGTTCAACTAGGGTTGGTACACCCTCTTAGCCGAGGTTTCATTCAATGACATTGTGAACACCTCGTCCCAGCTTGAACTTTTACCCACATTTTCTTCATAGAGTTATGGTATCCTGCCTTTACCATTTCATACAACCTGCTGATGAAAGACAGCTGATAGCTTGTTCTTGAGCATAAACATTGGGAACAATAATCGTTGAGTATACCCCCCGTACTACTTCCTGTTCTTAAGAAACTGGAAAGTTTAAGAATTTTGCGCCCGTAAAAGTTTTTATTGTTTTGGAATGCCATTGGGAGACGCAATGTTTTTGTTACTAGCGTTAGATTTATTGTAAACACTATACCTAACCTTGGCCCCACCTCCCAGTTACCTGAAATCTAGCACTATTCTATCAATGAACATGTGCATTGAATCTTGTTTCATTAACATCCCGCTATAAAAATGAAATATAGGGGGTATGCTTTGTGATTATAGAACAGAACATTGTTTTCAGTTACAATATTCTCACTTATTCTTGCACATGACTGCCTCTAGCATTGTGCTACCTTCATGTGTACTCAGCTGATGAATTATGTTTCCCTGGAAGCATTCTTAATATTCTTGCCCTAGTAAGTTTTTAGAATATAAGAAAAAGTGAAAGCAGATTCACCCAACTGTAGAACCAAAAGACCTCTACCAGCAAAAATCACACAAGAAATAAACCATTATTTTTAGACTACGAATTTGTCACAAAACACTGAGAAGTCACATGTTCAGAAAGCTGAGAAATGGTGAGACAAGCCTGTGTACGGTGGACTGAGCCCAGAGACAGCGGAACACATTCTTCATGCATGTCAACTCTATCAAGAAGAGAGGAAGAAAATATGACATTCCAAACTACTACTTCCAAACCTGTAAATTAAAGTAGGAAGTGAGAGGATAAATTAAAAATTCTTGAGACCAACGGGAATTGAACAAGTCCACTCTGACGGCACCAAATTACCTGGCAACAAGAGCAAACGGGTTTTTCCATGCTTGAGTACACAATTTGAATGTCTTGATAAAATTGCATATTTTATTGAAGGTGTGGTTAGTCAAGCACAGAAAAACCTGTTTACTTCGCTTTCATAAAGAAGGATTGGCTAGATATAACATTCAATCCGGTTTAAAAAAGGCGTAGGAAAGAAATGTGTTTTCTTTGTGTGCTATTTGTTAAACGAATTTCCTCCTGAAAGCAATGGTAAACTACAGGAGTAATGTGCCTAGAACCATGCTTCAAGATGACACAGACCGCATTCTGATTGCGGTTCACCAAAAAATAAGATTTCAGGATACAAAAGAAAAAAAAAACCAATACAATGAAGCAGCCTTATGGAGACACTCAAAAAACCACTCACAAAATGCTTACAGCAGTATAAAAACTTCTGAGAGAAGTATTAGTTTATATAGAGCCACAGTCAAATTGCAATAGTTCTGAAGTTCACATACAAGTTAATTAGATTCTTTCCAAGTCCAGGGTTGGATACTTTTTCTTAAGACCTAGTATATCCACTGGGTGTTCTGTTCTTACAACAACAAGAGCATGACTTACCTGACAGAGTATCTTCCTCCGAAGTAAGGTCCAGCTGAGACTTAAATTCCACAGTATGGTCTACTCTCTGAGCCCACTTTCCCTTTGGCTGTATCTGTTCTTGACTACTTTCCGATCCCTCTGAATGAGTATCTCCAAACTGAGGATATGATAAATAAATGAGTGTTACTATGACTTTCCCGGAAGATCTAGACAGAAGTACACAAATATTGTGTCATTTTCTTTGATACTGTTCAAATATTACACACCTTTTAAGCTGTTTATATATCATTAAGTATACATACGGAACTTCATTGTCATCAATGCACAACCAATCTAGACCAGTAATTTTCAACCTGGTGCTCTCGCAAGCACATGGGCTCATACCATCACACAAGTGCTCGCAAGCAATAATAACAATTACATGTGGGCGGTGCTCACTATCTGAAAAGGTTGAGAGCTCCTGGTCTCTGATGTTCTTTCATGGCTGTATGAAATATTTGTTGTTTTTTGGGGGCTCAATCTTCTTTTTTCCTAAAATTTGAATGCCATTACTTTCAATTGTAGACCTGCTTGTCTCATTTTGCGACCAAATCAAAGACAGTGCATCTTTCTTGGTCATACTGTGATTTGTTTAATGAAGTTACGTCGTCCAATCTAACATGACTTCCTAGCCAGTTATGCAGTGTCATAGGAAGCTGTCATCGTTGAGGTCTCCAAGTTTGTCGTGGAAGTTGTTATGATCGTGACTTTTTATTCTGTGCTATTAGAATCTTTTACAAAGTTTTTTCCTGATTATTGATGAAACTTTTAATTGCATGCATATTTTTCTTGATGTAGTTCATCTATCTTGATCTCTCTTCAATCCCCAACTGCATTAGTCACTATCTTGTTCTCATTAAAAAATCTCTATATGTTAATACTTCTGGCCTTCAGATATGATACAGACTATACAGCGAACGAAGACACCTGTTCTGATAGCTATGATGTACAATCAATCCTATCATAAGTGGACCTGCTATTTAACAGAAATTTGTCTTCAACTGAAATATTTTCCAGTTTCATGATGGTTAACTTTTCAAAGTGCACATTGATTAAGTGGAAACTTGACTTTAGAGGAAAAATTTCCAATTCCCTTGCTGTTCTGCTCAAGACAGGTTTTACATATCATAAATTTCATTGTAAAATGTCTTTCTAAACTTACTTTTGCTTTGGCCCAACTAGGCAGCTGTCCAATGCTGAGCTTGTAGTTAAGACTAGCATGGCTTGCCCGGTCGTCAAAAATATCTAAACTGGCATCTTCAATATCTCCATCTGCTTCCAGTTTACCATCAATATTATCATCATCAAGTGCAGAAATATGGCCTGTTGATGCTGATTTGACCACAGGGAAGCTTCCATCAAAAGCTGGGCTATCTAAAATTACTGGATTAGGCATCAAAGTCTGATCTGACCTGTAAATGTGAAACAGAAATTACAATAGTAGTAATGAAACTCATACTATTGAGATGACGTTATGGAGTCTATTGTGTTAGGTCTATATTGGTCTGTGGTCATTAATGCCCTAGGGGTGATGTGGTCAACATTACAATGAATGGTACACAGTCACAGTCGGTAATGAGACAATAATAATACTAGCACCTGTTCATCATACGAGAAATGAATTCTAAGACATGTGTCTTGCTGTACCTCTTGTGCACGTGTGTGTGTGATGACTGCAAGGTAAACTTGTGGAATAGGACCCCTGTCACAGTTAGTATTAACAGAATTGGACATTGGAGTGTCTTCTATTCTTTCAAGCAACATATTTTCTGTGCTTCTGTAAATTGATGCCTCTCAGCATATTATAAATATGAAACAGGCTCCCAGAGCCCTATAGTATGAGCAAAACTGCTCACTCTATCAAAGAAAAATCATAATGTGGGAAATGAGATTTGAACCAGGTCCATTCAGACGGCACCTGCTCACCTCACAACTTGAATCAAGATGTTCTATCAAGGACTAAGATGGCTACTCTAACAAGAGGCATGACACTGATTCTGGCTGTAAGAAGCTACACTAGGAAACAAAGTTGGGGCACAAAAGTTGATCTTTAACAACAAATAGAAAATTGTTTACAAGAAATAATATTGAAGTCCATGGGCGTCCGGCTATATTGATAGCGGCGCAACAGCGATAAAAAGGTCAAGTATGCGTGACCATGGTTTGCTTTGAGCTTGATGATAAGCATGTAAATACTATAAAACAGTTCTCTCGTATGGCTGGTTTACTATACCATGGAAGCGATTTGATTACAGACATCTACCATTCAGTGGAAGTGGTAAAAACACTGAATGTATTAGCTACCAATGCTGGTGTTGGATGTGTTGGATCATTGGTACAAATAAAATGATGACAGTACACATTTCCATTCTCTGGACTAATACCCACTGAATATTTAGTAGGACCACTGTCCTACTTTAAGAGAGATCCAGTGGGAGTTTGAGTTATTTGGAAGTCTAAAGCAGAAAATAATGGAATGCAGAAAAAGATGCTTCTCAGTAATGCAGGTGTTATTCTGCTAGGAGACATTGATCAATTTTTAGAAAGGCTTTAAACATCCATGTTAAAATTTTAATAGATTTATTTAGCAAATACATGAAGAAATGAGACAGGGTGGGGGGGTGGGGGGGTGTTTGAGAATGATCAGCTCCCAGTTTCATAGGAACCAAAAGACCAACATGTTTCATATGAGAATCAGTCTCTAAAGACTGCGGAGTCACATCTACAGAATCAAGTTCTAATATTCTATTACAGATGAATGTCTACCCAAGACTGGAATTTAGGTATGTTGTTGTCATTGATATTCAAATGCTGATGAGTAATTCTACTCTTGTCAGCACAATGCCATTCTTAACAAAGTGTAGGTCTTCTGAAGTTGACTTAGTGATCCATACAGTATGTTAGTGACTGTTAAGGATGTCTGTAAAAGATATATAGAGCGTGAGACAGAGGTTTGTGTAGTCCCAAGCTAGCAGACCAAATAAATATAATAATAAAAATTGTAACATGTTATAGCCGTAGAGGTGCCACATTGGAGCCATCAGCACATAAACCCTATTCCCAGTCATACAAACAGTGTGAAAAAAAATCACTCCATGACCATTTCTTGATCTTATCAAGTCATGATTTTATTTTTCAGTTATTTCTTTCTACTCTCAATTGTTAACCTGTAGGTTAATCTTTGAAAGTGAATGGTGTATCATTATATTTTCATGTAGAATGAGATGTGAGTTCTCCATGGGGTGCAAAGGGAACGCAATGCTCTAGGTGGACCCAGGGTTATCAGATAACCAAGATCCCAAAATTTACCTCCTCGCGGTGAACCCTGGTAACAGAAAACAGCTGCTCGAGCTGATTCTGGCCAAATCATTTGGGGATCGTGTCCGAGAATGTGGAGGAAGCAGATGGAAATAGATTCGACTGCAAATGAGACAGACAATATCTCCGACACCATTTGCATCACCACATGCAGCGACACTGTCGACATACAGTGATGCCTGTTAGTCCAGTCAGAACATTGGAGGGGTGGCCAATGTAAAAGGCACGTAAAGGTGGTTGCATGGAGAGAAACAAATATATGTCATAATGAGTACAATGACACAATGAAAGGGCAGAACAGCGCCAGAGGGCAGCGCGAACTGCAAATAGAAAGTGAAAAGTTCCTAGGAAAGGGGAACTATAAGCTCTGTTAGCTCAAGAGGAGCTTCTAGTTACCTGTGATCCTTATAAGCAGAGACCCAGACCCAATCGTGGGCGCGCGGAAAAGCAAGAAGACCTAAACCAACTCTAATCGAGCCTTCCTATACCCGAAATATGCTCGCCAAGAGAAAGGGTTCAGAACCGGATGGCAGTCCTGGCCAAACTCTACTGTCAAGATTTCCTATACCAGAAATACACTTGCAGAGAGAAAGGGTTCAGTACCTGATGGGCTCAGGCACAAAAGGGACAAGGTCGCTAAGCTCGAGAATGCCTTGCTCTCAAACGCGTGGTGTGAGACTCAAACTTGTGCGAGGGGTTCGCGATGTCCGTGAACGACGCCTCGGGTAGGAGGGCGAACGAGCCAGGGTCCAACTCTTCTGGCGAGTTCTTCCTCATACGGAACCAGGCTCACGGATGAGAAAAGGTTCAGTACCCGATGGAAACAGGCAGAGTTCGTCTAATTGCATAAGATGGAGCACCTCGTGCCAGATAGACGCGCTCGACAAGCGTCTTGGCGAAGAGGCACTACACACCAGCGTGCCCGGCGACAGATACACAGTCTGTCACGGACTAGGGACCAAACCCGAAATAAAGGAATGACAAAAACGGACGTCCTGACCACAAGTGGCCAACTGGGTTGCAAATAATCAGTTTTACTGTGGAACTTGCAGCACAACGTACTTCACGCTCCCTGGCGGAAATCACAGGAAATATTCATTGTGGTTATTTGAGAGCGAACGCTGAAGAAGAAGAATTCTCTATGAAGGATAGTTGGTGTACCCAACCATTATGTTAAAGAACTTGTATATTACATGGATATTTCTTGTCATTTTCTCATGCCTACAGACAAAGTGTAAAATCAACAATAGCAAAAAAGAGATTCTGAATCTAGATTTGATCATTAGGCGTGTGTAATGATTAGGTGTCATGGAGATAAATTGACAAAAATGACTACTTTAATCACTTGCCTGAAGTAATCTGTATCCTTCATTGTTTTACCCAGTTCTAGCAGTCGTCCTTTCATCTGGTTGGTCATGTCTGCAGGAAGTCTCCACACATATATGCATCTACAAGGAAGACAAGAATATTTCTGTTACAATCTATCATCAATGTACTTTCTATACATTTAACTGTTCTTGTGTTATATATCAATCGATAACTGTCGGGACAACAGTAAAACTGTTTTCAATTGGTATTAATAGAAAACACAATATAAAAAGTTTTACATTTCAGTTTCATCAGTCTGTTGAAACTGTTTATTGAACTGTCAAAACTTAATAAATTGTATTTTCCACAAATATATCCCATATTATAGGATATCTTCTTCTTCTTCAGCATACATTCTCAAACTCCTGCTGAATTTCTCTTGTAGCATTTTCAGCAGGATGTAGTCCAGAGAATGGAAATGCGTTGTGTCGCTGTTTTATTTGCGCCAATGGCCCGACACATCCATCTTCGGCAGAATTATGGGATATAACTTTGAATATTTATGATTGGTACTTGAAAGAAATAAATACAAATTCTCATTAATATAGCTCTTTATATTCTTACACCTGGACAATCTCTCCTTTCTTCATATTCAGCACAATCTTACTTTCTCAGACATCTAGACAAATTGTTAAAGTTAAGCAATCAAGTAATATTTGAAATATATGATAATACTTGCATTTGTTAAAATATGGTAAAACTTTCCCATTTTCTGCATTCTGCGGTCTCATGCCCCAAACTTCAATATTTATTTCGTGGAAAAAAATGTATGTCTTTTGGAGATCATCTTTTATTTTCTATTTGACTCCAGGTGGCTCTAGAGTTGTGTCTGGCCTCACAACACAGTAAGCAGGTTTTTAAGAACATGCTCTTGGTCTAGGATGGTCCCATGTATACAATCTGAAGTGTGTACAATCTGAGTGATATAGTGATCAGTAGATAGTGCCTGGTTCATTACAGGAAGATGTGTCAATTTTTAGCAAAACAAACCGTACATTATTTACCAAAACGAAATTCTGCTAAAGATGCATAAACCACTACATCCAACGATCTGAGTGCTATGCACTGAGATGCCCCCTTGCTTTAATGTGTTGATGGTTTCGATTCATCGGCAGCAGAAGTTGTGACTTTTATATCTCTAAGTCATGATAGCAGTATGAAATGATGCATTATTTTAAAAAGTTGAAATGTGGACACATCTTCCCATAATGAACCAAGTGCCCTGTGTAGTATAAAAATAGCTGTCTGTCTCTGATTAAACAAATTATACTTTTTCTATATGTGGCTTCAGACACCTCAGAATTATTCCTCTTATGAATTCCCTTTAGTATAACCACTTGCTTATACTACACAATCAAGCCATTTAAGTATTTGATGTTACTAAAATAGATTAAAGCTGAAATATTCAAATCTTTGGTTCAGCATAATCATTTTTTAACAAGAAATTTGTTTGGCTTTGCTGCTTTCTCTAGCTGGTGACAGTCTCCAGGGCAGTTGTTGAGGTGTTTCAAGAATCTGTCTTAGACTGGACCCTTCTCTTTGCAAGGAATTTATTCTCAGTTATTTGGAACATGAGACCAGGATATTTATAATAAAAGTCAAGTAGTATTTTTATAACAGCACCAGGACTTCCTTTTTTTATGTACAGCATAACTTGGGAATAATGTGATCACTGTTATGCTAACTGCCTTTACTTTCTCAGAAAATATGGTACCCATTACTTTAGGCTGAATTGACATAGGAGCTATTACGGTTCTATAAACATTTTTCTAGAAATTCGAACCTGAACCATACAACTATGAAACCAGAGCACTCACTACCTTAGCGTACACAGCTATCACATATTAGTAATAATAAACAAATAAAGACCGATTTCTTACCCATCTGCTGAAACTGTTATCACATGTTTAAGGTCATTCACAAATTTCACGCTAGTTATCACTTCTGAATGTCCATACATTGTGGCTACCAATTCTCCCGTCTGAAAGTCAAGTAAGCATACATTCTTATCAGTGCACGTTGTGGCTAAATACGTGCCAGATGGGTCTAGATGAAGTCGCAACAAGACACCCTCATCTCCTACTGAACCTTTGTAGCATTTTTTCTCTTTTGTTGTTTGAATGTTGTAAAGTCTGTTGAAAAGAGCCCAGTATAAGAAAACATTTAGCTATTTTACAACTAAAAACAAATAAGTTGCAACGAGCAATGTAATAAGAAAAAACATTCAATAAAGAATTGGTATAATTATCAGAATGTCAGAGAAGATCTGACGATCTGAGGTATTTTTTCTTGATAAAAACCTTTCAGTCAAAACATCGATTCAGTCTGTTTTGTAAATTGGTAATTATTTTTCTGTGTAATTATTGGTAATTATTTTTCTGTGTAATTATGTCTCTAATTTGTGAAGTTATTACGTTGTGTTTTATGCTAATACCTATTACTAAAGTTTTATTGCTATTACTAGTTTTATTGCTATTACTAGTTTTATTGCACTCCCACTAATTATAAATTCTTATCTAATTTTTGCTACATTAGAAGAACAATTTTTCATATATCTGTTATGTGCTGTACTGTAAACATTAATTTTTAATACATAAGGATAGAGTCACTTTTACCATGTGACCATTATATCCTACTTTCCAGTCTCTACAAATCAAAACTTATTCAGACAGTGTAGACCTCCTTACCTAACATTCCTATCCTGACAAGCTGTAGCCAAGAGCTTCTGTGTCGGATCTACCACCATGTCATACAGGGTTATCTTAGTGGCTAGATGATGCTCCAGCTGGAACTGAAACTCTGGGGACTAAGTAAATCAGAAGGAGTGAACACTCATGCTTTTCTCTTCAATCAATCATGAAAGAGATCAGTCGATGACTTTTAGAACATGTTTCTGTTCTTTACTCAATATGATGTTTGAAAGTAAATCAGTAACTCAATATTTGTAGTCAAGTTACAAGGTATCTTCTACTGATCGTATTTGTAAGTAAATCAATAACTCAATATTTGTAGTCTAAATACAAGGTTTTCTACTGAACATATATTCGTAAGTAAATCAATAACTCAATATTTGGAGTCAAGATACAAGATGTCTTCTACTGAACATATTTGTAAATAAATCAATAACTCAATATCTGGAGTCAAGATACACAAGGTATCTTCATCTGAAGATATTTGTGAGTAAATCAATAATTCTACCTTACAATCAAGAAACAAATATCTTCTATTTAACATATTTGTAAGTAACCCTAGATCAACAACTCGAGATAAACACAACTTACAGTCACAGCATTTCTGAGTAAAATAGATTTGTCTGCGCCGCAGCTGATCATCCTAAGTTTGTTATCTAGATCTGTAAATCGTACTGCGGTGATTGAAGAGGAGTGGTCTCCAAGTGTTTGAACCAAACCATAACTTTCATCAACATCAAAAACATGTATTAGTCTATCTCGGCTAGAAGTAGCCAGGAAGTGACCTGAAAACATCAATAAAACATTAATATAAGAGGAGACAAAATAAAGTAGATGATCTAAATAGATCTAAATTTACAGCACAAATATATAAATCTGGTGGTAGACGAATAATGTAACTCACCAGAATTTGTATAGGAATATTCAAGGCACATAACATCAGAATCATGGGCTTCAATACTCTTCTTTTCATCCAGATACTGCATGTCATATATTCTAGAGAATCAATGAGAAAATATATGATACATTTTACAGGTATTAAGTTATATATACATATATATTATAAATAAAATGAGGAGAAAAAAATATATTTCATGTACTTCAGTGAAACAGGCAAGAAATTTACTTCAGTGAAACAGGCAAGAAATAAGAGAATATGTACATTATACAGAAAAATTTGGAGAATACTCTATGCAGAATACAGCCATAATTATGGAGATATGCCATAATTATGCATAAATCTAGATCAGCGTTTCTCAAACTGGTTTTGCAGAATCCTAAGTTTTACCAAAGGAAGCTACAGGTTCTGCAAGAAATGGTGATGAACAAAATAATCATGTATTTAAAGATATTTTTGGTATTTCATTTCTATAATTTTAGTACACACTTTCAAAATATTGGACATATTTTGGGTATTATAATTGTGAATAAAGTTGTTTACAAACTGTTAAATCATTAGAATAAGAAATATTTTTTATTTTAAATATGTATATATTATGTATATAATGTATAATATGTGTGTACAGGTTCCATGAGTATTGCTTCAAAGGTTCTGGTAGAGCAAATAAATTGAGAAATTCTGATCTAGATATACAAGCAGCAATTAAAAAAAATATATACATATCTTATAGGTAAAGCTTGAAACGGGGTAATTAAATTTTGCTGATAACACTCGTCGACATCAAAATTGTACTAGTAATGAAAAAAGTTGATATTAACTAATTTTGGGGTGCTGAAAATGATATTAAAAAATGTTAATTTGCTCAGTTTTTTTAAAAGATATATGCAACTTTTGTTGTTTTTTTTAAAATTACCATCTCTCTATATATATATATATATATATATATATATATATATATATATGACGCAACAGATGTGGTAGATTGAATTATTACTTCTGACTAATCACCATTACATAACTAGGGCCTGTAGGAATCTCCAATCCCTTAACAAAGAAAAACTTTGTCAAGCAACGGATAAAATTGATAATACTTTCAAATATCTATGCAGAATATTTCCAAGACTGAGTGAAGCTAAAATAAGAGAGGAAGTATTTGTTGGTCTGCAAATTCAAAAACATTGCGATGATGAGTTTCTTTGCTTGTTACATGGAAAGGAAAAAGCATGGTTAGCATTTAAATCAGTGGTGGATAATTTTCTTGGAAACAATAGATCTGATAATTACAAAGAAATTGTAGAAAATCTCCTTCTGAAGTATAAAAGTCTAGGTTGCAGCATGTCTTTAAAAATTAATTTCTGGATTCTCACCTGAATTTTTTTTAAATCAAACTGCGGAGCATTCAGTGATGAACATGGTGAACTATTTCACAAAGATATTGCTATTCTGGAGACAAGATATCAAGGCAATTGGAGCCCTTCAATGCTTGTTGATTACTGTTGGACTGTGACAAGAGACACCTCACCGATTAGTACAAGAAGCAAGCAAAGAGAGCTTGATGAGTGACTGAATAATGACGGTAGGGTTCAGATGTACCTTTTAGAAACATTATATGTGAACTTTAAATAGTGTTTTTTTTTATATTTCTAACATTTTATAGTGGAATAATACTTAATTGAATTTGTAAAAACTATTTTTATAATGCTAAAGTGTAAAGAATAACTGTTCACCACAGAGATTAAACAAGTATACATAAACATTTGTATTGCTGAAATTTAAATTAATCATTAAAAAAGACAAGAGCCAATTGGGGAATTTTATTATATTTGAAATCAGCATGCCACAATCAATAAGAAATTATGTATTCAAAGTCTGGTGCAAACAATTTTTGAAAATTATTTGACTAGTGTAACGAGAAACACACATAATCACACACACGAATTGACGTTTCGACCAAAAGGCCTTTATCAAGGTTACATAATACACGTATACACACAAAAATGAAAAGCAGGGAAGACACAACTGGCGTTCACATGTCTAGCGAGATTTCACATACATATCTTATAGATAATAAAGCAAAAATATAAAATAGATATGAACACTTGCAACATTCGGTTTGACACAGCTGTCACTTTTCACATTAATGATATCAGTTATTCAACAGTTAACATCTACTGGCTTCATATTGTTATTCAATCTCTACATTTGTTCTCAAACTCCTGCTGGTATTTACAGAATGTAGTAACACTAAAGATAAGATAACAAATGTTACTGTTGTTAAAAATAAACTAGTAAATAAGTAATCAATGTAAAAATAAATGCAAGTGAGAAAAAAAAGAACAATTCCTATGTTGCAGTCCAAGAGGGGCTTTATCAAGAATTGAACACAAACAGAAATATTAAATTGTCTGATAGACTCTGACACTTTTGTTATCATTAACAGGATGCAGTCTAGAGAACAGAGTGCACTGTTTCATGATTTACAGGTGATTTCTGTATTTGCACCTATTGAGCTGACACATCTGACTTCAGCATGGCTTCTCAGTCACTTTGACCCTCTATGGGATGGGAAAGCCAGCTCTACCCACCAATACCTCCTTAGTCTCCTTTGACCACATGTATGTGGCAGGTATTCTTTGCTTTATTTTTGGGCTCCAGCAACACATGGGCGAGCTTACCTGACATTGCCTTGCCGATCACCTGAAGCCAGATCAGCACCATCTGGACTTACTCTGATAGATCGCACACCACTTTTACCATCATATGAAGTGTCTGTCTTGTCTGTAGCACCAGCTGGAATAATAAAGCAAGTAACAAATTTATACAGGCCTCTAAAACATTACTGCAACAATTGCATTGTAAAGTAGCTCAAAATAATGTACTTTTGTTTATTATTCTAATTTTTATAGTACACTAGATATATACTAATCTATATACAGTCATTCTTACTAGAGTCTGCTGGACTTTTACATTTCATTCTTACAGGAATCCACTGAAGTTTGATGTGTCATTCTTATTGGAGTTTATTGATTACATTCGTGTCATTCTTACTGGAGTCTACAGGACTTTTATATGTCATTCTTACTGGCATCTAATGAAGTTTTATGTGTCTTTCTTACTGGAGTCTGCTGGATTTTCATCTTTCTAGATGGAATCCTGCTGGATTTTCATGTGTCACTCTTACTGATGTCTACTGGACTTTCATCATACCCGAGGGATACAATGATGTCACGGACCATGTCATCCATAGGGGTAATGAATCCAAAGAAAATGTGAAATGCTGAAATCCAGTATGGGATCTTCTCAAAACTTGTTTACACAGTAAATTAATATATTCAAGAAGGTGGAATATTGTCCCAAATATATTTAAGCTGTTTTTCTTATCTTATGTACTTAACTTTCTATCAAAAAATAATTCACGTTCTTGAAATTTGCTATAGGATTGTGAACCATATCAACACAAAGATACGAAAGTGCTGCCCTATACACTTGCACAAAATGCATATCAAATCGCACGCGTCAAGTCACAAGATGCAAATGGCAGCATAACATACTTACACTCACTGACTAAATAAAATAACGGAGAAACAGAAATGGTTATGCAAACAAACATATTGTATCTAATAAATGTAAATTGACAGAGTTAGTTAAAACAACTTAAATTATTCTGGATTGCTCTCCTTTGGACATTTCCCAAAATTTAAGTTATTGTCCATCTATCTTTTTCTTCTACAGTGATCCAGTAGCCATGTGACAGGCACCACCTGAGACTGCACAGCATGTACTTTCAAGAATGTGCAAAAAATATTAAATGCTTGCTGAGGCAAATGACCCACAGATACAACACTAGAATAAAACAGTAAAGAGCTCTGTACGAGTCACAAAATATTTTTATAGAAGAGATAAAACTTCGATATAAGTACATTCCAAACGAACGAAAGAAGAAGTGATCTAGTGACTCCTGAGCTTTCATACTTTAATCCAATCCATCTTACTGATTTCTCATTTCATGTCATATTGTCCCTATAAATCTTGTCACAAGATTTCTCGCTATTAAACCAGCAACAACTAAACATATTGCATATTTCCAATCGTTACAATATTCTACAACTTACCAGGATTATAGTCCACATTGCATAGAGAGGTCAAGGTTGGATCAACATAAACAATTTTCAACAATTCCTGCAGAGATAAATCATTTTTGATTTAAACCATATTTAGATGGGAGCATAAAAATAACTAGAGAAACATAAGGATATCAAAGTTCAGTGATAGAATGTGCTAATTAGTACTAAAATAGTGAAAGAGTTTGCCTATCTAAATATTCCTTAAATTGGTCATAATTACTTTCCTTGATATATTATGGTTTCCATTTCCTGCGGCTGAGTCGACCTGAATATTTGTTATTACAAAATAATTCTCCTCCAACTGGGAATTTAACTCTATATCATTGAGCTACAAAGCCAATGCACTAACCACTGAACTACAGTATCTCCTATAATTATGCTGTATTAATAATAACTGAAGCATAAACTGTATAGGACATTGCTTCTCAACTACTACTGAATTTATAGTACTTTTTCTTGCTAGCAGATAGCACTAATACATTAAATCACATCACCAGTACAATGTGGACAGTCGGCTTTTAAACCATGGGAAAGTTCAACCTAATTGTTTGTAAGGCTGACGAACCGAGTCAACTATGCTGTGGTGGATTCATAAAATTAAGTGATCATTAGTACTGAAATTATGTTGTACTGCATTAATATAATTAAGAAATACCATATATCTACAAAGTAACTGTGCAATCATTTACACTGGTGGTGTAGATATTTCATATGAATTGTGAGTATTTATTGCAGATATGTATGATGTCAGTGCACAACTATTCTAGAGACACCTTATCCCAGCTGTTAGTACATGGCTTCTTGTTCGGGGATGATTCAAGATTCAATGTACAAGTCAACTGGAAATATTTTTAAATCACCACCAGCTAGTAAGTCGACTCAGCCTAAGGAATAAAACTTTATTATAAATTTTGCACAGAAACACTATAATTACACCGAGATTTTCAGAAAGATTAGCAGTGACCATACAAAAAACATCATAGATGAACAATTTATGGCAAGGGGTAAATAGAAAAACAAAATATTTTCCCAGTTGCAGCATGCTGATGTGAGATGTGAGCAATGACATCTGCAATGGAAAAGAAAATATAGGCATTCTAAATGAAATGTTATAGAAAGGTCCTAAAAATATAAATGACAAAAAGACGAACCAACTCAGATGTCCACAAAGACCTAACACAGAAGAAACTGGCTCCTCAAAACTATCAAAAAATATAAGCTATATATTTTAGACGTAAAATAACACAATGGTTTAGAAGGATTAATCATGAAGGGAAATGTTCCAGGAAAGAGAACAATAGACAGACCAAGACTACAATAGACAGGATATTGATGACATTCTGAACATTACACAGGAAGAGGCTGGACAGTTTGGACAGAAAACCAAGAGTCTTACAGAAGCGCAGTGAGGACAATGCTCTGTAAAGAACATGTCACATAGATAGTAGATTGTGTACAGAATGACAATACTGAAATCACACTGGCTTCTTAATTTTTTATCCCTTTGTACCTTGCAGCAGCAGGAGTAGAAGAGTTATCTAGAGACTATCTGTTTTGTATGCTTCAAATATGTTTGTTTCTACAGTTTCTTTTATTTATGTAAACCATCTATTGCATGCTCAACCTCTGGCTTTGCAAGTCATATCTGTTTAGAGCATTGCTTTTTCAGACTGAGGGGGGAGAAGAATACTATCTGGTGGTGGTCCAGTGGCAGGTGTACATCATTTAATCTGTTGTCTTCTGATGTAATCCAAAACTGGCAGCATGTTAAGTCTGTCTCCATTTCTGATTCTCTTATTGTTATGTGAGAATTATATATAAATATAATCAATCTGTTGTAATAAGTTTTTTTTATATTTTGCTTTTAGTGTCTATGCTTTGCATTGGTAGCACAGTGATGGATTGTCTATGGAATTATGTTGTACTACCTACATCAATACAAATGCACAATATGAAATACCTTATTTATTTTCACATTAACAACATTCATGTCTATCTAAAAAAAAACCAAAAAAAATATGGTTTTAAAAATACTATAATAAGAATTTTCTTGTATGCAAGAAAAAACAACTAACACAATTTTACTGTGCCAATACCATCTATAATATTCCTGACATGGAAAGAGTGTTGTTGGAGGGGGCAAAAGAAGTCAGAAGAGGTAAAAGTCGATTAAAACGTCGCTGGATAAAAAATATTCAGGAATGTATGCTCATGTCACTAGAGGAGGCGGGACAACTTGCCAGAGACTGTGCGGATTTCAGGAGAATCATAAGGAAGACTATGTTCTGGAAAGAATATGTCACATGACAATAAAAGTGATAGAACATTTCAACTAACATTGCTATAGATGTTTCTTCTATAGGCTGTATTCTCTGGCATGTGAGTGTTCAGATTCCACACTCGTATAGTATTGTCACCAGAGGCTGTCAGAAATGACCCTGGGGGCAGCATGGCTTTAGTTTCATCTTCTAATGATGGGTACACCTGCAAAGTATATTAAATATATATTTAGCATGATTTCAAATGGAATTCTGAGACAATACAAACTTCAGGAATATCCCTAGATTCTCAAACAAATCAAAGTGCTAGTTCCATAAAAAAAATTGGTTGTAAATGATTTCTAATACTCACTTTATGCTCACTTTAAACAAAGCTGTGAACAATACCAAATCATGACTGATGAAGGCTAGGAAATTTCCTTCTCACCTATATTGCATTCATTCTAGTATAAACATAATATATATGTAATTTGAGTGTGCTGTGTTTTATAGAAGAGATGAAATATTTCACATCTTGCAGCCTAGAATATTCAATTTCAGCATGTATCTTGTTTGAGTTTACTCCTCTAGCTCCAATTTGTCTTTAAATGCAACACTTGTGTACAAGTATCATGTGTTAAGATGGCATAAAACCTAACATTAACTTTTAGGAACTGAATTTTCCTACAGAATAGTACTTTTGGATGAGGAAGCTTTACACAGTTTGAGATATGGGTACTTCTGTCTACTTTGAGGAGATGGTAATTGTCTATTATTTGAGAAAATCTTATGATCCATTCATCTTGAGGTGACCAACTCATGAAAGGGAGATTTTTTTCAGAACTTTCTTTTGTATTTAAAAAAACTTCAATCCTTGCAAGTGCATGCACATTGATTTTTTTTCAAAGAACAGAACTGCAACCTACCTGTGAGCATGTATACAAAATAAACATCATGTCTTGTTTATGTTTTTTTACATAATAAAAATACCTCAGCTTCAAATTTCTAATTGTCTGAAAAAGCTAATGAATGTAACTGCTTAACACTGACAATGGAATATGTTTTAGTTTTACAAAAACCATCATCTGTACCTCTAAAGCCCATATACAGCCGCTGTGGTAGAGAAATGACCAGGCCTTTCCTACTCTTTTAATGTCATGGACATCCCATATGTACACACTCTGATCGTTATAGATGCAGGTGACCTGTTGATAAAGTAAGAAAGATCTGTTATGGTAGTTCAAATATTTGGAATTGTGATGCTTTCACAATGATACTTCAGATCTATACACAGTGTGCACCAAAATATACAGTACTGAAACTTGCACATCTCAAACATGCATGTGTGTTTGATAACAAGGCAGAACTCCCCCTTCATGTGTTCCCAGTTGTAGAAGTAAGTTGTATCATGCCATCATTTTTAGAAATAGTTCTAAATGTTTCCTCGACTGTGAAAAGCATATTCATTAATGAGTACTATTTTTGCTGATATGGATAGGGGATCAGAGTTTGAAAAAGGTAGCAGAATAGTTCAGAAAGAGAAAACTTTCCATGATGATGAATAATTCCATGTGGCACTGACTTTCCCTGCTCATCCTATTCCCCTGATCTTATATCATCTGATGCCTACTTGTGGGGGAATGTTAAAGGAGAGTGTGTTATACTGTGCTAAAAACTGTGCCAGCATTACACAATCAAATCCCTTTGCAGGAGTCTGCACCAACCTTTGTTCTAGGATATATTTGAGAATCTTTATTGAACGATATGAATAATACTTAGTGCTATTGTGCACACTTTGATGCATTGTCAATTCAAACTGTTGTGTCACATCTTTTTTTTGTTATTTAAAATATCTATACTACAAATTTGCCTCTTGTATAACTAAAACTTGAACATCTAAGCATCAGTAAACAAGATTTAGAAATGGTTAGAAATGGACATAAGAGAGCTCGGTTTGAACAGTGTCTACAGAACTGATTAGGAATAAAATATATATTTTAAAGGATAACTACTTAAATTTGAAGTCAATATTAATCGAAATTAAATTCCCATATTAACATATTGTTAAACATTTTACAAACTTTTTAAACTTTCGGCAGATAAACTTTTATTTAAATGCAATTTATGTTTGATGACCAAACGTTTGCAAATTTTAGTCAGGAAGCTGGCTGTCAAATGTCAAATGGACAGTGAGGATCTCACATTGGTTAAACTGTTGAGAATAACAGTCCCTAACTTTCATACATAATTGTTTGACCTGGCAGGTTTTATGGAGAAAGTACCTTGCCATTTGCACTAATTCTCTGCTCTGTTGATTAGTTTCAAAGGAAAGACAATGCCATTACACTTGGAAACAAGCAGCACTGCAGGAGATGCAATACACCATTGACTGTCTTAGGGTCTGCCATATGGATTTTTCTGAGAGATTTACTCTACAACTAATTTTACGTTTAACAGCTACATACATATATATAATGGTAATAAATTAGTATTGTGTGTCACTAATGTGGAAGACGTACAGATTTGCAGTAAGAGAAACATTTCATTATGTTTTCTTATTCATTAAGAACACATTCATATTACATTTTTAATAGAAGATGTTTACTATTGTTAACATTCAGAAAATTAATCAAGGAGCATTTTCAAATAAGAAATATTCTGTATGTTCACAGCAAAGAAATTTATAGGAGGTCTGGTAATAAAAAGGTTAGAACTACTGCTCTAGAACACATTGTGTCACCATATATTTAATCATGCCATTGTGAATACATGATAATGGATAGTGCTATGAGATATATTCAAGCAAGTAGCTAACCTTCTTATGATCATCATCAATAGTTATTGCCTTGGTGTCTGGGTATTTAGCATCATCTCTGGTGGTTACCATATGGCTAAAGAAGATAGTTCAACACAGTATTAATAGTGATCATGTTTATTAGTTTCATGTTTATTAGTTTCTGAGTAATAGATATATAGAAGGAACTGATTTTTAAATATAAAACAGCATCATAGCACACGGGGCATTATGCTCTCTATGCCAGCAGTTCTCTAAGCATGTAAGCAGAAATACTATATAAAATACTAAAGTTACTCTTAAAGCCTAACTATCAATGTAAAAAATAAATAGCAATAAACAAGAGAACAACATCTTTTACATTGGGCTTTCATTTAATCAGATTTATCACCTTAACAGGTATTTTTGTCATTACTTCTGGTATCTCATTTTCTTGAATCTATGGGAATTTCTGTGTGTTAATAGTGTGTAATCATTATGAACATACATCATTCAACAGTTACTAAGCGTGCCGCATTATTTGGTGCGTCTTGCAGTAAGAAAGATGTCTCAAAATAATCATTTATATTTATATTTTTATTTTTCCTGTTTACTTTTCATGTGTTTCTTGAGAAAAGTCCCAGTTGGACTAGAACATGGAAAATAGTCCTTGTTCTTTTTGTTTATTGCTATTTATTTATTTTTTACATTGATAATTAGGCTTTAACAGTAATCTTACTACTTTATATAGTATTTCTGCTTATTTGTTTGGTTACTGCGGCATGTCGGACACTCCGCTATGTCGGACATCTGACATTTTGGTTATTTATATTTATCTAAGCATATGCAGACTCAAAAGTCCAAGTCAGATTTTGATTATGTGATCTTCAGATCTTTCTGGAGAAGACATACTTTCTCCCCTGATCCTTGTCCCTTCTATTTATGTTTATCCTCCAGCTTTGATGTCTTCATTCTTCAAATCTATTATTGTCTTTATTGGGTCCGACTATCTCTTCCTAGTACTGTACCATCGACTACAGTATTGTCTAGCAGTGAGTCTGCTCTTTTATTGCCAATGGGTCCATGCATGACCAGGTCCGAATAACCATGTAATAATTTAGACAATTGAGCTATTCAGAAATGTCACCCACTCCTTTCTTAGCATGGTGTTTTCTAGCTTTCAAAGCATGCTTTGGGAGTCTGAGAGTATCGCATAATGAGATGGTGTTTCTTTCACCAATCAAGTGCTACCGTCAGTTTTTCTCCATTTTGATGCTCGATGTGGTTATGGAGTAGAGAGACAATTTCTCAAAGTTGCTTCATGCTATTTTGTGGTTTTAAGTGCATCTAGACAAGTTCTTGCAACATCACCACTGTCCTGGTACCAGTCCATTACCTGCACTACTTAACATCATATCATGATACTGTGCAGATCTTGTAAGAACTGCATGGCAGTGATGTATCTTTAGTACAATGCAGGACCACCCTCATAGCCTAATTTGGGATTATTTCCAATCTATTATTTTATCTATGAATATATGAGCAAACTGAGGTTGTAGTCAATAACAGATAATGCTAAAGGTTACAGCAGTCGAGGCAATGACCATTGCTACTATAACTTGATAGCACTGATTCCCCTTCTTTGCTTTCTTTATCACATAGCAATGTCTGCTGAATGAGATACTTCTATTGAAAGTCTAGATATTTCAGCCTATTTAACTGATTGCTGGTAGTGTGTATGTGACTAACCTGTTATTTGGATAACCAGATCTTTGTTTTTGACAGATTGACAACAGTATTGTAGGTAGTGCAGTATATAAAATTACTTTGAATTCTTCTGGTGGTTTCAGTATTTGGTTCAATACTTGTGTCCATGTTTTACAGCCATAAATTGCAATTTTGAATATGCATGCTCTGACACAAGCACATATCAACATTAAATACTGCTCATCTGTCAAAGTCAACAATTACCATTGGAACTCAACAAGGATACAAAATATTGCAGATGATGACAAATGTGGTATGTCCAACTGTGGCTAATTTGTTTCATGTATACCATTCGAAATGTGCATACATCTTACCTACATGTGTACTTGGGGTCTGGGTATTCAGAATCATGAATATAATGCATTTACATACATTCATGCAAACACATATACCTAGATCCTTGGTTGTGCTTACTCATACACTATACAGTGATGGGGCAGTTCAACATTAGTCTTAACTTTGTTAGACTGACCATATATTTATCTGTTTTTAATTGTCTATTTTTCTAAGTAAGAATGTTACATTACCTAGGGTTTGTTGCAGTAGTCACTTCTACTCCTAGATGGTGTGGCTTGGGCAAGGAACAAAGGTAGTGAAGAGATGTTGCACTGAACACCCAGACAATACCCTCAGCACAACCAACATAAATGTGCTCTTGTCCGGCAGTGATGCAATTGGCTGACTTTGTCTGTAATTTATAATTATACGACATTAAATTTAATTCAATTTTACATATAGATAGTCTAGCTCGTGGCTAATAGTAAATAACATGTCTCAAATAGTCAAGGTACCTGGTTTTAATTCTTTTATGCTGCAGGAAGTTGGCATCTTAACCCTTTCAGAAGGCTAAGCAAACATACTAAATGCAAATGTTGCCCGATACAAATATTTGACCCATATCTCAACAGTGTTTCTAAGTAACATATCGTTTACACTCTGTTATATGCACAATGGTTCTGTAAATTGTGGTGAACTATTTGGCTGGATTTAGCCACTAGCTGAACTAACATCATTACTACATGAGTATGACTACAGACGCTCAGTCTCCTTTACCAGTCTTTGCATGCACATTGATAGTTATCATAACTCACTGGTCATGTACTCTTCTCTATCGTCCCCTCAAATTACCTTCTATTCTCACACTACACAATTTCAAACTTCTGCAATCTCAAACCATCATCCTTATTCTTGTGCAAATGGTGTTCATAGAGGGAAAGCAGTTTGTCCATTGTAAGGGACCAAATCCCATTTGCCATTGTAGACAGTCTATTAGCCACAGTATTTATTACCTGTATCACAGCAGGTAATAATAGTAACATACAATACATACTTGAAATACAATAAATCTCCTGGACCAGATACGATTACAAAGGAAGAACTAAAAGCATTGGGGGATTATAGTCTAGAAATAATTACGAAACTGCTACATGACATCTATAGCAGTGGCTATTTTCCACTTGATTTATTTTAATTAATATGTGTAGCCTCACCAAAGCAATCTGGTTCAGTGGAAATCAAAAATTACCAATAATCAATCTTATAAGCCAGAACAAAAAATCACCAATAATCTATTTTATAAGCTAGATGATCACGATCCTAATTCACATAATCATGAGATGAATAAGAGGAGGAAATATGAAACTAGAAATTTCAGAAAAACAATGTGGATTTGTGGAAGGAAAAGGCACAAGAAATGCCCATTATATAATTAAGAACACTTCATAAGAGTTGTACAAACAAATGATGAAAACTACTCAAAATATCTGAAGGATAATTTTCATTTCTTAGCTTTATTTCCAATTGTTTCAAAACTTGCAGTAGAAGGGGCAGGTGCTCTCCCCAAGCAATATAAATATGTTGATTTTATCCAAGTGAGATCACTTCCAGGTGTATACCTGTGGCAGCCACACATATTACCCACCATCTGCTATAACCTCAGAAAAAAGGGTGTGTACAATTTACTAGCATTTATTCCCATACATAATTCTGCCTCCTGTAACTGTCAAGCTCTGATGTTCGAATGATTGAAGAACAATATTATTAAATATATTTGATTCTTATTTCTACATTTTTTATATATTAATCTATAGATTAGATTCCCCAGCATGTGGAATATCTGAAGATCTCACAGTCACTCACTAGACCAACCACTGTGCAACTGCAAACAATGGCATGCCTACATAGTAAGTTTTCCTCCTGTGAAAGCACCATAGCATTTCATCTTTAAAATAATGTGTTTTTAACTGTGTAGAAAGCTTCTTGGAAAAATTGCACACTGCTGAGAGTTGTAGTCACTGTGTAAATCAACGTATAACAGAAATGGTCACCCAGGACATATTTTAGCCTGCAAAGTCCAGGGCACAGTGGACAATAAATTGTCATGGAACATAGCAGGTATACATGTAATCCTGGCAACAGATCAAAATTAGACTCACCCAAATTACAAGCATGCCAAACACCGATGTGGTGGCCGTACATGGCACAAATTAAACCATGTAGAAACCACATGAAAGGTTGTTCTAGTTATTTAACAGCAACTGCAAACAAACACCAATCAGTGTAAAAAAAATGTTGTCGTTATTTACCCTGACACTGCAGACTGTAGTCTATAGTGCAGTCATCAGTATTCTTCTTTTGTTCTTATTCTCAAACTTCTGCTGATTAACAGAATGCTGTTACCCGTCTCTGATCTTCTCACAACATTGCACACCACTGAGAGTATTCTGGGTATGAAATGAAGCTCTGGAGAACTCCCCATTTGAACAGGATACAAGAACTCTAATGCTTATAATTTCTGGTATCAAACAAATAAACAGGATGCATCTAGTGAACGGTATGCATTGTGTCATGGCTTACAGTTTGATTACAATATCTGTGCCAAGCACATCTAACTTAAACATGACAATTGTGACGCCCGTGTGGTGCCCGGGCTTGAAAGGGGAGCAAAGAATAGCAACACTGTTTACCTTCCACGCATGTCGTAAAAGGCGACTAAGGAGGTTATGGGATGGAGTTGGCTGTCCCATCCCATATAGGGTAAGGGACCCAAAGCCATGCTGAAGTCGGATGTGTCAGGCCGAAAGGCGCAGATATCACAGCAATGCTGTAAACCATGGCACAATGCATTCCATTCTCCGGAATACATCCTGCTAATCTGCAGAAGTTTGAGAACGAACGCAGAAGAAGACAATTGTTAATTTGACCAATGGACTAAGTAGATCAACCACAACCCATCCTGTTTAGTTGATTTTTACAACATGCATTGCAGGTCATGGTGTTATTATTCTTTGTTCCCCTTGCAGTTCCCAGCTAGTTCTAAAATAAGATATTTATTTCACACACATTACAATGCTAATTACTCACCTTTAGCTCCACCCACTTGTCCAGCTGTCTTCTCTCATTAAACTCACACAACAAGCCTGACTGTGTTATAACGAAAAATCTCCCACACATATGACCTTGCCCAGCCACCACATCACAGAAAAAGTTGCCCTTGTGATCTCCCAAAATTCCAGACCGACCCATCAGTGGTACTGTTTGATTGATCTACACAAAAGTTCAAAGAGGCAAACAGTGTCACCTGCACATATTAATTGCTATGCAAGATACAGAACCAAATGACACATATGCATGCACACGAATATGGACATCCTAATGCTGACGTTAAACAGACGTGCTCAAATCTACAGCATGTCTTCTTCACTCTAAAAAATATTTGAAATACTGTTCAGCAGTGTACAATAAGGCTGCTATAAAATAATTTGAAATACTGTTCAGCAGTGTACAACAAGGCTGCAATAACTAATATATCAGTTCACCACATTTATTTTCTCTTACAGAGCACATGGAGAGAAGGAAACAGGCTTTTGAAATCAAATGTTACAGGTGAGTATTGCACATCCATTATATGGAACATAAAGTTAATCACCAAAATATGTAGAAACAGAATAAATGCAGGTGACGGCCATTAAAGCTTGCTTCTCCGACCACCGGGTCTGTTTTTGTATACTTCTTATTTCTGTACATTTCCTGCTTGTGTCACTTTTGACCTCATTTTCTTTCCTTCACTAGACATGTGAACGCAAGTTGTGTCATTCCTACTCGTCATTTTTGATTTATATGTGTATGTTATCCTTAGGACTGCAACTTGGAGATAGAGTACCGGTAAGTGTCAGTTCTGTTAATTGGACTGATGTGATAAAGAACATTTACCTACTCACACTCTCTAAATAGGAGACTTTTCAAAGCATGGTACACCGCTGTTGGGAGTCTTATAGGTATGAAATAAATCTCTGGAGAAACCACCTCATTGCACACAGGAAGTAAGCGCTCATAATTTCTGGTGGGGATTGACACAACAAAAACTCACAAAATTTCATGAAAAATAAAAATACCGGTATTATGCAACTGCTGAGATAGATATGAAACAGCTGATATTGCACAATAGTGTTCAATATTGAACAATAGTACAACTGAAATTGCACTAACTTAAAAACAAAAGATAAATTACAAGTGTTTTACAACATTATAGGTAAAGGTAGGTCCCATGGCAGCAATCTACCATCGGGGATGAAGATAACTCTTTATGCACTAAGACACAGCAAATATTAGGTTGGGTGGCCAGTTCTCTTTCCTACTGTCTTTACCTCCCCTAACTAATGCATTAGGTATCCATTTACAGCTGGGTTGACTGAAGGAGCGATTATTGTATGACCCTGATATTTTTTTGTGTTCTGACATGATTTCAAACTTGGCACATTGTAACCCAGTGATATCAACTGGTGATAGTTGATCACTATCAACTAGGTTACCACACTCCTCACTGTACAACATTACAAGTATTTTAATCAATAAACTGTACACATTTGTTCTTTGCTTTATTTGTTCCTGTTTTTTACTTTAGTCACAATAACATCGCACCTATTTTCAAAGTTATCTTATATGGTTCTTTGTTTTACTGCAGCTTCTCTGGTTTGTCAAAATAAAATTTCTCTTATTTATCAAGGTACTGAGATGTTTTCTGTGTGTTTATCAACCAGTTAGGCACAGAAAACACAATTCAAAATATAACTACTAGTTTTCATAGTTTTCCAAGTTAATATTAATGTGCTGCCTTTAGAATTAGCAGGTTACATGCTTCTTTCTAGAATATAATGACCCTCTATAATTAGTTTTAGCAATAATGTCTTCCATCTGACAAATATTTATGACAGATCCCTTTAGCACAAAAGCAAACAGTTGAGATTGATAGAAATTAAAATTATCAAATGCATTGACAATAACTTGAATATTCTCCACCTTCAGAATTAATATCTTCCTTTTCAGTAAAGGTTTAGAACACATTGTGACAAACTAATACTTAATGGGAAGATGAGGCAAATGACGACAGAAATACATTCTTGGGCAGCCTAACTTCATGGCACTGAAAAGTGTAACACTGAAACTTCCATTCAGATATCATAATTAAACAAGTTGACAGTTTCTATTGTACTGAATGCATGTTAACAGATAACCATCTGTGGTCAATAAGAGAATACATATAACCAAGGACACTTTTAACAGCCTGATTAAAAAATGAGATTGATTAAGTGTTACTTCTTTTATTTCTTCAGAAAAATATATGATGTAAATATATTAAATATGTTATAAGGATGGAAGTGAGACTGGAAATGACAATCTACAGAAGAATGGGATGAATTCCATAGACAAAATATAAACAGACAGGCCCTTTGAGAATTAGGACATGAGATATGTGTGAAATCAAAGAAATATTTTTATGCAACATTAAAAAGACATCACACTTTACTGAAAACCATATTTGCTGTGTAGACATGTTAAACTGTGAATGAGAAGAAGAAGACTGAAAACCATACTTGTTGTGTATACTAGATATGTTAAACTGTGAATGAGAAAAAGACTGAAAACCATACTTGCTGTGTAGACATGTTAAACTGTTTGTTTGTTTTACGTTTGCTCCATTGTAATCAGCACTGATATTTGTGTGATTTCCGCCGGGAGCGTAGTTACGTTGTGCCACCATTATGTGTCTTTTAGGTCCAGCACATCCAATTTCAGCATTATATTGAACTGTGAATGAGAAGAAGACTGAAAACCATTCTGAAAGTAAACTTGAAGATCACAGGATGAGAGAGTGACAAAAATATAAAAGGATAACATCAAGAGATGACAACCTGCAGCATGCTAGTGTACCATCAAAGCAAGATACAGAAAGCTGGAGGTAAATTGTAGCAGACTTGTGTTGTGGAGATTTCATTTGATCAGACTCATTGCTCATATGATTATGCATTGCACATAATGAAATTTAACCTTGGTACTTTTCTGTTTAGCAGAACACAATTTGTCATTTTTATGTTACTACAAAGTGATTATGTTTTGATAGACCATTTTGTCAACAAATAAATGTCAATATTTCATCAGTTTTCATTTCACACAGCAATGACAACTATTAATATTGTGAGCTTTCATACACATAGAAGAAGGCTGTATCTCTACTAAAAGCTAGAGGAATACTTCCATTCACGAAGTTTGGCAGTCTCAGTCATCCTATGACGATCTAGTACACAAGTGATAGAATACAGAGGTGCAACATGGATACACATCAACAGCAAATCTCAGTTGTAATAAAACACAAAATAAAATAAATCCCCTTCTTCTGTATTGCATTCTCAGTTGGCCCCCATTGTTGCATTGTACTTCATTTTGCACTGTACTTTATATCATTAAATTTGTCTTCCGCAAAACAAGAAAGTATCTGTTATTTTTACATACCTTAGATTTTTTATCCTCCAAGTACCAGTAACGGACATGTCTGTTTCCTACAGTGACAAAACACTTGCCATCCTCAGAAAAAGCCAAAGCACTGACCTGAAGGGGAAACAGTTTTATAAGGAAATAAACTGAATCACTAGCTAAACAAAACACTATAGTTGTATTTGCATCACAAACAAAATGACTACAAGTATGGAAAACAAAATAAGGGAGATATATTTTTACATACATATTTTTACAGCAAGTTTTTCTAGTAAGGAGTACAGAGAGTTTTCTTAATAGGCGATGGAAATAAAGTTTGCTTTGCCACAGCAGTCACCAAAAAGTGCCTACGTAAAACACACGGTCAATTAGCTTTACAATGAAGACATAGACTAACTGATTGTTAGTTCATTGTAAAGCTAATTGACCTTCTGTTTTATGTAAGTACTATTGTTTTATAGAAGTCTCACTTATTATTGATTATCGCCAAAAAGTGTACAGGGAATTTTTTTATTGTACTTCTGATAGATTAAAATGAAAATGAACCGTTTGAAGCAGAGACCTTGTGGTTATGAGACTAGTACTCTAGACATTTGGCTATGAGTATCATACAATTGAAATAATCAAGATATTTAATAGGAAGACAATGTAGCAAATGTTAACTCACTAGTTGACACACGTGTGTTGAAGGATCCTGAACAAGTGATAAAGAATAGCAACATTGTGACTTGAAGGTTAGGGGTGAAGTTGGCTGCTGCATTACCTAACATAAAGTGACACAAATGCCAATGCTGAAGTTTGATGTCAGACCAAAAGACAGATATTGCAGATAAAATGTAAATCATGGCACTGCATTCCATTCTCCAGACCACATACTGTTAACCAGCTAGAGTTTGAGTGCAAAAGAAGTGGTTTTGGTCTTCTATCTCACTATGTATAAGAACTCGAGCTAAATGACTCACCTTGCTGGAGACTTTGTTTGAGGCTATCTTAATGCCTGTCTTCCAGTTCCAGACATTGACCATCATGTCATGCTGAGTGCCCACAGACACTATTTCCTTCATGTTTGGAGAAAAAGCCTGTGGATGCCATATAAAAATATGAATCCAATAGTTTTGTGATTAATCTACATCTCACCAATATACTTACTGTATATTGAACACCACTGTACAGTGGTGATAAAAGTACAATATTCTGTTTTCCTCTGGTTCCAGTGTTGTATTCTCCATTCCTTTCTTACATATCCTGAAGGCTCAAACTCTCAGTGGAGATGTGAAACATTGTGAGATGGAAGTCATCTTCTCAGTCACTTGCAGAAAAACATGGTCAAAGAGATTCCTTGATAATACAGCTCATTACTGCTAAAATATTTTTTACTAGTTCTTCTTCTTCTGCTCTATTTTCAAATTCATTTCACCTGTGTGGCACAGGGGCCTGAAAGGTGAACACAGAATAGCAATACTGCAAACTGCTATACATGTTATAAGAGACAACTAAGGAGGTTTTGTGACTTCCCCAACACAATGAAGATTAAAATGACCAAAAAGTTATGCTGGTCTGACATGCCAGGCCAAAAGATGCATATTCATAATCAAGCTGCAAACCTTGATACAACATATTCCATTCTATAGACTATAGGCTGCCAACCAGCATGGGTTTGCAAACAAAAGCAGAGTTAAAAGAAAGTCCTGTTTATCAATATGATGTAGTCCTGATAAAGAATTTGTGTTATAGTTTTTTGATTGGCTGGTTTTAATGATCATTGGTAGTCAAAGAGCAACTAGAAAATGTTAACAACTTTGAATATGTAGAAAGAGATTAGCAATGGCACTACAAAAAATATCACAGATAAAATCTTTGGCAAGGAGAAAAACAGTTACAACTACTAAGAAGCTGTATATTTCCAGCAGCAACATAAGGCTGTGAGCAATGACAACATAAAGGAAAAGAAATTATCTGCATTCGAAATGAAACGCTATTAAAAAAGTCCTAAGAATACCATGTACACAAAAAAGAACGCATATGTCCACAAAGATCTGAACATAGAAGAAGACTGGCTCCTCAAAACTATCAAAAAACACAAACTTACATATTTCGGAGATATAAAGAGGCACAATGGTTTGAAAAGGTTAATCATAGAGGGGAAAGTTCCAGGAAAGAGAACAAGAGACAGACCAAGACTACGATGGACACGTGACAATGAAAACCTGAACACAACACTGGAAGAAGCTGTGCACCTTGCACAGAACTGTGAGTCTTACAGCATGGCAGTAAGGATAAAGTTTTGTAAAGGACACATCACATATAGAGAGAGGGAGGGAGAGAGAGAGAGAGAGATAGACACCACAGTATTGACACCAGGTTGCAGAAAAAATGGTGCCATAGCAGACATGATTTCCAGAAAGTGACAGCATTGTTTGCCTACATGAATACCATCTTAAGATAACAACTGGCGTTAGATTGGCATATGTTGTAGAAGCTAGCTCTGTGACAACTGAACTACAATGAACATCTGGTAGGAGAACACGTAAAATACCCTCGACAACATAGATGAGAAGAGTGCAACCGGAACCGTGCAGAAAAAGAAGAAATGTTCACCTGCTGCTGTTGTCCTACATCCAAGGATGTAATAGGTAAAAGGGTTCATTACGGGGAGAGAAGTGATCAGATTTCAATCTTTTAATATTATGAATAGTTTCATTCAGGTTTTTTAATCTCACTGAACTCAGATTAAAAAGTCATGTCTGTATCCATGTTATGCGCTAAGAGCCCCTACCCCAGGATGACCCTGTGGAACGGGGGGAGGGGTGCTTAGTGTGTAGCAGGCAGCTCGCTGGATCCGCCAGTAGTCTTATGTACTGTAAAATGCATCATTATCGATATTTTGTTTCTTTAAAAACTGTATGTATTTATTTCATTAAAAAGTGGTCACGTATTCCCATAAAGTACCGGTTAAAGAATAGATATGTGAATGCCGATCCAAGGCTCACTGTGTGAACCAAAATTTTACTAAGGACCATCAAACCTACTGCTGTGCTTTCATTAGCTGGCGAAACAAAGTATAAATAAATGATCAATTAAAATCATGACAACAGTCGGATTGATCTTAACGTGGTGACGCTGCACAGGCCTGTAATATCGGTGGTCACGGTGGCATGTTGCTGTCGAAAGTCACGATTATGTCAACCCATGACGTGTTAAAGACAAGTATGTTGATTGTGCACCCTGCTGAGAAGTAAAGCGAAGTATTAACCATGTCAAGCGAAGCGAAACGGTTACATCTCGAGAGTTTGAACCTTGCTACTATGATCATGAAAGAAAGACTTTAATCGTGACCGGTCACATATTTATGTCTGCCTGCTAACAAACTGCATGCATCTACAACTGCAGTTCTCAATCTGTGTGTCGCGACCCCACGGGGGGGGGGGGGAAGAAGGATCGAACCCTTTCACAAATGTCCATCGGAAAAGACCATCGGAAAACACACATATTATGAAGTAGCAAGAAAAATAATTTTATGGTTGGGAGGCACCACAACATAGGGGACTGTACTAAAGGGTCGCGGCATTAGGAATATTGAGAATCAGTGGTCTACAACGACAAAGTATGTACCCAAGCCGAGCGAATATTTCACACTTACAAGCAATATGGATAAAATAGTCAACACACATTTAGAACACAAATACGATCAGGATAATTATAACGGCAGATAGCACAGACAAACCACTGTCACGTGGCATATTATGCCGTCGGGGGCTGAAACGTGTATTTATGTTAAGATCACCTTTCTTCTTTTCCGTTCATTATCAAATCTTCTGCCGGTTGGTATGATGTATTCTGGAGAACGAAGCATGCTGTCATGGGTTACAGCTTGCTGTGATATCAGCGCCTTCGGCCAACACATACACTTTCAGTATGGCATTTGAGATCACCTTTACTTTCTACGGCAGTGGTTTTTAATATATATATATTTTCGTTACCGATGACCGTACATAACTCTTTTTTTCTGCTGCGGACCCCAAAATAGTTCAATGAAAATGATCAGAAATTAATTATCTGTATGGTAACAGTAATATGAGTTGTGACATCTCTAGAGTCATAGCACACAGCAGTTTTACCCATAAGTGTCCAGTTGCCTAAAAAGGGGCTGACGAGATACTGTCTAACTAGCGCCGCCCACCGCACTTGCTCAGTAGCAATTTCTCGCGATCTCTTCAGAGCATGAGTCCTGGTAACCTATTTCTGTTGTCTGGGTGAACAACGCGAGTTATATATTTTTTAAAATTTTCAACCAAGAATAAGGAATGGATTAGAAATTAGAGTTTGCTGGTCAGTGGACGAATGACTTAATATTACAATACTGCGACTTCTATTTGTGTGGTAACAACTGTAAACAACACCTGTTTTATTTGTGGGCCCCCTGAGATGAGATAAGCGATTTTCCCCATGATATCGTAGATCCATTGTTCTGTGAGATGGAGTAGTCAATCCTAGACGTGACCTTCGTTAGAAGGTATGTATGCGGCGTCACTGCCTTAAGGCCACGTCGACTATTGCCACGATTTTCATTGGTCATTTATTTATATTTGGCTATTTATACTTTTGCCAGCCAATGAAAATCACAATAGTCGCAGTGGTCTAATGTATTGACGCCGCAAACAGGCATAACGAAGGTCACGATTCTACCGTCTCAACTTTCTTCTGCGGTGAGAAAGCTATAGTTTTGTTTTTTTTTCATTCAATTTGTTTACCTTCCCCAAACTCTTACAGCCCAGTCACACGTATCTATACACAAAAGGATATGCTATGGCCTCACACACACAGTCGGCTTTCAACACGCGTTGCCTAATTTACTGTTCTTGAGCCAGTTTTCACTAGTATAGCAAGAAAATATGTGTGCCTGGTGTATAAGAAGTTATGAGTGCTGGTATAAAGCAGCGTTCCTTATCTAGGTTTATCATACTTTTCTCAAAGTATGCGCAGTAATTAGTCGTATCAGCAAAGATGAGTGACCCTTCTGTGGGATCAGCACGAAGGATTATTGTGAGAAAAAAAATGTATTTACTATAAGACCCCCTCTGAGTAGAACGCCTTTTCACTAAGCATTTCATTGTGTCGATAGTTAAAGTCTCATGTGTACCAAAATAACCTCTGGATAAAAGGACCATACTGGATATAGGAAGCAAGAGTCAATCACAAGTATTTCCTGAAGAAATAATCAACAAATAAACACAACAAACAATCTTACTGTTATCTGTTTCTTAACTGTTAAGAGTTATTTAACACAGACAGAACTACTCAGGTGATATATTCTTTCCAGAACGTAGTCTTTCTGGATGTTCTGAAACTCTTCACGATTCTGCGAGGGCTGGCCTGCCATGACCAATGGCATTTTCAAACAATCTGAATGTCATCTAGGACGATCTGTTACACATGTTATCAGCAACCATTCCATTTTAATTTTTCTATTGTGATATGTCTCCGTATATCTCCATAACCTTCAGTTTTCTTGTTATGTTGTTTAGGAGCGAACCCTCTTCAACGCTTAATGTTCTTATCACTTCTCATTTGCGCTAATTTTGAAGTCGCTAATTGCAATTCTTCTCTTGATACGCCAGATGCACACGATAAATCCGAGTTTAACGCAAATGAAGCACTATACATAGCTAACGAACTTCCAGTTTTATTTAGAATCTCAACAGAACATTGAATCACGCCTGACTTCCAGATCGTAACATGACCAGGTACAATCTTCTCACTGAGAAGCTACGACATATCCGCAGGTTTAACTATGCTTGTTAACCCTGCGTTTTAGTTCAGACGAGGTTAAAAAATCATCAAAATATAGGTAAACTATGACACTACCTACCAGGGCCGGCCCTAACAATTGAGGGGCCCTATGCGAAACGGATTGCGCGGGGCCCAGTCTGGGTAGGGATAAGGATAATAAGGGAAAAATTAAGATTTTGAATTAGAAAATAAATTTGTCTTTGCATTTTATTCATTCTTTACTAAGTGCAAAATCACTATCAAATTAACTTTACTTGACGAGCCTTGCGTGTAACGAAGTCATACAGTATATCATCAAAATTCTGTTTCCTAAATAGATCACGCTCAATAGCAAGAATTGCCAAATTGTTCAATCTATCTTTGTGAATTGTTTGACCTCAAGTTATTCTTAATTAGTTTGAGGCGCGAGAAGCTTATTTCACTAGATGCCACAGTTACGGGTATTGTTAAAAATATTCTGAGTGCAACAAAGTAGTTTGGAAAAGCAGTGTATCTTTCATTAGTGGACAGATAAGCCAAAATTTCTACCGGGGTTTTGACGGTATTTGGTAGAATATGCCTTAAAGATTCCATTTCATCTGCTAATTCTCGCCCACATATATCTGCTGACTGGTCTGTTGATGACATCAATGCTATCTCGAGGCTCGCTGTAATCTTTCGTGTGTCATCAAGCTGAAGGCTCTTGAAGCTGACAAGAAACCCAAATAGATTGTGGTTTGATTTCAGCTGTTCAAATCTCGGCTGCAAGGATTGAATTGCAGTGTCCACAATTCTGTTGAAGCAATTTATCCTGCAGTCATCTTCAGCATTTCCAGGTGTGAAATTTTCGACAGATTTATCATACTGCCTTTTCCTTTGACGTTTGGCTGGAAAGATTGCAACAACTTCCATGTTTTTAGCCAATTCTTTTGCTGTAACAAGAATCTTAACAAACCCATCAACTCTCAGTTTCCTTAGCCAAGTCATCAAGTTGTTGTACGAATCCATTGCAGTGCTCAAATCTACTGTTTCACCTTGCAGTTCTTTACTCACAAAATTGACTTGGAAGAGCACGTCGTACCATAACACAAGTGACACTAAGAATTTGTACTGCTTCAATGTTTCATACAGTGTTTCTGTTTCAATGTTTCATACAGTGTTTCTGCTTCAATGTTTCATACAGTGTTTCTGCTTCAATGTTTCATACAGTGTTTCTGCTTCAATGTTTCATACAGTGTTTCTGCTTCAATGTTTCATACAGTGTTTCTGCTTCAATGTTTCATACAGTGTTTCTGTTTCAATGTTTCATACAGTGTTTCTGCTTCAATGTTTCATACAGTGTTTCTGCTTCAATGTTTCATACAGTGTTTCTGCTTCAATGTTTCATACAGTGTTTCTGCTTCAATGTTTCATACAGTGTTTCTGCTTCAATGTTTCATACAGTGTTTCTGCTTCACTTTTAATTATCGCATCATTAGTCTCTTCAGCTAATTGATTGAGTGCGTGACAAAATTCAGGCAATTGATAACGAAGTGCTTTGACACTATCTATTCTACATTCACACCTTGTTTCGCACAGAGGTTTTACAGACAGATTGGAAACATGCTTTCTGAATAATGGCCATCTCTTTGTAGATGCTGAAAAGATAGTGTACACGCGTTGTATAGTTCCAAAAAAGGTTAATGCATCAGGGCATGTTTTGACCATGTCTGCTACCACAAGATTGTAATTATGACACCGTTTACACGTGGAGTAAAAAATGCTCTGCTGTTGATATTTAAATCCGTTTTTGAACTCCAGAATGGGCGCCTTTCATGTTCGCACCATTATCATAACCTTGTCCACGAATATTCTTAACATTTAATTCAAGCTTCTCCAGCTCATTTACTAGTACATCGCATAAGTCCTGTCCAGTAGTACTTTCCACAGGAAGAAACTTAATAAAACGTTCATGTACAACCAAAGGCTTTCACATTAACCCCATCTGATACGATTTGAGAGATAAAGCACCCGAGTAGCTACAATTTTTTTCAATACTAGAAACAACGACGTAATAGATTTAAAAAACTGTAAAAACATAACAGAATAAACACGCTGACCTATACATGATTATAAGTTATAATGGTTTAATTTAATAATTTACACATAGAAATAGCGCGTGGCCTATGAAAGTGCGGGGCCAATTGCGGCCGCATAGGTTGCAGTGGCCTAAGGTCGGCCCTGCTACCTACTACCCAATTTTGCAAAGCGAGACTTACAGCAATGTATTCGATGTTAAATATATCATGTAAACATAAGGATATTACGTCATGATATAAACACACAAGAAAAATACGTTGAAAATAGCAGTCAATACGCAGGGTAGATATATTATTTTACCATCAAGTGTCGGGTTTGAACTAATGTTCTAAGGGCAAAGATATATCGTTATAAAAGGTCATATCGCTTGCAATATAAAACAATGTATGTTGTTGTCATGTGACGTATTCTCTCCAGAACGTTGTCTTCCCAATGAACTCCCTTAACCCTTCTCTGTCTTGTGCGGTGCGACTTGCATTTTCCAACGACGTATTCATGTTATCTTTAATATCGTCAGTCCATCGTCTTCTTGGTCTGCCCTTTCTCCACCTTCCATGTGTTCTGTCCTCCATTATTTATCTTTCTAAACAGTATATTGAAAACTTCTAGGCTTATTATTCCCGTAGGTTGCCATTACTTTCGGGAAGGAAGAGTCGCTAATCAGACACCGAATAGAGAACACATTGATTCTCGTCGACCATTTTGGTCATATTAAATACATATGACAGTACCTCATAGTTTACCATAGAAAAATGTGCATCCGAAACGTACAGAAAAGTAAAGACAAATTACTGAACGTGTTTATATTGCCGAGAAAATGACAACAGACATGAAAAGCTGGGATAGTGGCTACATTTTTGTAGGTTTATATTGTCTGCAGCTAATTTTGAGCCGGTTAGGTAAAGCTTCTGAGTGAGACGCCCTCGCTATCTCTCAGCCACAGCTACAGCACACGAAATATATCCCTAATTGTGCTTGTATTATTTTTGGATAATCAGTTTATTTTATGTTATCAATCAACTGTTATAGTGACGTGAACAATACCGTAGTATATCCTTGTATCTAGATATCCGTGATCCACTCAACTTCTTCAGGCAAGCAGTCACTAGGACTAGCCAACTTCTAAATTAGGCCCGACACTGAAAATCAACTACGATGGGGTGCACAAACACATCTTATGTAATTATGGGGAACATGTGTAAATATCAAGACGCATGGTCGAACTAGTGCCTCCATTTTCTCCCCCCCCCCCCCGTCTTTGTTACGGTAAACTACAATTATTAGTTGCGCGTTTTGGGAGACGTGAACTGGCTAGAAATATAATCATGCTAAGTTGATCCACAAGTCTGACATAATGTAATGTCAGTGGCGTATGCGCAATTCTAGAAGGATATATGGAGTACGCAAGTGTGCAGAGATGTGCAATGAAACATAATGATAGACACTAAGGAGGGAGGGAGAGAGAGAGAGAGAAAGAGAGATTTGAGCTCAGTGCGTGCGGCGAATTTTCTCATAGAGGACTAGGTTTTTAAAAAAAAATTATTGATGAGTTTATTTGTTTCAAAATTATTGACCGGAAAATACCTACTCAAACCTACTGACCCCATAGAAAAATTTGTTGGCAACAACTCTTTACATATCTCTGCATGAGCTACAAAGGGTAAATCAGTTTATACAAGAGACAAATAGACAGATACATGTGCACAATTAAATGGAAAGAAATTGAATTGATGTACATGTCAGCAGCAGTTGGATCAGCAAGCATAGCAACGCTATATAAATATACCGGAGAAAACGTTAACGTAATCCAGGTTGTGTGGTCGCTATGGTGTTAGTTTACGCTGAGGATTAACGACTGCTTGTCCTACTTGCTGCGCATTAAAGCCGTTTCCGTTTTATTTATTGCATCAGAGGAAAGAACGCTGACTCCGGAATTATTTTAACCCAGTATTTCTCACCCTTTTTGTCATCGCCCAATTTCGTATATATTATATAAACCAACCCCCATCCCGTCCCGTAACCAGGGTCGTAGATACGTCTTCGGCAAAGGTTACCAAAAAACAAGTGTGTTCGTTTTTGTGGGGCTTTGTAACTTTTTTCACAAATGGATATTTAATCTCGATAGTCGCATAGAAAAACAATTATCACACGAGGTTATCATATGCATATAAACATAATGTTTATCATTATGTTTCATTGGACATCCCGCTGCATGCTTGCTCACTCCATATATCCTTCAAGAATTGAGCATACTCCACTGACATTACATTTTGTCAGAGACGATTACATTATGTAGGTTCTGAGAGTCAGATCAACAATTTGCACACATCAAGCACATTTTTAATATTTGGTTGGCTTTCTTTTAGGAAAAGAAATGAAAGTATTCAACACTGTATTGATGACACTTGACTTTGGGAAGTTCTCTGCTGTCACGAATAAGGACGTTTGTTTGCCTAGATCTCCAGAAAATACGAGCGATTTGCTCTTGCTTCCCATGTGAAGTGTCATCGTTCATTAAGGTCTTTCTTTCATACCCAGGAGACTCAGTTTTGAGCTTAATGTCTAGTGATGAAACCTATTTGGATGGGGCCTATATCACGAGACATGCTGATATTCTGCTTGAGTCGTTCATTGTGATCTTCGAATGAGATTCTTTCAGCGAATCCTTTTCCGTAAAGAAAAACGGTTTCAAAGCCCTATTGTGCCTTGAGTACCAACACAATTTTCTCGTGTTGGCAGTGGCGACAGGATAGAAAAGCCAATTGGACTTAGTCATGAATTCTTGAAAATATATGCAAATAGCGGAATGAATTACGAAAACTCTACGTCAGACTTCAGATTATATAGAAAAAGGTACTTAATATACTTTGTTTTAATAGAAAAACAATAACAAACACACGTTGAAAGTTAAAACACTTTCTCCTGTTGGGCGCTACATTGAGTTTACAAAGTTAAATACCAGTTTTCAGTGCGCCTGTAAGCCAAAGTTTGCTGTTGTTGAAATGTTAGATCATGTTCATTTTAGTAGTTAAAAAGCGTCTCGTTTTCAAAGTTTAACACGCCTCTAGTTTCAATAATACTAGTTGGACTAGGTTGAAAATAGAGTTCAATTAATGTCAACTGATGCACCTCTTGTCTTATTTTACATAAATAGTAATAAATAATTATTTTCTGTTAAATTTGATGTGCGCAGTGTTCCATAAAGGTTCTTATTACTTGACCCAACTTCGTCTCCTCGTCCTATATCACCATGTGACCTTACTTCGGGCCCCATGCAATTCTTTGACCCTGCATCGCTTCCACTCTCACCCTCTCGGGGAGTTGGAGCCCACTTTGAGATACCATCTTTTAAACAATTCCCGTGACAGAGACATGTCTATAACGCCATGCTGTTTCATTTTCTGGGATGCTGTAATGCTTATCCATTCTATTGTGTATCTATTGTAACACATAAGAACCACAGTGTACATAAACCGCTGATATCCTGGCTCCACGGGGTTTCTATTATTGAGAAGACATCTACGACAATTAATATTTTTTTTCCTCTGCCTGAAATTTACATTCAACTAGTCAAAGAAGGCGGAGCATTGTAACAATGTGAATTACATACGAAGTAGTCAAAGCAACAATTAATATCATGTGACGTATTCTCTCCAGATCTCTTCCCAATGAACTCTCCGAACTCTCTCTTTTTCTTTACTTCCATGATATTCTACGTATCAATTAATGCCACTCTAAAATTAAAGCGGGAATGTGACCCACAATCATAATATATATATGACTTATCCTTTGCAGAATGTTGTTCCTCCCTCTGCCACTCTGTAAGAGTCTCGGTTCTGTGCAAGCTGTCCAGCAACTTCCAATATCATGTTCAGAAGGATTGTCTGCCTGTTGTTCTCTTTTCTTGAATCTTTCCCTCCATGATTAATCTTTCTAAACCATTGTCTTTTTATTTGTCCAAAATATGTCAGCTTGCGTTTTTTGTTAGGTTTGAAGAAGCCAGTCTTCTATGTTCAGGTCTTTCTGTCCATGACATTCTTATGACCTTTCCGTGACATTTTATTTCAAATGCCGATATTTTCTTTTAAATTCAGATGTCATTGCCAAAGTCACAGCCATGTATTGCCACTGTACAAATATAGCTATTTAATAGTTGTAACTTTGTTTTTCTGTTTGTCCCTTGCCATAGATTTTTCAGCCTCGATATTGCATGTAGGGCTAATGATAATCTCTTTCTTATCTCAGCTGAGCAGCAATCACCCGTGGTGTGGATGGTGGACACAACATATTCAAAGTTGTTAACATTTTCCAGTTGTACTGTGTCAATGACTATTGTAGGAGTGAGACAATTTCTAGGACAACGGACAATTTCTGGTGATATGCATTAGCTTTGTCTTCTTTGCGTTGATGAAATGATTTTGTGCCTAGCTAGATTTTATTGACATGATCATGTGTTCTAGACAGCTGGAGTTTTTATATTAGGGCAGTGTCATCTGCATACATCATTTCTGAAACTTCTTAGTCTCCGAAATCAAGAGGTTTTAAGCTGTTCATAATGTGGGTAAACACGGACTTAGTACGACTGAGGCATCACATCTGGTCTTGAACAGAAACTTAAAGATCCCACTCCTACGCTTAGCGGCAAGTGTGAATGCTATCAACCATCTTCTACCTAGGAATAGACAATAGACATAATGTGGGTCTTCTCGTCCATTTTGCATGATGTTTTCTGCGAATATGTTAAACATATGTGGTGAGAGGATTCAGCCATATCGGACTCATTTTTGGACCGCATATCCGTCAGATGTTTCTTTCTCGAAGCAGACAGATGCCCGTTGCTCTTCATAAAACATTTTAATGAGTGATATGAGATGGTGTGGAAAGTCATTTGTGGTCATCTTCAGTTTCTCGGCATTGATAAGGTATCAGTAGTTTGCCATTGTTTTCTGAGCCGCAATCGCCCAGATATATATATATTTTTTTTAAGCATGCAGTCCGTCAGCTCAAAGTCCAAACAGAACCACCAGGTAATTATTTTAATCATTTTGACCACTCACGATTTATAGCTCCTGGTCATCAGACAATGGCATACGGTGTTTACGCGTATAACATCTGACGTTTGGTATCAGCAGTTATAAACGTCTGTTGTTTAGATTTATTAGTAATAATAAACATCTGACGTTTGACATTTGTTGGTGAGGGTTCTGCTTGTCAACTCAATAATGTTCATCATAGAAGCATCTGACTAACGGATGTTCACATTTAGTATTTGACCACTGCACTATAATACGTGGTTCAACACGAATATTTTATACCCTAACAACTAAATGATATTAATGAAGGTTCAAGATACGAAAAAGTATAAGTCGTCACTAGGACCCTAGAATGAATTTTACTATAGGAACATTGAGTAAGCAACTGGTTTGTTTTACAGTAACGTACAGACTGAACAAACATCGATGACAGCGTTCTTCACAGCAAAGTAAGTGCGAGAATAGAAGGTAAGTAACTTGACTTGGGAATGTTGTTCTGATGCATCTATTCAATTAGAAGATATGGCTGCCATGTGTTGACAGGGACTAAAAGGGGTGCAAAGAAACGTTCACATTGTGATCAAACAATGCATGTTGTAAACAGTTGTATATGGAAACTTGAGAGCCGCGGTAGTGGCAACCGCATTCTGTGAAACATCAAACTGATATAAAAATGCAGTGTTGAAATGGGATTTGTCGTTCCTAAAGGTATAAATATCGCAGCCAACCTGCAAGGCACGACGTAACGTGTTTCATTCTCGGGACCATATCTTGTCAACGAGCAGGAGATTGAGAGCGAAGGCTTGCATAATATATTCTCCTACTGAAAACAACGGACAGTGGAAATGAAGTGAAACGAGGATGTGTAGAAACATATATTTCACTAATGATGGTAGTGGTGATGATATGAGGCAGTGAGAAACGTAATCTAACGATTTCAATTCAAGTCAATGGACTGAGTCAACGGACAATGAAAATGTGGTCATAATGAAACATGAATATCATACTTCACTGTGGAATACCAGGAAATGAAAAGGCAGCAGACCAAATGGCTAAGGATGGTGCTGCCGAAGACCAACCAGATGTAATAATTACCTATCATAAGCAAAAGCAGATGATCAAGTCATTAAGAAAGCCACAAACACCAACGGAAGATGACTATCATATTATGAACAGATCAGAACAAGCTGTAATTCTACACCTTAGAACGGGACACAACCGACTTCGCAGTCACGCGTACACGAAGTTCAAGATTGGTAACACAGTCATGTGTACATGTGGGTAGACAGCACAGAGTACCAAACATATACTGCAAGAGTGTTCTGAGTATGAAATACTGAAGCAGACACATTGGCCAAAGGAAACAACACTGGAATCAAAGTTTTATTTAGGAGACAGAATTACAGATCTAGACTTGTTTCACGTGAACGAAAGAAGAAGAATAATGAAATATTTCTTTGTTATTTTGTTTGATTCCACGTAATTACGAGCAATGAAGTTGATGGTTTCTTTGTGTAAATAATGGTGGGAGGGGAGGGGTCATCCAGAGAATTTTAATCATACTAAGAAGACTTCAATTCTAACCAGCATGTAGTGTTTTAAGAAGCTTCCTACTTAGACAGGGTGAAGGAGCTGTGTGTGCATGTCAGATGAATGTTTCATCAATTTTTATGCAGGCATCAATCCAATAATAGAAAAGCTTGCAGCTATTTGGTGGTATCAATATTGTCCATTTTTGACTATACAGTCCATATAACTGGAGAACTTAAACATGGCCAACTTTGTCAAGTAAATATCATAGAGAACTAATGATAGAGGTTGTGGTCCCTGGTCAAACAGATAACATTACATTGTAGAACAGTACTTCTCAACTTTTGTGAGATCGTGGTCAAGTAAACAAAAATGTAATTTGTAATTTGTAAATGTAAACAAAAATGTTTGGGACCAGGGCCCACAAATTCTATATACTCATAGATAACTTTACAATTCAGGGAGAAGCTATCGCGGCCCGGTAGACATATTACTGTGGCTGAGAAACACTATCATAGACAATGCATGAAAACATCACCAGTTTACATGTCACTGGAAGACACAAATGGATAGAATGTAATAACTTTAAGATCATGTGCCCTGGGAGATAACGATTTGAACAAATATGTAATAATAAATGATGGACTTACCACACAGCTGATTCCAAACTTGTGACCATGAAATTCCGCCACCTGTAACTTATCCTGCACATCCCACACTCTGACCGCAGGCTGGTGACCTGTCTGATAACACCAACAGAAATCATCATGAAGTAATCTGTAGTAATTACAACGAAATTAACAATCACGGACAAAACATATAACATTTATAAAAGTACAGTATTGTTAAGCGTGCACTTTTTTTTCATACCATTATCTTGTAAACCTTCAGAAAGGTGCATCCATCACAAGTGATGATGACTATTTGTTACATCCACATTCTGAAATTCAGTTAGAGATTTGTCCTTGTTTATAAATCCGTAGGTGACCGATAAGCCCTGAAGTGACCCCAAAGATCCTTGGATAGTTTAATCATGGATTGATCACTTTCGACAGTGTTTGATCTGCCTTAACTTTCTAGCTAGTCTCCGCTTTCAGCTGCTGCAGTTCTCAAATGTTTCATTTTATCATTTTAGATCTTTTTTTTTTAATTGCAGAGCTCTGCTTCGTGCTGCATCTTCACGTGTGTCATGTTTTATGTGAAAGGATTGTAGCAAAATCTTTAACGTCCTTGTAACGTTTCTTTTGAGAACGAATGCCTTTCTTTATCTCACCATAGAGGTGGTTGGTAGTCGGTGATATGACATAATGTAGGCTACTTCTTCAGAATATATTATGGGGAAGGGCTTACAGCAGCAAGCTGCACTCTATGAAGATGGTCTTCAAGTTTTGGCACTGTTTTCTTTTGAACTCCTACGGCAACTAACCCCCTACCTTTCCATCTCCATTATGACTTATTAAGTGCAACCTATTCTCAAATGCAACGAACAGAGTGTGTGTACAACTAATACTAGTTTTGTTAGAATAAAACTTTTTTGTAAAGATTTACATGATCTAGAAGTATATATTACACTTATATTCAATGAAATATAATATTTTCAAAAAAAATATGTATTGACTAATATTTTATCTTTGGAAATATTCAAAGAACGCACAGCCAACAAAGCTTATACACTTAAAGATGGCCGATGAACAGACGAGCTGAACATTTATAGGAATCCTCTAGTGCTGAGATGGTTAAGAATCACAGTTGCGGTGTGTTGTCGGGATTCAAGAGGGGAACACAAAATATCATCTATTGCCTGTCACGTATGTTGTGGAAGGCGACTACGGAGGTTTTGAAGTGGAGTTGGCTGTCTTGTCCCATAGTGTCAAAGTGACCCAGAAACCTTTTATGATGACATTGGATGTTCTGGTAACATTGAAATTTCTGGCAAGGAAAGACCAGAGTATGATCTTCCGACTCGTCCGTGTGTTACCGGGGCCCGAAAGGGGAGCGAGGAATAGCAACACTGTTTACCTTCCATGCATGTCGTAAAAGGCGACTAAAGGAGTTATGGGATGGAGTTGGCTGTCCCATCCCATATAGGGTCAGTGACCCAAAGCCATGCTGAAGTCGGATGTGTCAGGCCGAAAGGCGCAAATATCGCAGCAATGATGTAAACCATGACACAACGCATTCCGTTCTCCGGACTACATCCTGCTAATCTACAGGAGTTTGAGAACGAACGCAGAAGAAGAAAAAGATCTTCCGACTGCACCACAGATGTACAGCTTACTAATCAAGTGAACAGAATATAACAACACACGCAAGGGTGCCAGCAGTGCACACATCCCTATGAAACTTGTTGACCACCATATTTTTGAATGTCTAGCGCTGGATGACGTCAGAAAAATGATTCCTCTCCATGGCCAGATAAATGTAACACTTTATATAAAACAAAACAACAGCGCACAAACACATGCATATATCACACAATGACATGGGATCAAAGGGCATGTGTCCATGGACCGCTGGATCAGAAACCAACCAACATTGGATGGCGAAGGGCGCAGCTATCACAGTAAAACCATAAAGTAGCATATTCGATTCTCAAGACTACCTTCTGCTAACCGGTGGAAATATGAAAACGAACGCAAAAGAAGAATGAGAATCGGGGTGAAACTTCCATGTTATTATTATTATTGATGATGACACTATTCTGTCCACACAATTATTTCAACAGTCCACGGACATATAGTAATATGCAAGGACTAACTATGGACCTTTCCATGTAACAGTGACAGTTGGTTGTATGTAAGCACATAATGTCAGTATTTCTTTACACAGTAGTACACATTTTCTAACTAATCTGGTGAAAATTGATAAAGTGATACCCAGTTTACAAATGTTTATCAGTAACTACAAAAACCTATAGAAAACAGGGGGAGGGAGAGAGAGAGAAGAAATCAATTATATTTTGAGAATCATTTAGTCAACTTCCACATTACGATTTCATGTTTAGACAAGACGAACACTAGGTTTCCATTTACCTATACTTAACAAGATACCTAGTACAAGAAGGTGTCTATCATAGTACGGTTGCTGTCAAATGCCGACAGTACACAAACATCAGTATAGGCTTACATCCGAGACGACTAGCCAGCTTTACAACCACTTGGGCACGTAGCTTCCATCCAAGTTCATCGTGAAATTACAGCCCCGGTGACTAACTGGCTTCATGTATCAGTGACGATATTTGACTTTTTCTGTGATTTTAATTGCTCATTGTGTATACTTTGCATCCACAGGTAATGAAAATCACAGGAAAATGTCAAAATAGCCTCGTTTCAAAGGATGATACCATTGTGATAACAGGACTGCATGTTTGACGAGGGACTCGCTCCATTCCGAGGAAACACTAACCTATACATTACGCACATATCATTTATAGTATGATTGTATTCTCCTCCTGAGCACACTCCTACATGTCAACTTTGAACATGCGTAAAACAGCTGCGGTGCGTCAATCGGCATAATCCGTTGTGTGCCATGTGTTTGCATTTCAGAAATAGGATTCTGTGTAAAGAAGCATCAATTGACACAGGACGAAGCTGAAAGTTAAATTGTCAAAATGACACAAATATAACAGTTTTGCTTTCCGTGACCTTGCCATCCAGACGAACCAAAGAAGCTACCTGCGCTGTGTTACATTGGTAGGAATCTCACATGCCGTCTGCTATACTGCAATAGTCAAATTAGATCACAGGTTCAATCAATCAAGTGCCATGCCGACTGGCGTAGGCGATCATGTTTCTCCAGGACTCTGTCTCTTGTGTTGTCAATAAGCTCGATTGGTGAGCTTCTACCGTGACACGAATACAAGCCCATCTAGTAACTTTCTCTTTGTCGTCCCCTATTTCTTCTCCCTTTGATCATTTAAGGGTTCAAGCTGTGTTCTTCTCAGCACATACCCTAGAAACATTGACTGTCTGTCCCTAATGGTTGATATGATCTTTTAACTCCAGCATCAATGAGATTCTCTGCATTAGTTTTCTTGGCTGTCCATGGTATTTTCATCATTCTTCTCAGAAACCACATTTCTGTAGCCTCTAATTCACTTTGAATTTTCTTGTTTACAGTCCATGCTTCACATCCATAAAAAAGAATTGGTTCGATATAACATCTCAGCACTCGAATTCGGGTCTGCATTGATAGACTTCCATTGCAAAAAATGGTTCTCATTTTTGGAATGCTGATTTGGCTTGTGCTGTTCGGCTCTTTATATCACTTGAGCATCTACCTTCTGGTGTTAACAGGGTGCCAATATATTTCACTTTTTCAACTTAATTTTGTGTCATTAATTATTATGTTGCATCTTGGTGGTGTATGTTTCTTTATTTCTTGATCATTATTTCTGTTTTTTTGTCTTGTTTAAACTGAGGCCTTCGTTTTCACTTTCCTTCACTACTTTGTCTAAAAGGGATTGTAGTTATTGTTCGCTTCCTGCGATCAGTACTGTGTCATCAACATAATATTTATACTGTATTCTCCAACTTTTATTCCTGGCATATCTTCTATATTTCGCATAATGTATTCTGTATACAAAGAGAAAAGGTCCGCTGACATTACACAACCTTGCATGACACCCATTTATATCTTTTGAAATCTACCTATAGTGTTGTTAACTCTGATCGTAGCCGTTTGTTTCCAATACATATTTCTTACTATTCTTAGATCACAGGTTCCCATCCGTTTTTCCTGTCGCAACCCTATATTATGAAGCACAAAATGGCGGCGACCTCAATATATTTAATATCTATCTATCTATCTATTGTCATGTCCACTTGTGCCGTAGTTTTTTGTGTGTGTCTTTGGCCATTTGAGTTGCATTGAATATGTGTCTATTTCATGTTTCTTTGATTGTCTCTGCCCATCTAGTTCTTGGTCTTCCTCGTACCTTGTAGATCGGTCTTCTGCGTATATTTAATAAACATTTTTTTAAATGAAATGTTAAGTATATCTTAATTCTATATAATTTTAATTTACATCATATTTAATGTGATGATAGACATTTGTAACTCGTTAACAAGATTTACAATTCGCGGTTGAGTTTTTGTTAATGCTAACCTCATGTTATTTTCAACATTTGATCTTCCCAGTCAGTGTGTCGAGGTGTTATGTCACTATATATCACTACAAAATATCCACTGGGAACACAAAATATAGAAAACTACTTATATATTTTTTTTCTGGATTATATTCGATATTTACAAACATTATGATAATATTCAACTTTGAGAAACCCATTAAAAATGAAAATTACTTAAAAGTAATGTTTTAGTAACCTTGTTTTAGCAGCAATCCATAGAAAACCCTTCACAATCCCAAATAGGGTCGTAGGTGTCCCGCTCAACGCCACATCAATAACTCTTAATAACCACTATGCCACAGAGATCCCGTACTTTTAAAAAATCTTTCTGTGAGATCTCCCTGTAGTAGTGGTTATATGCCATTCTCATTATTCCCACGAGGTCGTAGGTTCGAATTTCGCTTGCCGCCTTGTTTCTAAAATGGATTCTTAATTTTTTATTTATTAATTTTTTATTTTTTTGCGGATAGCTGGGGATTGTAGAAGTCTTCAGAGATGCTAGAGAAAATGACAAAATAAAGCAAAAAGTTGGAATCGTAGTCAAGATTTTTTGGGCATGTAATGAAAAAAAGATAAACTTGAACATTTAGTAACCAACGGAAAGATCAAGAGGAGAAGAGATAAAGGAACACAGAGAAATTTCTGGATGGGATGCCACTTTGGCAGAAAAAATATGTTACCAACTAAACAGCATAAGAGACAGAGGGATAAACATGATCGCCTACGCCGTTCGTCATGGCACTTTATTGATTGATAATTATTATTTCTACTTAGCGGTGTCACAGACTGTCGACAGTATAGAAGACCTTCCAACAGAATTAAAAATTAGGACTCCATTCGTTACGTTTTTGAATATTGTTTGGGTTTCTGTTGGTCACTATTTATATAAATGGAGTCGCATTGGCTAATTTTGGCATGCGATTATGTTTGGTAAAGCAAAGAATATAGATGCAACATAGCACACCGGTTCTTGGGGCAGCTGTCTCCTATTTTCAAAAACAAATATGTGAGCATGAACACCAAAACTGCACTATATCAAACGTGGACACTTATTTAAAACAAAAAAACTTGTTACAGTAGAAATGACAGACTTCTCGGAGTAACAATAAGTGACAGAATCAAAAACGAAAACACCAGAAGACTAACACAATGCCAATTCTGGATTACATCAGAAGACAACAGATTAAGTGGTTTTCACATGCTTCCAGACTACCACCAGACAGTGTCCCTAAAAAAAGCATTATTATACAGATTGATACAAAAAGGGGGGGGGGGGGCAGACCATGCAAACGATGAATAGCAGAAATAAAAAGAATACAAACATATGAGGCACACAAAAAAGCCATCTCCAGAAAACTCTTCTACCCCTGACGCTGCAAGGCGTAAAACAAAAAAAAAAGAAGAAAAGAAAGATTAATAAAAGATCTAAAATTAGATTAGCAATAACATGTGTCATTGTGAAATGAATGAATTTTGATCAGTGCAGGGTAGCATGGGGGCTGTTCATAAATTGCGTCATGCTTCTCTCCCCCCCCCCCCAGCCACTCATTTTCAACAACTTACGAATTTATGTCCTACAATTTTACCCCCACCCTTTTCCTCTCCCTGTCCATTTTTTAAGCAGACAAAGAGCGAAAAAAAAAACATAAATTTTTGGATTTGTAGAATTTTTATTTCATATTCGCAAAATTTGTATTGGTTTAAAAGAACCGTTTTGTAGAAGAAGTAAACATTTGCAACCCCCCCCCTAAATTTATGGACATCATTTAATACAAGTTTACAGAAAGCATAGAAATTATTTTCATATTTTTTATTAGTTTATACACAATTTTTAAATATTTTTTGTTTACCAACATTTGGTCATCAGTTTCGACCATCTGGCAACCCTGATATCAATGTATAAATATCTGTAACGCATGTTTATTCCTTTAATTCTCCACATTACCCGCCTTAAAGCAGCACAGATCTAACGTTTATTTAATTTCCTTTGATCATACACTTCCTAATGCAATAAACAAAAATCCTTTTGCTGTTTCATTTCTTGTATTTTTATCCTGATATCAGCGACTGTTCCCCCCCCCCCCCTTTCCACTTTTTTTCCTGTCTGTTGCACTACCAGAGAAGTATGGTTTTGGATCTACCTTATGTAAAGCTGTTTAATGTTGCCATGCAAGTGTAATTCATTTCTTACATGTATCATAATATTTCCCTCTTGTGTAGATTCAAATCTATTTACTGTGCTTTTCATTTCATGTATTAATGTTTTCCTTGTGTGTATGTAGTTGTGAGATAATGTGAGGTCATCTGCAAAATGTAGCTTCTGTACAGAGGTGTAGCATCAGTAGACGCCAAAATGTAGGTTCTGTACAGAGGTGTAGCGTCAGTAGACGCCAAAATGTAGGTTCTGTACAGAGGTGTAGCGTCAGTAGACGCCAAAATGTAGGTTTTGTACAGCGGTGTAGCGTCAGTAGACGCCAAAATGTAGGTTCTGTACAACGGTGTAGCGTCAGTAGACGTCAAAATGTAGGTTTTGTACAGCGGTGTAGCGTCAATAGACGCCAAAATGTAGGTTTTGTACAGCGGTGTAGCGTCAATAGACGCCAAAATGTAGGTTCTGTACAGAGGTGTAGCGTCAGTAGACGCCAAAATGTAGGTTCTGTACAGAGGTGTAGCGTCAGTAGACGCCAAAATGATCGTATTCCTCTCTCGTGGTTAAACAACTTAAATAGCGCACACAAATTATTGAATTATTTACTATAAACATTACTGAAGATATCGCAGGTTCATTTTTATTTTTTCCATCTTCTTCTGCGTTCGTTCCCAAACTTATGTAGATTAGCAGGATATAGCCCAGAGAATGGAATGCGCTATGTCATGGTTTACGGCATTGCTGCGATATCTGCGCCTTTCGACCTGACACATCCTACTTCAGCATGACTTTGGGTCACTTTGGTCATATATGGGATGGTACAGACAACTCCATCCAATAACCTAATTAATCGTTTCTTACGACATGCATGGAAGGTAAACAGTGTTGCTATTCTTTGTTACGCTCTCGGGCCCCGGCAGAACACGAGGGATTCTTGTTTTGAAAGTTATCTTTCCTTGACGGCAAAACGTTTTAGCGTAAGATTTCGTTCACAGCAGCGATGTTCATTGGCTGCTGGGGATCTGACTGTTGATCATTTAGTATCAATTGACTTGTTCTTTCAGACGCTGACTTCAAACCAATCATGCGATTAGAATAATTTATGAGTAGTTCTCAGAACTGAAAACGAAAAACTTCTTATCTGTTACAATGTGACACCATAACGACAACAGTGCACTATGTTTTTTTTCCAGTGGTGTATGATACCGTGTTATTTAGAGATTAATATAGCATTAGTCAATAAACTGATATGTTCTGGAAGGTTTTCTGTGAATGCATTCAACGATAACACCAAGACAATGTAATACTCAAGATTAGAAGCCTTTATATTGAATCACATGATGTTAACATTTGTGAGGGTACTAAACATTTTCGCAGAAAAGAAGAACTGACGACTAGAGAGCTTCATTACAAGACTATATAAGGCATGTTTTTTAAAAAAAACCAACTAGTTACTATTTTATAAAGGGCCGTAAATGCGTGTTTCTGGTGGAGGAAAAACAGGGGAGGGGGCTACCTACCTACTAAAAAATGTCACTCGGCGTCCCCACTCTAAATATTTACAATACGCTACTGGTCAAGTAATCGTTTCATCAGTTTAACATATACAGTGAAATCTCTCAATAATGCATACGTTTATAACAAATATCCCTATTTAACAACTCTTTAAAATCCCCAATTATATTTATTATTTATTTGTTATACTGTATATAGCGAGTTTCTATTATTACATGCATATTTCGTTGGCCTAGACCAAGTTGTTATAATATGATTTGATGGCAACTATATACATTAAGGTTATTGCTATCAACCTTGCATTCCTTAAATCTTGTCATTTTCTAGGCAATATTGGAGTATTGTGCCAAGAATTTCCTTGTGGGTGTAATTTCCGTTTAAAATGTACGTCGCTGGACAAGATTCAGGAATTCATGCACATGTCGTTCGAAGAGGCTGAGCAATATTGCTAGAGACGGCGGGGATTTCAGGATATTCATAAGCACGACTACGTTCTGGAAATAATATGTCACATGACAACAAGTTTTTCTGGTTTTCATTCGTAGTCATTGATCACTGATTCAATAAAGCTCTCTCTACTGTGCAATGTCATGATTATCCTTCCACTCCAGAAGAGACTTTGCCGTGATTTTCTTGCAAGTTTGAGGCACGCTGCTGATAAAGGGTTGATTCTCCCAGCAGTCCAGGCATGGGTCTTCAGCAGGCTTCATCGCAGAAGGGTTGTGCCTCAGGTACACACCTCGCCCAAACCCCTTAGTCTTCTATGACACGCATGTCAGCTGACAGTGCCACTATTCTATGCTCCCGTTTCGGGCTACGACAGAACGCAATCCACCGAAGACAATTTACTATATATGTGTGTACTTTTCACGCATGTCGTAAGAGGCGACTAAGAAGGTTACGGGTGGAATTAGTTGGGTAACCCATTTCATATAGGGTTGGCGATCCAGAAGCCGTGTGACAATCGGATGTGTCATGCCGAAATGCGTATATAATGCAAGAAAACCATTAACAATGACACAGTACATTTTTTTTCTCTCCAGGAGTTTGAAAATCTGCAGGAGTTTCAGAACAGACGCAGAAAAGGAAATATATACGTATTCACATTTCCGTACTTCAATTGCACTAAGCGATGTTCATATTTCCGTACTTCAATTATCACTAAGCGATGTTCATCTTTCCGTACTTCAATTTTATTAAGCAATGTTCATCTTTCCGTACTTCAATTTTACTAAGTAAGCGATGTCCTAAATTCTAACAAACTTTGCACCTATGTGTACTTAGCCTCGATTCCTGAACGACGCAACAATAGGCCTGTAGCGAGTACAAACTTTGTGAACATTCTCTTGGTTCCGTTTAATTTTACAGCTTCCGGATCGTCTGCGGCCTGTGTGTACCTAAACGTTGATTATCAAACACGTCTGCAGGTGTAGAGTGCATGAATGATAATGTCGGCGCGTTGAAATGACAGTAACGTGCATTATGTCATCTATTCAGTTACCAACTGATTGATTCGCATTCGCCTTGACGAGATACGGCCTCCAACCTATTTTTATTGGTCAGCCAGGTAGGTTAAATGCACTGATCCCAGAGCTCAGAAAATATATAAAACGTAATCTCACACACAAACTGTAAAGTATTATGTTAGATATATATGTGCCAAATTTCAATTTTCTCCGTGCTACTTCTTCATGGTCACGTTAATGACAAGTCTTTGATGTATTTTGTACATCTGACATCTTTTCAACAATTTACAATACACATCTGATTAATGTGTCCCAGTACTTTCAAAATTGACCTTGTGGCATGTTTATATCACAAATAACCAGACAAAACTTGAAGCATATAATTTATATGACTGCAACAAGTTGCCTAGCATGCAACAAGTTGCATAGCAACACAAGCTAGTTGCAGATGTCAAAGGTCTACGGTTGAACAAAGGTTTCTTTGAATATGTCCAAGATAACTTCTGAAAGTTAATGAAGAACAAATGGATTTTACGAGATGTACACAAGGCTCTGCCGTGTTATGATGCAGATATGCGACCTCATCTGGCGGCATCGATCAAAATACATTTAAGGGATGGCATTTCGAAGAAAAATCGTTTTTAATTGGGCGGCATTTCGAAGAAAAATCGTTTAATTGGGCGGCATTTCGAAGAATAGCATCATACTGAGAAAATCTACCCCACGGGCTTGGATGCACATATTTTAAACTGTATGCAACTTACGAACATCGTTGCATGATGTGTCTTCTGAAAGTTGCATATATGAAATATAATAACTTTGATCATCAGATTCGTATCCTAATCATGCCCGTCCATGCAATGACCTACGTTACAAATTAAACCCAAAAGAGAATATTTGTCAGAACTAAAATGACGAGTTCGCATGTCAACAGAAAACGTTAACAGTGGTGAATCGGCGTCGGCTAGCGTAGTCCTGGCATGTAACGAGATACCATCCATTTTTCAAAGAGTATCTTACAAGGAACAGTTGAGAAGGAGAAGAAGTGGGAAAAACAAGAAAAGATTCCGTGCTTTTCATTGTCTGGCAACACGCCAGTAGCCTCACACAGTGACGTGTATTAGGGGTAGTTAAAGGGCCTTTACTATCGTTAGGTCACGAAAAAGCCCTCCAGAACTGGGATTCCCCTTCAGCTAGTAGGCCTATATGTTTCTGAGGGAGAGGGTTACACCTTATTAATCAATCTCCGTTTAAGATCTACCAACAGAATCAAGACAAGCCTTTTGATGCCATTTTTTCCATTATTGTGATTTTCGTTGGTCATCTTTTTTATCTACTGTGTGTCGCCATCTAACAGGGGCTAACGAAATGCACGGCAATAATCGAAAGCGTGACATAAAAGAGTGTTTGAATTCTGTTGATAGGTCTTATTTGACGGTTGGTCACGGTTAGACAGACACGTTCCTGGAATTCATCCACACTCAACGGCCCCCTTCATGGCAGTCCTGGAAAGGAAATCCCGCCCCATCACGTGGCCAAATAACACATGTTTGCGACGTTTCACCACGGTCAGGGTACGATCTTACTGAACCAGCATGTATTTTGATTCTCACATTTACACTGGTTTTACATTCTATATAAAGGATGTGCAATACTCGTGTGCAAGTTTTGTTTTCAAAAGCCTGTATTCTTCTCTCTATACCAGCTACAATTGTTCAACTTTCACATCTATGCAAAAGATGAACAATGCAAATACAAATATGAAAACAGGGTTGAAAATAACGCTTCTTTGTTAATTATCCAATTTAAACTTTGCTTCGCTTACTCCGTGACCAAGCGACAGTATAGAAGACTAAATTAAGTTGGAACGTGTTTTGATTATAGTAACCAACTGAAAGCCAAACAATAATCAAAACACGTAACGAATGGGATCCAACTTAATTTAGTGAACGGGTCTTCTATAATTGTCGAAGGTCTCCGTTTACTCATGCGTGTTGTGTTTAAAAATAAATTCAGACTAAAAAAAACTAACCGGCTTTAGCCGATGTGATCCCTCTTGTGTTTTTCAGCATTTACGACAAAGTTGCTACTAGATTTCAGACAGGATGTAGTCCACATAACGGAGATGCTTTGTATCCCCGTGTACTTTCAGTCAATTACCCGACATATTCGACTTTGGCGCTCACATAATGATATTTAATACAGATAGCCAACTGTTGTATCATCTTCGTGTTCATACTCCAAGGGAGTTACATACAAAATATCAGAAGTAGAAGACTTAACTCGTCCCACGCAACACACTGAATTTCAATATGACTCAAATTTTGCCCCATAATCCCTCGTTCAGGGTTCTTATATTATCGTGTGTGATCTTCAGGCCAGTCGGTAGAAGAAACTATCCGCTGAGGGCATTTGTGTAATGGTTGATCCAAGCCCCTCTTCAGAATAGTTCTGTACGTAGATCCGAAACAATTTCACTCATCTGATTTTACTTTTCCCGTGATTTTCATTGATTATCGACACATTGGCTATCTGAAAGCCAAAGGTAGACCAAGAAAACGGTAGATAGAAAACGTAAAGATAACCCTAAACAATCATAGACATAATGCAACCACGACGACACATATGGCGATGGAACGACAGCTGAAGCTCCCACTCCTACTCTTAACGGCAAGTGTGGATACTATCAGCCATCATTCACTTGGGGATAGACAATCGACACTAAGTGACCAATAGTTACATTAGCCGAGATAAGTGACCGATAGTTACATTAGCCGAGATAAGTGACCGATAGTTACATTAGCCGAGATAAGTGACCGATAGTTACATTAGCCGAGATACGTGACCGATAGTTACATTAGCCGAGATACGTGACCGATAGTTACATTAGCCGAGATAAGTGACCGATAGTTACATTAGTCGAGATAAGTGACCGATAGTTACATTAGCAGAGATAAGTGACCGATGGTTATATTCGCCGAGATAAGTGACCCTGTTTGGGATCTACTAGAAGGGTTATTCTGAAAATAACTTTGTTTATCGTAGAAATGTATACTTTTAGTTGTGTTTGATATGTCACTAGTTATCTTGTTGACACTACTGAAAAGGCGCAATCTCGCGTGATTTGGACATGTAAAAAGACACAATTTACTTTCAACGATTCCCTGCAGGAAACAGTTGAGGATGGAAGGAGAGTATGTAGATAAGAAAAATCTCGGCTTCACACTATCAAGAAATGGTCAGGGCGTGATTTTTCCATAATCGCACGTATTGATGAGTATTGAGATGTTTGGCGGGAAATGATGGATCCAATGTAGCATACGTTGAACACAACAAAAATTCACCATCAACTGCCGTCTTCGCAACGAGTTTTGGTTGCAAACCACCTCCATCATCTGTCTCGTCTTAGCGGTGCACTCTGCCAAACTGTATTATGTCTAACTCATGACGTTTCCCTCTCACTTGTATATGTCTTAACTCCTGCAAATCTCTTTTCAACTCTACTTTCAAGGTCTTCAACAATGTGTCGTGTCTTGTAATATGTCGAAAATACTTTGAGTTTGATTTCCTTTGAAAGTTTTATTTTCATACCCAATGTTGTCAGAATAGCTTTGTTTCTGTCTCTTTCCATGAAGCTTCCCCTATTCTTTTACGAGCTGTACGTCCATCGTTGTCCACGATGACCTTTCAGCTCAACTGCGGTGATGATGAAGATAATGATGTCTGTAGTGTGCCCAGCTGTGACTAATGAACCATATGTGTGGCTGGAATTAACTATAGCACTCTGAATACATGTAGGAGTCTGTGGGACATTGAATTATTCTACATATCCACATCTTAAATGCATTTTCTGTCTTCTAGTTATTTATTCATTATCCGTGTTTCTAATTCATACATTAATAATATATTAGATTTAGCATTTTATAATACTCATGTTTAGTTTGTTTACTATTTGTTTAGATGTTATTTTCCTCAAGTCCTTGAAAATACTTTTAGCCATTCCTATTATACTTTTAACTTCAGTTTCACATCTACCATCATTTGTGATTATGTGTCCAAGGTATTGATAAAGGTCTACTTGACGCAGCATCTTTTCATGTATTTAAATATTTAGCGCCTGTTCCTCTGCGATTTGGCTGATTATTATGTTTAAAAAAATTTATTTATATCTAGTCCATAGACTTGACTATTAGTCTTTGTAGCCCCTGTTTACTTTTTTGTTAAAAGGATTGCGCCATCTCCATATTATAGATTAATTATTATTTTCCCACTGATCTTGGGCACTGGTATTCCTTCTATATGATTAAAATGTTGTCTGTATACTGTACTTTATAGCAGAATGCAGTACAGTGAATGGAATACGATGTGTCATGGTTTACAGCTTAGCTCCGATACATATATTGACATTTCGACCTGAAACATCCGACTTAAGCAAAAAATGACATGGATCACATTGATCCTCCATGGGATGAAATGTCAACTCCATTGCTCAAACCTCTTTAATGGTCTCTTATGATATGCCAGGCAGATAAATGTCGCTATGCTTTGCTCCCATTTCGGACCCAGAAAATACAAAGACGAAATTAGTAATATTTTCCGTAAGAAAATAAACCAACTGACACCTAAGATTGTGAGAACCGCTCCAAAGAAAACACGGCGATCACTGACCTGGAAAGGTTTGGAAAAATCTTTCAGTAAGAACGAACTTATGAACACGACAAAGTTCGTAAGAATAATCCTAGTTTAGTAAACGTGTATAGGGGATGATATTTGCATTATTATGTTGTGTTGGATTAAGCGTTGTCAGACACCTGCAGCTTCATTATTGTGACAAGTGTCCCTGTCGTCATCAATTTATACAGATTGTTGTATATAAAATAGAACCGCAATTGACAGTAAATAAACATTTGACGAAAATCTGTTTTAGCTTGCATATATGAAGTATAAAGCCTCTTCTAAAACAGTGGTTTTGAGTCACCCTTTGAGACCATGTCTTCCATGCCACCCTCCCCCTTTTGCATTAAAGAAAAATATCGTTGACTTTCTTCAGATATCGCCATGGTTTTTTTAAGGGTTTATCGACATCATTCAAATACCTAGCTAACTTCCTATAACGAAATTCTTACTTTTGTCTCCGTAGCTCATAATGAAAATCTTAAAGAGGAGGGGGAGTGCATATGACCCACATTGAGAAACACTGCTCTAAAGAATTACAGTCCATTGAGAGATCTCTGGGTATGAAAGCAAGATCTAGAGAAAACTATCACTTCTTCTATCTGTCCTCATGTACTTTTCGGTGTTGATGGGAGAGTGAGTGTACGGTCTTTTGCCCTTCTTATAATATTTAAATATAAACACGGCACTTTATCCTATTAAAATAGCGGCCAACTATCACTGCACATAGAAAACAAGAGCAAGATATATGAGAGTAGTGTATACTTTTATGTTACCAATGACACGCTAAAGGTGTTATGGTCAGCATCACATCCACAACCTTCACTTTTCAATAACAAAAACAAACACAAAAACACACAATTCAGGTGTCGTAGAAGATTGGCTTCACTGTACTCGAGTGTCAGCCTACAAGTACTCCGTTCTTCTCAACAGAACAGCTCGCCGACTGCTGAGAGTACCACCCACATCATATAACTCAGCAACTTCAAGCGATACAGGGATCTCGGTTGGAACAAAATCATTTTATAGATGTCAGGCACTGGTATAGATCCCATGATCTCGTAAACGGAAGGCAAATAATGTAACCACTGATCTAGAGAAATTCCATTACATTTCTAGATTTGTTATAGTACTAATTCCGTGAGGCTAGTCAACTCAATTGTAATAAATGTTACATGGATGTACTGTCCCGGTATTGCAGGAATCAGAGACAACGAAAGAGCAGACTGGTTGACGAGCAATTCTGTGTATTTAAAATGACGCAGTATTTGAAAGAAATAGGGTCGACCTAATAAAGGCAGCCATTGATTTACTAAAGAGTGAAGAAGACTACACTGGATGCGATAATGTGCACATTCAATGAATGACAGAAATTGGGATGACTAGGTGTGAGAGGAGAAAATGTGCCATCTCTAGTAAGATTATATAATCACCATCTGTCTGCATACTCTTGGGATGGCTGCTAGAAAAGAGAGCTGAAAACTTACACGTCATGTGTGCCATTGTGCTGGTTTATTATCAAGAATCAAGTCACAAATCAAAATTCCCTTCAACTAGGAATCAACTATGAATATCCTTAATAGAAATCGGAATCTCCGTTACCATGGTTTCACAAAATGAATGTCTAGCACATTATTGTCCACGGTTTTTAAGTGTGTAAAAATGGATTTCACACCAGTATTTAGTACAACGATTTTTTGAACATTTTTCACTGCTTAAAATATGGGGGGGGGGGGGGAATGTCGGCATATATAAAGGTTATCCATTCACAATCACATAACCCGACATTGTCGTAGAGGTATTACATTGGATGCGTCAACACACAGTCCTCCTGTTACTTGTACCCTCAACGATTAGGCTGAATATGGGCAAATATTGACCTGTCCATTCCTAGATAATGTCTGCCCCTAATTATCTTTCGCCTGCTCTACTTCTTCCAGCTTCAACAGTATCCTGAAATATTATTTTTTGACAGGGAATCATATCATACATGTCCACACCATGAAAGTTGTCGTTTTTCTATTGAAATAAGTGGTTCTTGTGAACCTGCGAGATTCTACATTCCATTTCTTACATACACAAGTGACATATGCTCTCTATAAGAAAACCGCAAAATTCGTCTATAACACTTGTATTCGAGGCCCTGTATCCGTCGCTCCATGTCTGCTGTGAGCTTTCAAATTTCATGACTATACAGCGTAATAGATATGATATATAACAGTTACAGGAGAAAATTCTGAAACGTGACAGAAACATCTTTCGGTACATTAGTGACTCCTATATTCAAATAAATAATTATACACAACATATTCTTCTTCTTTCGTTCACTTGAAGCATGTCTATATCTGTAATTCTGTCTCCTTAATAAAACTCACTGTCTTTTGTAGTTCATACAGTGTCCCATAGAGCTTTGTTGTTTCCTCTGGCCAATATGTCTGCCTCAGCGTTTCATACTCAGAACAATCTTGAAGTATATGCTTGGTACTCTGTTCTGCCTGCCCACATATGCACATGGCAGTGTTGCCAATCTTGAACTTTGTGTACATATGACTGCGGAGTCGGCTGTGTCCTGTTCTGAGGCGTAGAATTACAACTTGTTCTGATCTATTCATAATGTGATAGTCATCTTGTGTTGGTGTTTGTGGCTTTCTTATTGACTTGATCATCTGTTTTTTTCTGATGGTAGGTGATTAGTACATAATTCAAATTCTTAAAAACTAGAATAATCAGTGTCTGAATTCTAATACTGCTCATGGAAGTTATTTCACTGTTACAGGAGTACGAGTGTACATACCGTCACACTTGTAACACTTCACTGCTAACATCATCGTCGTCGTGCTCTTCAAATATTACATCTCTCTCTCTCTCTCCCGTCCGATAAAGTACTTATCTATTTGCTGAAACTGATCTATTTGTTGCCTATCGGCGTCATGGGAGTAGAGTTTTTTTAAGACGGCCCTCTTATGTGCTGAGTATATTGTAGAATTTGTTGCCTCTTTTATTTCAGTGGTCCATCGTTTTCGTGGTCGGCCTCTAGGTCTGTCTTCGCCGTATCTGTGTAGCATAGCAAGTACTTATCAAGCCCTCATACACCCCCCTCCGGGTAGAAGACGTCCTCAATATACATTGTATTAAGCTTAAAGCTGAAGTCTCCTGGGTATGGAATAAAGCCTCGAGAAACCACCCCACTGCGCACAGGAAGTATGAGCAAGTTGCTCGTAATTTCTGGGGTTAGCAAACAAACAAATATCGAACACTGAATCATCATAGCTCGATGTAGTTCGGAAAACAATTTGATGTATTATAGTTTACAACTTTGCTGTCATATCTGCGCCATTCGTCCTGACTTATCAGACTTCAGCATGGCTTCTGTATCACTTTGACTATATATGGGATGGGACAGCCAACTTCACCCCACAACCTCCGTAGTCTTTTCCTATGGCATGCGTGTGTGGTAAACAGTGTTACTATTCTTCATTCAACATTCATGCTCATCAACACACAGGATCAGTACATGTTTCATATTTCAAAACAGCAACAATACCTCGCCTGTAATAAGGTGTTTCCCATCTCTCGAAAAGGCAAGACACGTGACCGGCTTCTTCGTTGTATTGAAAATATATGATTGTTTGTTCCTTCTAGGGTTGAACAACACCACAACACAACTGTGGATAGAAGAGAACGTGAATACATTGAGTTTTTATAAAGTATTTTCATTGAAAAAATATGGAAATAAATGTAAGGCGATAGCAAGTGCATGCGCGCGTATATACGAGGCGTGTTCAAATGAAAACGGGACTTGTGGATTTATTTAAAAAGTATCATACGCAATTTAATATTTTCAACGGAATTGAACAAAGCAACCACTTGTGAATAAGAATGCACCTGGGTTCATCAGAAAAAATCTCCGTATGCATTTAGGCAAGCATCCCACTGTTTAGGTAGACGTCGAATGCCGTCCGAGAAAAAGTTGCGTGGCTGTTCTCTGAACCATGTGGTCACCGCTGTCTTCACGTCTGCGTCGCTGTTGAATCGCTGTCCCTTTAGTGCTTTCTTCAACGGTCCGAACAAATGGAAATCACACGGGGATAAATCGGGACTATAGGCTGGGTGATGAAGAACTTCCCAATTCTTCTTTGCCAATGTTTCCTGCACAATTTTTGCGACGTCTTTAAACATACGCACCCACTCCATCACTCTGGTCCTCGACAAACATTTGTCACCATATGCTGCCTTCATTCTCCGATGAATGTCTACTGCTTGACATCCTTCAAATGAAAGAAACTGGATCACAGCACGCTGATTCACTTTGGACGGGTTCGGAATCACACCCGCCATATTGTTAACAGTCTTCTGCAGCACATATGCATGCTGGGAAGATGAACACGTGACCGTATGTAAATTATTGGATACTCATTACTAGTGCAAAATGTCATCAATATCAGTGCGCTCTATCACGCGTGGTGTAACAAGTCCCGTTTTCATTTGAACACGCCTCGTATGTATGTGTGTGTGTGTCTGTATATGTTTATATATTCTATGAAAGGCGATAGCAAGTGCATTCGCGTATATATATATTCTCCCTCTCTGTATGTGTGTGTGAATATATATATTTTGTCATCTCTGGAACGCTTTATAAATAGCGCATTTACGTCACGGAATTCCGTACGAGATCCAATCAAAACAATTGGTGTTGTTAGGTTATTCAAAGCAGACGACATTTTTTTATACAAATTTTATTAATGTACTAACATGTAAACTTCGATATCGACTTGTGGTTAATGTTATATAAAACACATTATATTTAAAATATACATATAATTTGCTTTAAATGATGGATACAGATGATCCAATTGCAAGAACGCGTCAAAAAACAAAAGAGCGAAATCTAATTGGTTGAGTCGTCAAATATACTACATTCGTTAGGATTATGTCGGGACATCTCTATGATATGGATCCGATTAGTCGTTGGGTCTGTTGTGGGATGGCTGTCCACTCTTCCGCAGTGTAAGAGACAACTGTCGGAAATTGGCTGGAGCCACGTCTTGCTGGCGAAGTCGTCTGTCGAGTTCATCCCCTAAGTTATCTATGGGGTTCATGTCTGATGACTGGCCACAGAATGGTCTGACTTTATTGTCAGCGAGGAACCGGGTGGTGAAAATTGTGCCACTTGCGGTCGAGCGTTATCCTGCTGAAAAATCGACCCATGTGCAGACAAAATTGGAAGGACGCAAGGACAAACAATTTCTGCGACGTATCGTTCGGCATTCAGGCGTCCTTCAATTTGCACCATGCCACTTCTTCCAATGAAGTTGATTAACCCCACTCCCCACATCAATACACCTCCACCACCATGTGGAGGAGCCTCATCAACGCTGTTCTGGGTGTAACGCTCACGGACTGTGAGGTTAAATCTTCTCCGTCTATCATGTCGCTGGAGCACAAAAAATTATTCACAAATAAACCTAACTCAACTCCAGTCATTCCCTATGGTCCATTGACGATTCTGATTTTCTCACTAAGTTCTGACCCCGTCGTCTGAAATTCGACGAGCTGCTGGCATTAATTAGTTAGCATTAATTAGTGCAACACTTGCAGATGATGGCATAGACGACGTTACGGGACACACATAAGAAACTCACTTCAATGGTGAAGGTGATTTTGGGGAATATGACTGATGGGGTCTTAGTGACAAAGACACAGGTTTAGCATCTAGTGCGCTTGCAACTGATGGTGCCATAATGATTGGGAATGTTAGATTTGAGATGACTCCGGAGCAGTAAATCACTGAGGCTCCCGCCGCGTCTGTACGCAACCAGAAGGAGTTCGCAGAACAATGTTTTGGAATCTGACTGGAGAAAAGGAAGGTGTCGGGAGTAGAACATGACGAACAGCAGCACTTGGGGGTGGAAAGTGAGAATATGTTTGACCCTGTCAGAAAGAGAACTCCGTGTGTTCGAGATGGTATCCTAGCAGGAGAGGTGGCACACTCAAGACAAAGCAGACTTGAGAAATCTCAATCTTGTGATAAGTAAAAGTTATGTGATCCAAAAATAGCAGCTGTCATATGCCATGGGAGAGATGAGGCACAGATATCGCAGGCAAATTGTACTCTAAGACACAGCTTATTCCGTTATCCAAACTGCATCCTGCAAACTAGGTGTTTAATAACGAAAACAGATGGCGGTGTACCGCCTCACGTTACGGGGTGCATTATCATATATAGTCAATCATGATTGATCTACCAATCTATATTACACTAATCTAAATTTCCTGATTACACCGTCCGTTCCTGACTTCTTTCACTGATGTTGACATCTTCTATCGGTGGATCGATACTAATCATTGTTCTCACGCGACCTGTCATCATAAATTTGTAATTACTAATAGATGCATTGTCACAGCACCTGGTAATTTATTTTGTGTCCTGAATCTGATTAAGCAATAAACCCATCTTCAAAGTTAGCATAGTATATAGAATTTTTGTATGTGCCTTTATTGCTATAACTTATAACTTTATTTTAGTTCGTATATGTCATTTTGAGGGTCTACGCTTTCTCTGGACATGAAAGCAATGAGGGTATGTAAACTTTTTGTGCACAGTCTTCTTCTTCATCATTCTTCGTAAGATATCAGGTTACAGCGGCAATAGCTTCATGATTCAATGAATTGTGTGATCCGCTTCAGGTTATTGATGGAACCCCTCAGGTCTGGAAGTAGTGCCGTCTATGGTAAATCAAGTTAGTTGAATAATAATAGCGGTAATGAGATGGTATTTCAATAAGAAACAAAGACCTCGTAAGGTTCGTGGAGACACTATCAGTTCTGAAATGTGTAGGAAAACAAAGAACTAAATCGGGGTGGTAGGTTTCCCCCTTCCGTATCCCAACCTGGGGAAGGGGTGGGGGCCTTAAGAGTATCTCAAAGGGGCGGGGATTTTGGAATGTAGTTTATTAAATGCATGATTGCTTTCCGGTAGAAATATACGACATGTTTAAATGTATGTATGTTTAATTTAATGACTTGTTTGAAATACAATTTATTTGTATAACCACAGTTATATGACAATCTCCATCATTAATTTTATTTTGTTATTGCAATTTGGTTGGGGAGGGGAGAGAGAGAGAGAATGTATAAAAATATCAAAGACGCACAATATTTTTTCTTGTCTAACAACTGTTTGTATGTTTGTTTCCTACGACGTGGTTAAAAAAGTGAGAGAGTGTTCAATTGAGGTATAAAATTTGGAAAGTTTGAGACCGTTGGGGTCTTTGTTACCTCTAATATTTTATGGTAGTGTGTCCTGATATAACCTACTTGGACTTTGTCCGCTGGTTGAAAGGGGCACGCCTCTCCAAAAGAGAGGCAAACTCATTAACTACCTACCACTACCTACCGTTGCAAAATTTCAGGGGTAGGTGTCAGCGGGAAAAGGTTGGAAACTACTGAATTAAATAGTCTGGGTTATCACATGATGATGAAGACACCTCACTATCGTAAAGGGTGAAGATATCAAATGAAAAGAAGCTTAAGATAAAATGTCAATAACTTATTCTTCTTCTTTCGTTCACTTGAAACATGTCTATATCTGTAATTCTGTCTCCTTAATAAAACTCACTGTCTTTTGTAGTTCATACAGTGTCACATAGAGCTTTGATTCCAGTGTTGTTTCCTCTGGCCAATATGTCTGCCTCAGCGTTTCATGCTCAGAACGCTCTTGAAGTATATGTTTGGCACTCTGTGCTGCCTGTCCACATGGCTATGTTGCCAATCTTGAACTTTGTATACATGTGACTGCGGAGTCGGTTGTGTCCTGTTCTGAGACGTAGAATTATAACTTGTTCTGATCTGTTCATAATATGATAGTCATCTTGTGTTGGTGATTGTGGCTTTCCTATTGACTTGATCATCTGTTTTTTCTGATCGTACGTGATTGGTATATCTGGTTGGTCTTCGGCAGCACCTTCCTTAGCCAGTCGGTCTGCTTTTTCATTTCCTGGTATTCCACAGTGAGAGGGTATCCACTGCATGGTTACCCTATACTGGTACGACAATTCGCTAAGTAGTTTTTTCACGTCTGTTAGTTTTCCAGACTGGAGAGCTTGAAGCACTGACCTTGCATCTGTCAGGAATACCACAGGCTGTAGGTCAGAGTTGGAGTTCAGCAGTTTTTTTTAGCTGCCACACTAATTGCCTGGATTTCTGCATCATAATTATTGCAGAATTTTCCTGTCGGTGTTCTGATTGTATCTCTAGGCTTGTGTGGATATTCTATATATACACCTGCCCCTCCATTCCTCGCAGCATTCTGTGCTGACCCATCTGTGTATACTCTGACCCATATATCTTGTGGATATTCCTCATCCAGGAAACTGAGGGTGACTGTCCTTCGCTGCACACTGTTCTGTTCGTCCTCGCTTAGTATTCCTTTCACATGGGTCTGAATGTATATTGACATTCCATGCCTTTGTGTTTTGTGCGTGGCATCCTGATTATCTGTGCGCCTTTTGGCTGGATGCCTCCGTCTTCAGCACTCTGCTTACTTGGGCAGGACTATGGTCCTGCTCGAGTGGGACTGCCCGACCAATCTTAGTTTCCAGCCCCTGTTGGCTGAACTAAGACCCATCACCACTGCACGGTGCTGGCCTCGATGGGGAATAACTTATTCAAATCAGTGGCAAACGGAACGGAAGACCACGTTATTGATTACGATTGCAGCACATAACATAACATAAATGACAATTTGAACGAATTACTCTTTGCAGGCGATCATGTACTAATAGCGACATCAGAAGAACAACTGCAAGAAAATAATGAACATACTCCGCACAACATGTCAAAAATTCAACATGAAGATTAATATTGAAAGGACCGAAATAATGGCAAATAGCACAGAAAGAAAGAAATATCACTCTCCATTGATTCATCTTCTTCTTTCGTTCACTTGAAACATGTCTATATCTGTAATTCTGTCTCCTTAATAAAACTCACTGTCTTTTGTAGTTCATACAGTGTCCCATAGAGTTTTGATTCCAGTGTTGTTTCCTCTGACCAATATGTCTGCCTCAGCGTTTACTCTCCATTGATAATAAACACCTTAAACAGGTAAGTGAATTCACTTACTTAATTGAGTTCACTTAGGACGCATTATATCGAGTGAAGGGAAAAACAGTTAAGAGATACAAAATAGATGCAACAAAACATACCAGATCTTAGGAAAGATGAGACATATTTTCAAGAACAAAAATGTAAACATAGGCACTAAAGTTGCATTATACAAGACTAGTATTATTCCATCACTGAGCTACCAGTGCCAAACCTGGACAAAGACAGCACAAGACAAAAGAAAAATAGTGACAGCAGAAATGACATATCTACGAAGAATACTCAGAGTGTCATTAAGAGATAGAATTCGAAACGATAACATAAGACATATAACCAAAACAATACAAGTATTGGAACACATCAAAAGACAACAGATGAAGTGGTTTTCACACGCTTCCAGTGGGGTGCAAAGGGAACGCATTGCTCTAGGCCGACCCAGGGTTAGCAGATAACCAAGATCCCAAATGTACCTCCACGCGGTGCACCCTGGAAACAGAAATACAGCAGCTCGAGCTGATTCTGGCCAAACCATTTGGGGATCGTGTCCGAGAATGTGGAGGTAGCAGTTGGAAAGAGATTTGACTGCACAAGAGACAGACAATATCTCCGACACCACCAGCATCACCACATATAGCGACACTGTCTACATACAGTGAAGCTAGTCAGTCCAGTCCGAACATTGGAGTGGCGGCCAATGTAAAATGCACGTAAAGGTAGATGCATGGCGAGAGACAAAAAAGATTTCATACCGAGTACAATGAAACAATGAAAGGGCAGAACAGAGCTATAGGGCAGCGCGAACTGCAAATAGAAAGTGAAAAGACCCTAGGAAAGGGGAACTACAAGCTCCGTCAGCTCGAGACGAGCTTCTAGTTACCTGTGTTCCTTACAGACAGAGCCCTAGACCCATTCATTGGCGTTTGGTAAAGCAAGAAGACCTAATCCAACTCTAATGTCGAGCCTTCCTAAACCAGAAATATGCTCGCGAAGAGAAGGGGTTCTGTACCCGATGGGCTTAGGCAAGAAAGGGACAATGATGGTAGTCCTGGCCCTACTCTACTGTCAAGGTTTCCTATACCGGAAGTACACTTGCAGAGAGAAAGGGTTCCGTACCCGATGGGCTCAGGCACAAAAGGGACAACGATTTAGCCCTGGCCCAACTCTACTGTCAGGATTTTCTACACCGGAAATACACTTGAAGAGAGAAAGGGTTCAGTACCTGATGGGCTCAGGCGCTATTGGGACAAGGACGCTCAGCTCGAGAACGCCTTGCTCTCAAACGCGTGGTGTGAGACTCGAACTTGGACAAGGGGTTCATGATGTCGGTAAACGACATCTCGGCTAAGAGGGCGAAAGAGCCAGGGTCCAACTCCTCTGTTGAGTTCTTCCCCTTAAGGAACCAGGCCCACGGATGAGAAAAGGTTCAGTACCCAATGGGCACAGGCACAGCACGTCCAATTACACGAGGCAAGTTCATAGACAGTGGAACACCTTGTGCGAGTCAGACGAGAGCAAAAATCGTCTGGGCGAAGAGTCACCACTACGCGTGCCTGGAGACAGATATAGAGGCTGTCACAGGCTAAGGGTAGCCCACCCGAATTGTCAAGGCATGCCGAAATCGGATGTGCTAGGCCTACAAGGCGCATAACGGTGGCACAACGTAGTTACGCTCCCGGCGGAAATCGCACGGATATCCGTGATGGTTGCAATGGAGCGAACGCAAAACAAACAAACACGCTTCCAGTCTACCAACAGATAGCATGCCACAAAATGGCTAGTATATAGACATCACAGCTATAAAGCCAGAGGCAGACAATGTAAAAGATGGATCACAGAAATCAAAGAAGTCACAGGAACGAGATTACAAACAGCACACAAGAAGGTCATATCCGGAGAACTCTTACACCCCTGACGCTGCAAGGCAAACAAGGGGCACAGTGTATAGATAGATAGATTGTAGGACAACGTACTTAACGCTCCCCGGCAGAAATCACACGATTTATTCAATGTGGTTATAAGAGAGCGAACGCAGAAGAAGAACTGATTACGACAAAAGCATATCCATGGCACATTCTGTGAATATTTCAAAAAGTAAACCTTAAATTAGTTATGTGTGTCTTTACTGTGTCCTTGTTATTGTGTTGTTTGTACGTAACGATAATCGTACATACACACCTAATATGTGAGTGTGTTGAGTGCGGGGGGGGGGGGGTTTAAAGGGGCGGAGATCGGAATAATAAATATGAAAGTTGCGTAGGCATATTTAAAGAAAGGAGGATTGATGGTACGAAACAGCTTGAGAAACAATGGACAACTTAAATCGGCAAAAAATGAATAATAATTTAATCATATCGTGTACAGGACACTGTTATTCAACTATTGTTGATTCCTTGATTCGACTCTACTACATCAATCATATCATAAGTACAATGTCGGCGTACAAACCATCTAGATCAGTTGAATTTTCGAGGAGAGCTCACTATCAATTCTGATACCGTTCCGTGTCAATCGGCATGGCACTTGTTAATTATCTTTGTAGAATTTTTAAGCGTACGTTCTCAAATTCCCGCTGGATTTTATAGCAGGAAAATGGTCCTAGACTTCCAGGAGAATATATTTCAAGAAAAGGAAATACTTTGCGTGTCGTCAATTTATTTATACAAATGATCAGAAATATCCAACTTTGCTAGTAGAAATGCAGGAAATTTTTATTCCTTCCATACGTGTATTCAGAACGAACACAAGCTACAAATTCATCTATCGGAAGAAATATTTTACAGAAGACAGTTGCGCACTCTTACAATGATTTCCATCAGCACGTTGAAACTGGGAGATTCGCATTCATTTAAGGTTTTTTCTCTCGACATTTTCCATACACTTCTATTTTTACCGCATGAAAAGCTTCCGCTCACCTTTACCTAGTCTATTTTACCTGCAGCATAAGGTAAAGCTAGAGAATATAATACTCGTGCGACCAGTAAAGGTGGCACAATTCGCTGAATTGTCTGTTCTACAACTGTATTGTTTTTATCATCGTGAGAACGCTCATTCTCTCCCCACCCCCTCCTCGAAAAACACCCTATGAAATGCAACTCATAATAGCAGTCAGTAAATCCACCGGAGCTGAACGCTAAAACAATAACAACGTTCTTCTGGCACCATCAATTTTCATACCGTGACTGAAGTTCATACGGTTGTGTCCCAGTTTCGGCTCCACATCGACGTGTTCTTAAGTTTTCTAATTTTACAATTAAAAGAAAAAACATGATGAAGATTTAGTAGAACTTGGTTAACAAAAAATAGATGTTGAGTCATATTCTTGAAAAGATGTCAAATCGCTCGTGTGATGGCGGGATCCGAAAGGGTGGTAAAGAACAGCAAGTGTAAAAGGCGACTAAGGTGACTTGATGGATGGAATTAGCTGACCCATCCAAAAGAGGGTCAAAGTGACCCATAAACTACGCTGATGTATGTGTCGGACTGAAAGGCGATATATCGCAGCTAATCTGTAAACCAGGACACAACGCAGTCCGTTCTCTGGGCTACATTCGGTAGAAGAAGAAGAAATATGTTCCCGCAACCATCTCTTTGTTAACACTCACTTTGTCTACATCATACTTTTCCAGCACTAATATAAAAAAAAACGTCACTGACATGATCCAGAACATTGACAATACTATAAGACATAACTGCAAATAGTAAACAAGCCATCATTCGGTGCGTTTTTGATTATTCTAACGTTTTCCATTGGTTACTATTTATATACTTGGAGTAGCCTTGGATATTTCTGGCATGTCATTTCAAGCATATAACTAGTGAGCAACGGAAAACACGGGAATAATCAAGGAAAGAAACGAATGAAGGTCTAATTAATTCTGAGAACATGTCTTCTACTTCCAATAGGTCGCGTCCAAAATAACTACTTCTAGATCAGTACTCCGCAAGAGCATGAGCCAATGATCTCGGCGTACCGCCGCGACGAAGAAATACTTCACATGTATCACATTAATTAGTCATTATTTTATTATTACATGTTATATTTATGAAATAAATACATATATGTATGATAATGAATATATACGACCCACATCAAAGTAAATATACGGGTGCAGTTGTGATGTTATGTAAATATGCTAATCAACTAAAAAAAAACTATCGTTGAATTTGCGAATTGAATTTTTGTCAATTTATTTTTACTTTTGTTGTGCCGCGGAATTCTGGAACGAACGTTAGTTAGTTCGTGCTTTTCAATGAGTGTTCAATGAAAAAATCGAATTCGTCGAATGAGAAAGTTGAGCGACGCAGCCCACGTGACATATCTGGAGAATGTATGGGCTGATCACACACACGTTCATTTCGTTGGTTATTTTTTCCGTGTCGGGAATCTTTAAATGATGTTGAAATAGTACGTAGAGAAATCGGTAAAAAATGCTAGCCTGAAACAGAACGATACAACAATCAGTAGTCGTGAACAAATACTGTGGAATCGGCAAGGTTATAAGGGGTGAATGTGAGACAAACTGCCAAATCTGTAAGAAATGCATGAGTTTGTACCCATAACCCCTGTCATTAACATGCTGAGATGTAACATTTACAATGAAAACATGAGCTAGGTGTACATATACTAAATACGTTTACTGACAACTGTCTTGTAGCTTTCTGTGTTCGTATCACCAGGAGATACCAGCGATTAGTTCTTATTTTCTATATGCAGCGAGGTGGTTTCTCGAGTTTTTTATCCTCATACTCAGTTAACTTTGTCTTTCGGGGTTATTTAACGCATAGTCAAGAAAAATCCTACTCCGTGGTGGTCTACACGAGACAAGCTGCTATTTTTCTTTGGTCACCCACAGTGAGCTTATCTTCGAACGAGACGCTTCGCAGCTGACAAACCTCTCCCCGTGTAGAAAGAAAACTCCGTTGCTCCTTGTGTCCTGAACACAATTTTCTCTGTATGGCCGAGTTGTACACCGATGACAGGGTTAAACTAGGGTTCACTCGTAAAAAAAAGGACATAATTAGAGGATGTCGGGTATCTGAATTCACACGTTTTCGACTGGGAGTGGGGGGGGGGGGGATTTAACCATTGGCAACATATTATTGACGCAATTTATGGATAGCCCGATTAATGTGTACTCTTGACATCATTATACATTAACGTCATCATATTGGGAGCATCGACTTTGGCTAATGTTTTATTGTTTATCCTATACTTTTTCTTGATAAAGACCTTTGGTAGAAACGTCTGTTCAGAAAAACTACATTGTTTCGTGTTTGTCTAATTTGTAAACTTCAAAGCTTATCACTTTGTGGTTCACATTCTGCTTTAAAAAACCACTAAATTGTATTGTTTCATACAAACGTTGGATACATACACGTGTAGTTAACATAATATATAATTAAACTACAAACATTCATATGCAGTTTAAAATTATGTGTGCATTTTACAAACAGATTGAGTCACCTCATCTTATCCAGGACAAGATGTAATGCTCATATTTGTAATAAACAACAGGATTGAGTATTTCTTTGAACATTATTTACAAGGTGAACACGCAAGTCAGCTGATGAAAATAAAAAAAAAGAATAAAACAAGACATCAGCGGGTAAAATCCATGGTAAACATATTCTCGGTACACATATCTTGAACTTTCCCACAGCATTCCTATGGGGTCCTGTAAAGGGGATTTTTGCGTTTTTAGATTCCAATTTCACACTCTATGTGAGCATCTCTCTCACTCTTACGTTTACCTTCTTATTGAAGAAAAAAAAATCTAAATCCTTTGAGCTCTCCCTAAAACCATCTGGCAACATCTCAGCTAACGTTCCCGCGATAGCGAATACCTCAGAATTTTATCCTTTTTTTTTTAAAGCACATTGATTCAGATTTTAAAAATCGATTGGTTTGTCCATATTCAAACATCTAGTAATTAACGAGATCGTGATGGCATGGCTACCTAACACTGACTTTTCCACAACAACAGTCCAGAACTATGTCACTGCGAAAGGCCAATTCAAAATTTCTATTGGTCAATTTCCTTATACTTTATGTCGCCAGCCAATAGAAAGCTCGAAGGACACGCCACAATATAGTTAGAATTACAGCTAGAAGCCACAGCTGCTACTCGGCAGGGCACCACAATTCTAGCGACAACCAGGAAGCGACGCCAAAATAATCAAAGGCCCATAGACTTCATGATATAACCAAATAGATCTAGTACGAATGCTTGTTACTGTCGAAAGGGTGTTTGTTATTGCCGAAAGATTACGCCATCATTGTTAGTTACTGTCGAAAGGTTACGCCGCGATTGTTTGTTACTGTCGAAAGGTTACGCCGCGATTGTTTGTTACTGTCGAAAGGTTACGCTGCGATTGTTTGTTACTGCCAAAAGGTTACGTCGCGATTGTTTATTATTGTCGAAAAGTTACGCCGTGATTATTTGTTACTGTCGAAACGCTACGCTGCGATTGTTTATTACCGTTGAAAGGTTACGCCTGAATCACGACCTTCATTACTGTTGGCGATTATGTACACGTATATAACCAAACTGACATGAGCGTTCGTCGCCATAATTTATTTTGTATTTGGAAAATAAACTGCATTAAATTGACGTCTCCGCCGCTCATCTGTTGCCGGGATCCAAAAATGGCACCACTCGTTACTTTTCATGTATGTCAAAAGAGGCGACAAAGTTGGCTGTCGTATCTCCCATATAAGATTAAGTGACCAAGAAATCATGCTGAAGTCTGATGTGTCAAGCCAAAATGTTCACATATCGCAGTAAAGTTGTAAACCATGAAAAAAAAATTTCCGTTCTCCGGACTACATCCTGCTAGTCTGCAGGAGTTTGCGAACAAACGCAGAAGAATACACCTCTGCTTTCAGAATGCCGCTGATAATTATGGTGAAATAATCCCTTTAGCTAAGAGTAAGTAGCACTTGACAGTCTATAGCCTTTCTGTGCCCAGTCATCCTCAGTATGCTTAAAGTATGAGTGTCAGATCAATTTTACCGTAGCCCTGACAGCGAATGCAAAATATAAACTTTAAGAAACGACTTGATTTATTAGAAATTGAGCCTCTCATGACCCTCTGCGGTATAGAAGACCTATGTACAGAATTAATTAGGACTTCGCTACGTTTTTATCAGTCTTACTTTTCGTTGCTCAATATTTATATAATTTGAGCTGCCTTTGCTATTTTTGACATGCAACTCCAAGTATATACATAATGACCGTCGAAAATAATAAAAAAACCATAACGAATGAAGTCCTAATTAATTCTGCACGTGGGTCTTCTATACTTCAGACGGTCATTGGCTATTAAATACATTTTCTATCGAATACAAAGTGCTGCCACTATAGTTCGTATATAGTATTGACTGATGCAGTGACCTGCCATGAATGTAATAATAGGTGAATAAGGTGTCAGGGTGGAGATGGCTGTCCCCATAGGTGCAAAAAAGTATTCAAAAGACATAGGTAAAAAAATCAATTCAAAATAAATGCTGAATATATGACCGAAAGACTCAGAGATTGCAGACAAGCTGTAAAAAACGACACAGCGTGTACTGTTATTTAGGACGGCATGCTGCTAATAAACAGAAGTTTGAAAACGAACACACGATTCTCTGCATGCACATTACTGATTAGTAACCTTAATACACGATTCTCTGCATGCACATTACTGATTAGTAACCTTAATACATGATTCTCTGCATGCACATTACTGATTAGTAACCTTAATACATGATTCTCTGCATGCACATTACAGGCCTGCAACCGTAACACATGATTCTCTGCATGCACATTACAGGCCTGCAACCGTAACACATGATTCTCTGCATGCACATTACTGATTAGTAACCTTAATACACGATTCTCTGCATGCACATTACTGATTAGTAACCTTAATACATGATTCTCTGCATGCACATTACTGATTAGTAACCTTAATACATGATTCTCTGCATGCACATTACAGGCCTGCAACCGTAACACATGATTCTCTGCATGCACATTACAGGCCTGCAACCGTAACACATGATTCTCTGCATGCACATTACTGATTAGTAACCTTAATACATGATTCTCTGCATGCACATTACAGGCCTGCAACCGTAACACATGATTCTCTGCATGCACATTACTGATTTGTAACCTTAATACACGATTCTCTGCATGCACATTACTGATTAGTAACCTTAATACACGATTCTCTGCATGCACATTACTGATTAGTAACCTTAACACATGATTATCTGCATGCACATTACTGATTAGTAACCTTAACACATGATTCTCTGCATGCACATTACTGATTAGTAACCTTAATACATGATTCTCTGCATGCACATTACTGATTAGTAACCTTAACACATGATTCTCTGCATGCACATTACTGATTAGTAACCTTAATACATGATTCTCTGCATGCACATTACTGATTAGTAACCTTAACACATGATTCTCTGCATGCACATTACTGATTTGTAACCTTAACACATGATTCTCTGCATGCACATTAAGACTTGTAACCTTAAGACAGCTGTATCAGCAGGAAATTTCCAAAACAACTTTTTTGTATATTTCCCATTACAAATGGTCTCTGCTTGCAAAACTACAATTTTTCTACATATGCTTGCTTTCTTATTCAGAATTGTTTAAGTATGTCATGACGGGATGATGTACATAAATTACAACAACAATTAGGTAGAGGGTGGACGGAAAGGGGAACTGAAAACGTTTGGCAGTTGTTGACATGCGGGAGGGAAGGGGGTGTTTAACAATAGTTAACATAAACAGTATTCTTTTTATACATCACTTAAATAGTGCTTGAAGGTAAAACAATTTTCCTAAACATCTGCAAAAATAATCCTGTGGTTTCTCGAACGTTTTGTGGTGGGAAAAAAATGTGTGGTAGAAGTTTAAAATTTCTTTGACATAATTAAGCAGAGTGGGGCACCTTAATCCTTCCCAATTTTTGATATGGTGGAAAGAGGGGGGTAAAAATGACAAAATATCGTTGACGCAATTTTTGTAAAGCTCCGGTGATACGATCTCCCACAGATGGTTAGGTATTCCCCAAGTGGAGAAAATAAATTATTTCTTTCTGGTTAAATGAATAATACAATATGTCATGTATTTCCATTTAGTTACAGTTAATACATAATGAAGGATCCTTTAAAATAGATTGTAAACACAGCTTTACAAAGCATTGAAACTGTGTGATTTATGAAAATGTAAACAATTTACAGTGATAACCATACTTTCAATCTTACGATATCAAATCACATAGGAATATAGGAATACCATGTAAAGAGAAACATAGTTAACTAGATATAGTTCAAACATCTGAAGAACAATAGCCTGTTGTAGATAATTCTACTAATGACGGGGGATATAACTTGCGTAGAAGTTAAGCCGTTTGCTTTGCGATATAGAAGTCGCGGATTAAATGCTGCTCACGATGACTTGCTTACAAAGTGAAATTATTCGGAGATTTCCGTGGATTATTGCTTGAAGCTATGTAGTGGTACCCTCGGCAGGCAGTGTCGCTTCACTAAGACGGATGGAGTAGATATGGGGTAACCAGAATAATTAATTTAAATCCTCTACTCCATTTCAATCTAATGACAGTTTTTAATCATATGATGACATCAGTAAAAAACCTAAAGTTCACCGTGACCGTCGACAATAGAAGACTCAACTGCTAAACGTAAACAAGCCTTCATTCGGTACATTTTTGATTCTTGTCACGCTTTCCATTGGTTACTATTTATATAAGTGGAGTAGCCTGGCTATTTTTGGCATGCGATTCCAAGTATATAAATATTGGCCAACGGAAAAAATCAATAAATTATTTTAACGAAAGAAGGTCTCATTAATTGAACTATAAAGACAGACTGTAGATAGCCACGAAGTTGACAGTGCCACACCTTCACTGCTGGTCAGTTATGAAAAATCTTTGACGTTATTGGTTAAGATTCTGATTCATTTTTCTTTTTTAAAGAACTCCATTAGTTATAAATAGTCAAAATAAATGTGAATGTTACATGACTACTGCTGCAGAAGTGATATTAAAGTCAGCATGTTGGTTTATAATTTAGAAAATGTGAATTTTCAAACAAAATTAACACTGTATACACCATAACTGTGTCAAATATTAACCAATCAGCGTTTGCCTGCTATTTATTAATTAATGTACAAATGTGTTGACAATGCCATGCATATTTCGTAGGGAAGTATAAGACTTAATATTCATAGTTATCATTTACTACACGTTGGCACGGAACCACAGAGACATTTACATGTTATAGATAAGACGTGTACATCATGTATGAAAAATTAGATACTGCTAGCTGTAAAACTTAATTTCTTTGACTTTCTAAAATTAGATACTGCTAGCTGTAAAACTTAATTTCTTTGACTTTCTAAAATTAGATACTGCTAGCTATAAAACTTAATTTCTTTGACTTTCTATGGAGACTGCTATTTTCCTGATGATCAGCATCATAAAATGCAGTCCTGACTCGCGTATGCGATCATGGATCTCCACAACCTTCTTTTTGCAGTATATTTTCTCAGTATCGTTGTTGACTCTTTGCCATGCCACGATGTCAGATTATCTAATATTTTCTCACACTGCCGTCATCGATATGTCTTGCCTGTTACAATTATGCTTTCCAGACTTCTATGTCTTATAAAGTATCAAAACAAATAAGCGCCTTTTTTATATTAAGTAACCTTGTCTAGCATTTGACTATTGCAGCACTCCTCTATAGAACTACATATTTGTTGCCTATAATTTTCCATGATCCTGTATTTATTGTCCAATATTCGCATCCGTGTTAGAATCGTCGTTATGTGCCTCATAAGAACTCTATTCCTCACCTCTAAGGAAAAAGAAAATCCTCCATGCTTCTAAATTATATTATCCATTTACTCCTCTAACGACGAGGACATATTCTACAGTATATTATTCTTTATTTGTTATGAAAGACGCCATTGTCTGCCCTATTCCTGATGATATTGCTGTCTTAAGCAACCAGTTGGTGCGATTAGTTGGACTTGTATTTTTGCTGTTATGATACCTTTAGTTTTGGACATGAAAGAGAAAACTGATGACTGCTTAAATTAAATTGTAGATGATAGTTTTGTAAATATGAATTTGATTGATGAAATTTCATTACTATCAATGTGACGTGTCCATTGTAGGATGTCTCCATGCCACGATGTAAGCCTCTCGATTCTGTGCAAGCTGTCCAGCCTCTCCAGTGTTATATTCAGAAGTCGTCGATGTCCTGTGTCCAACGTAGTCTAAGTCTGTTTCTTATTCTCTTTCCTGGGACACATCGATCCCTGATTTATCTTTATAAACTATTGTGTTCAAAATATGTTACCTTGTGTTTTTATCTAGTTTTTAGGATCCAGTCTTCTTTTATACTACTGACACATGGCTGTCGACGCCAGTTATACACACTGGTCAATGAAAACACGGAAAAAGTCAAATAGCTTCATTTTTGAAGAATTATTCGATGCGTTCATATGATTTTATAAATGACCAGGGACTCGGTTTAGTCATGACCACCGACAATATAAGACGTGGGCTAAATCAGGAATAATCCTTCTAAACGTATTCATGTGACTTTATCAGTTAGTTTAAATGGCTGTAAACACAAAGAGACCAATGAAAATCACGGATATAGTCAAATGCGACACGTTAGAAGGATGATTCCAGTTAAGCCAGCCAGAATGTGTATTTTCCTAATAGTCGGTTTAGGTGTGATCGCCGACATATATAAGGCATGTTGGCTAATTGATAAACACCCGTCTAGTTTTCCAACGATTTTCATTGCCTTATACTTTGTGTCGACAGCCAATGAAAATCACTAGTAAAGTAAACTTAATAATTTTAGAAGGCTGTTTTCTAATTAGCCAACCGATTTGATGAATGTAGACGGTCACGATTCAGTCCGGAGTGTATACATATAATAGAAATAGCACAGTAAACATAAATTAGGGAAATGTTTACTTTGGGGGGGGGGGGACGGGGAGAAGAAAGGGGATGCATGTGTGTTCACGTATCAGATCATCGTCTCGCGCTGGTGTCCCCTTTCAATATCTGAACCAACGGACCCCTGTATTTAAAGTCGTTAGACAACGCTTAAAATTTCGGTTGGTATTTACAGGTGGTAGCTTCACGGCAAGGTCTTTTTCCCCCCACAAATCTGGTCCTTTATAATATAAACTATTATTATATTTTCCTACTATCCTGTATATAGGTATTTTTTTTTTAAATAAAAGACTTTTTTGCTTTTACGCACTATAAGGTGTCAAACTTTCTTACAAACACAAATTTCCCCTTAGAAACACAGCATTTTAAATATTGTGAATTATATAAAGTCTCTAAACTGTGGATGATCATAGAAAAGTTTAGGGAATTTTCAACTGACCTGCACATGTGCTTCATAGATTACTCAATAGCGTTCGACTGTGTCCAACACCAGAAACTATAGGAGATAATGAACAGCATGGGTTTCCCAAGACATCTGATCCATCTAATAGAATAACTTTACCAAGATTAAAAGGCTGCAGTGATGTTAGAAGGTGATCTCGCAGAATGGTTTGAGGTACAGCGTGGAGTAAGGCAGAGATGCACGCTCTCCTATACCTGTTCAACATCTACGCAGAAAGTATAATGAGGAATATGAAAGAAGACATAAACAACGCTGACTACCACGCTTTGAACATCGGTGGATTCGAAATCCCTGAACTACGCTACGCCGACGACACAGTGCTTCTTCAAAAGATATAAAGGAATTGAAACAACTAATCAAGAACACAAAGAAATATAGCGAATCACAAAACTTGTATTCAAACGCGCAAAAAAAAAAAAATCATGTCCACAGATACAACAACACAACAACCAAAAATCGGAATAGACAATATCGAGATAGAATGTGTGGATAAATTTGAATACTCAGGAGCAAAGATTAATGGTCCAGGAGACTGCATGGCAGAAATAAGGAAAATATTGTCAATGGCATATTGTAAAATAACACGGTTGAAAAACATATGTAAAAACAACAAAATAGAAACGAAATTGCTAATGTTACGAACGTTTATTTTTCCGGTTGCTACATACGGCTGTGAAACATGGACCCTAAGTAAAACAGCGGCAAAGAAGATCAAAGCCTTCGAGATTAAATGCAACAGAAAGATAGAATATCATAGAAGGGAAAAAAGAGACACTCAGATATTATAGACACATTGAAGATTGCAGAGTGTTGATTACTAAACACAATAACAAAAAGAAAACTACTCCTGTTTGGTCATATAAAGAGACACAAGTGTTTAGAAAGACAAATAATGGAGGGGAGAATACATGGGGGAAGGAGAAAGGGCAGACCAAGAAGACGATGGACTGACGACATTAAAGATAACATAAGTACATTGCTGGAAAATGCAAGCCACATCGCCCAAGACAGAGAAGGGTTCAGAGAGTTAATTGGGAAGATGTTCTAGAAGGAATACGTCACATGACAATAAACTGTGGATGAAAACTATTACTCTCTGTAAGGTAAAAGAGCTAAACTTAGTTTACACCATTGCATAGTCTAATGGTAGACTTGACTACGTGCAGATCAGATAATTGTGTAACCAATTATCGTAATGAGCCATCACTTGGAACATGGCGAGTAATTAAGAGTGCAGGTTAATCCTGAATGTCAATGTTGAATTTTTGATGACCTAAAAGGTGCACAACGAAGATCGGTAAACGCTAATTGGCATATAGGTTTTGTATCGATCATATATACAAAATACGAGTTCGCACTGGTTTCCCTGTGTGAGACAGCGAAGTTTGCTTTATGTCGGTGATTCTCAACAAGTACCATTAGGCCCCCTGGCGGGCCACGGAGTGGAAATAGTATTGATGACTTCTAAAAAAAGTTAATAACTTCTCATTAGGCACAAGGGGAACCACGAACTAAAATATTCCATAAAAGGGGACACGGGTCAAACAAGGTTGAGAACCACTGCCCTAAATGACGGTAAAACAAAAGCGTTTTCTTGCAAATCCCATTGCGTTGTGCGTAATTTCTTCTACTTGGAATGAAGGTGAAGTTGCAGTGACTAACTACATCTACATCAGATGTGTGCAACATTTAAGCGGACCTGAAATAAACTATTCTAGCTCGGTTTTAATAAACTTGCATTCTAATCCCGCTTAGTTCCGTACAATTTCTGAGCTCGAGGAAAGGTGGGAGGGGGTGTCAAGGCATGCATATAGCATTGTTAGTTCAGCCTGGCGGTTCTTAAGTATGCCTTGGAGGTCGGATTTGACCCGCGGGCCTTTTTCCCCCACTTGGGATTTACAATGAGATCGTTGGCAGTACATACCACTGAACAGAAAGTAAACATGTCTTCATTCGTTATGTTTTTTATTAATGTGATTTTCGTTGGTCACTATTTCTATATTTTTGAGTCGGATTCCAAAAGAAGCTACGGCCGACCAACGAAATTTACGGAAATAATACAAAATCAACCTTTCGGGTCCTGTTTAATTTCTGTACAAATGTCCTTTACTGGAGTCCGGTCGTGATCTACATTGATAAATGTGTTATGTCGGACAATTCGCCTCTCATTTCATGCAAAAATTGAAAACGGTAGAGGCATTTATCTAATAGCTGGAAACACGAGAAAGCACACATTTCGACGTTTAGACCAAAAATTATTTATCAAGAACATAACATTAACACACGATTAGTAAACGACGGCAGAGCAGACGATCACAACACGATGCTAAATGATAACACAGGGCAATATGTCTACAATTTCATTTCACACACAAAATCTTCAGTTGTGGTACGCAATGTGGTGGAACCCTTTACCCAGTGTGTATCTCAGCATTTAGAACTGCACGTAGTGCAGCCAGTACTGACTTACCCACTGTTTACTGGAAGAACGTTCTTCATAAGCTTATCGATTAGGTATATCGACCTTTTATTCTTCTGCGCTCATTCTTAAACTTCAGTCTGTTATTAGTTATTAACCGACATCATTGCACTCCGGCAGACTCACTGGTGTTCAGTCTTCCCTAGCTGATGAAGGAGGGTATGCATACTGACGGTTTCCGTAGCTCGCTGGCTCGTTTGTTCGGTCAGTTAACAGTATTTAGCTCTAAGTGTATGTTTATGTATGTGTAAGATAAAATGTGTGCATATTCAGTATATGGAAAACAGATATTTCCTGACTTTAGCGTGCAGTGTATGTACGAACAGATGTGGAAATTCATCACAAGTAACACAATACAAATGAGGCAAAAACATTTTAGTCGGGAACAGAGGTCCTCGAAAAAAAAATTATGCCAGATACTTTATCGTAAAAAAAAGGTGCTCTAAAAACTGCAACAGAAAACTTAACAAAAATTGTAAGGAGGGAAAACGCACGTGCTATTTACGGAGAGCTGTCAGTCATTGCAGCGAGAGAAGTCATAAAAATGCCAACTTCAAACTCAGAGAAGTAATCAAGAAATAATTTAAATATTGTGACATCTCTACAAAATAAATTACACACACACACCGAAATGTACTTTACAGAGCGAAAGGCTAGCAAAGAATAGTAGCACGGTCGCCCTACCATTCATGTTGCAAAAGATGATTTAGGACCTTGGTAGTGGGGCTGACTAGGTCACCTATGTTCGCTGATACAGCCTGCTGGAGACCCTTTTAAGGAAAATATTAACATCTACATAACAAGAGCAGTAAAGAAATACACAACAGATGTAGTAAACATACTAAGCCCTAGGGAAAAAGACAACAATCTTCAGAAACAAAAATGTAGATTTAAGCACCAAAATAGCACTATTCAAAACGATTATTATGCCAACGCTGTGCTACCAATGCCAAACAGGGATAACAACCGTTGAAATGACAAGCTTACGCAGAATCCTTGGAATATCGCTCGCTAAGACAGTGAGGAATGAGGACATTAGAAAAGAACTGACACCACCCCAATCTTGGAATACATTAAGAGCCAAAAGATAAAATGGTTTGCATACATCAGCAGACTACCACCAGACATCATACCACAGCAAGCAATGCTACACATATACAGTGAATACAGACCTACGGGCCAACCACCGAAATAAAAGAGGAGACAAATTCCACATTATACTCATCACACACGAGGGTCATCTCCAGAAAACTCCTCTACCCCTGCCACTGAAAAGCAAAAAATGGTTTAGCGAATACATAGATAGATCATTTAATAATTGAAATATTATTTATTTTGGGTTGGGGTTAGTTATGTTGGTTGGTTGCTGATCCAGCGGTCCATGGGCTCATGCCCTTTGACCTAATGCCATTAGATGGCATTATATTGCTGGGAAGTCTGTGGATTTTCGGCCCACCCCGGGACAGAGCCAGAGAATAACTATCACACCTCCAGGAAGGTAGGTTTCAACATATGCACTGCTCCTAGCCACCGTAGCCAAGATAGGGTTCACTGTGCTCATTCCCTGCCGCCAATTGACTACTGGTTATGCTGAACGTCTCTATTGCTCCAGGCATGCAACCAAATGTTCAAGTCAAAAGGATTGTCACATCCTGAGTCACTGTGCCTCAGCCATAGGAAAAACAGTGATGTCAGTTTAGGTTAGTTATGTAAAACAACTAAACTAACCCTAACCCAAAATAAATTAGTATTTATATTATTAAATGATGAACATGATATTTACAAGCATAGACAAAGGACTCGACTATATTGTGGCGTCTTCTTCGTTCAGTCAACCTTCATTGCGGAGACGACACTTATTGATGATGATAAGACTCAGGGACCAGTGCATATAGCAATTTCAAAACAGCATGGATGGACAGTAAAATAACTTGACATGCCGTATTTTGTACACACATTTTTACTGTGATATGCATATGTCGGGACAAACTACTTAGAGTTAACACTTCAAGAAACATGCCAAACATTCTATGAGAGCTTTCAACATAATTTATAATTATAAAGTACAATATAAGATTTTTTTTTTTCCCAGCCGAATTATAAACGACCAATGTATAACTTGAAAGGTTCCTGCTGAGATCATGTGTGAATAGAAAATGAATTCGGCAGAACGTTTCTTGGTACTCTTTCTATATGTTCTGTTCGTTTAACGAAGTTGATATCACCTGTTCAAATCAAGCTCTTCTCCAGAATAGTTAGGCCTGCTGATTTCAAACAACGCTACTTATCTTGGCTGACTCGATTTGTACTATGTCTTTTATTGGCTGGCGACACAAAGTATCCATAAAGTGACCAATGATAAGTCGCATCAGCGATGATATGTGACGCTGTTTGGGATCATTCTGGATGACTTGTTCGAATGTACTCTCTATGGTGTTTTATATGATCGGTAGCTGACACACTTAAATTTTGTGATCATAATCGCACTGTCAATCTGATTCTATACACGTCAGCTGAATGTAAGAAGCTTTCTCAGTTATGGCATTCATATGCCTCTTGAATACAGGCAACTGGTATCCGTGAATCGGACGAGTTGGTTTCTTTTTTAATAATCACGTCTGAATGTTGCGTTATTGTGCTTGTTGTTGTCCCCGAATAACCACCAAATAGTAAGTACGCTGATGTCATTAAGTAAATAAATATCTTTAAGATTGCCCACTGCGGTGGTTCTCAATGGGGGATTTATTGCCCCCTATTTTGTGACCCTCTGAGAAAATACCTTACAATTCTTTTATTTCTTCTTCGTATGACGTGTCTTACATACACATCGTTAACGTCTTTTCTTCTAGTTGCCTTACGGTATACAGGTGATCGGATTTTGATTATTTTTTTTATAAGGCCTCATTGGAATTCCGGACAATGGGAACTGAGAGACTAATTCCACACATCGACATTAGGGCGAACTACCCACCACATTACTTTCCTAATGGATATTGTAACCCAATATAACTAACTAACTAGCACGCACATATATATATTCATAAAATATAGATCGATACGACAGGGGTACTTCAAAGACATGAAACTAGCAAGTACGAGATAAATACGTGTAATTAGAGAACATGAATCACAGTAGATGACACAATAATAAAGTAAAACCCCGTAACTCGTTAGGATAGTAGGAGTGCAACATTGGAAATAGCACAAGTCTGCAAAGCATCCCTATCTTCCTTCATATGCTATTACATGGATTTCCTTTTCCGCACCTTATCTCCTTCTAACCTCCATTGCACTCTTACTGCTAATCTTTGACAGTGCATTGTGTCTCGCATGTACATAAACACCGCAACAAAAGAAGATTGTGTGAAAACTCATTATTCTTTAAGAAATGCAGCGCTAAATCTGGCAGGCATTCATTAAAAGACGTATTTATTGTCAACTAACAATATACGTATTTATTGTCAACTAACAATATACGTATTTATTGTCAACTAACAATATACGTATTTATTGCCAAATAACAATATACGTATTTATTGTCAACTAACAATATACGTATTTATTGTCAACTAACAATATACGTATTTATTGTCAACTAACAATATACGTATTTATTGTCAACTAACAATATACGTATTTATTGTCAACTAACAATATACGTATTTATTGTCAACTAACAATATAAGTATTTATTGTCAACTAACAATATACGTATTTGCATATGTCTGTTCACATTTTAGTGTTGATCGAGAACTGTATATATTATCGTACACATGTGCAATGACAAGAAATCACTCATTTCATACTACCGTTACCTTGATGTTGGTGCTGTTAAGATGTCAATGCGGTAGTGTGTATCCATATTTGTGTAGGCGTTAAGGTGTGTACAGATGTTCATGCTGATGCAGGTGGTATGCTCTGATACTATACAAAATATATTATCCTGCTTTGTCCAACAGAATATATAGCTTGCGTCACACCGCACAATGTCTCGTGTTCCCGAAGCAGAATTATAACTCATTTACTTATATTCCCGTAACTACCTCAAAGAAAGTGCAGATATGTGTAACTGCTCTCGGTTGTCGTTTTAAAATATGACTTAGTCAGATAGTGAGCATTAAAAATTGACAACGATGGAATTGTTTGTCCATAAACTCGGGCGGACTTCAATGTTACTTTCAGTTACAAGAAAGTATCAGTAGAATGGTACTTGTTCTTTCCACGATTCATATTATTCTTTAACACAGAAAAGTTATGTTTGCAATTTTCACCTTGATGTCGGAAGAATACCATTAAAGGAAATTAACAAAACAAGCCAGTTAATTTAAATACCTAGTAAGAGAAATAGAAACAAGGTGTCTGTCAGAAAACAAATACAGTGACTTACCAACTTTCACAATTACTTCTGCATCCAAAGACCAAGATGGAAATCAAAAAGACAGATAATATCTACAATGTTTATACCAACATTCTGGAACTAATGTCAAACATGGTCTTTAACAGTTTCGCAGCAAAGAAGAATCGTTACATATGAAATGAAGTGTCCAAGAAAAGCGGCAATGGTTACTAAACTAGATAAAATAAGAAATTAGGAAAAGAGTAGACATAATCTATATCTATCTATAAACTCGTAACCCGTTAGGATCTTATGGGTACCCCATTGGATGTTTCAGCACAATCCTCCAGCGATTTAGATCTTCAACGATGGGAATGAGTGAGGAAAAATATTGTCCTGCCCATTCCTTGATGTTGTCTGTAGGTATAATATATTGAACATATTGAAAGACATTAAATGGTTCGGTCACTCTATAAGAATGAACTAAAACCAAATACAAATAAGAACATATAGCGAAAGAATTTCCGGACATAAAGCCAAAGGCCGACCATGAAAACGGTGGATAGAAAACATAAAGATAACCTTGAACAAACATGGACTCATTGCAACCAAGGCGGCATATCTGGACTTGGAAAGACAACTAAGGCTCATACCTATAAGCATAACGCAAGTGTGGACATTATCAACCGTCATTCACCTGGGGAAAGACAACATCCATAGTTCCTTGTGAGACATAGGACTGCAAATAAAGCTCATCAACGCTTTATGTGCTGCTATGTTTTCTTCAATTGTGTCGACGTGGTCACAATTTATTTGGTCTCTTCCTCCACTATTCTTCACCGGGTGTTTCTCGTTTTCCCAACTCTCCCTTTTCCGTGTGAGTTCTAGTTCAGAACATGTTTGGTTATGTTGTGAGGATCATTTCTTGATCATCTCTATTTTCTACTTTTTATGTTTGCCTCCACCTGGCAATGGTGTATTTTCCTTCAAAACTTGTCATGTGATATCTTCTTCAACTGCGTTCATTCTCAGACTCCAGCAGAATGTAGTTCCGAAGAATGTATCGCGGTGTGTAAAAGAGTTGTCATTTGATACCAACATTGGCCACCTAGTGCGAAGTAAGCGAGGGCGACATCTTTTGATAAATATCTGCAGATTTAGTGTCATTTTTCAAAATTACATGCCATATTTCAGTCATAAAGCAAGATGCATTTGCATTTAACAGCCTACGTTTGTTTCTCTGAGACAATACATAGGAATTTCAACCAGGCCGTATGAACTATGTTGTCCATTGTCTATCCCCAGGTGGTTTGTGCTCGTGCCGTTAAGCGTAGGGGTGATTGAAGCTCGAGCTTGCGTTATAAAGCCAGATGTGTGGCCTCCGCTGTGTTATGACCGTGTCTGTTCAGGATGTCCCTGACGTTTTCTATCCATGTTTTCCGTGGCCTTCCTCTGGCTTTGTACAATTATCTCATTATGTTGTCAACATCCTGATATGTTCCATCCTCCTTTCCAATGTTGATTCTCAAACACCTTCAATCGGATGGTCATTTATTTTATGGAATATTTTTTTGCGCATTAATTCTCACTTTCATTTTACTTACATTGATTTGAAGTCAACGTTTTTGCTTCTTCCTCTCTCAGTTACATTTACCGCATGCCCTGTTGTTTGTGTGATAGACATAAGTTATCTGCAAAATTCAGATCTTCCAATCGCTTATAATGAATCGCCCACGGTATTGTTTACCGTATCTTAGTAGTTTTTCTCATTACCCAACCTTAATCATTCTCTTTTATCATCATCATGTTCATTATCTGACCTCAATATTCAACGTCAATGTGGTTATCGTTGGAAATGTACACATAAAGTTTTTACAAACCAAAGTTTAAAAAAAAATAAAACAGTCAAAAATGTATTTTTTTTCTGCAGCAATAAAAGACTTCATTAGTTCATGCAATAAAGCCGCAAAATGAAAACTATAATAAAATGAAATATAAAATAAATATATACACACGGTATATACTTGACAAGAAAGCTGTGTTCTTTTGGTCATATAAAAAGACATAACAGCATGGAAAGATTATTAGAGGAAGGCAGAGTTAACGGCAACAGGGGAAGAGGGCGCCAAAGACGATAGTGCAGTGATATATTAGATTTCTTAAACATGTCTCTAGCTGTGGCAGGTCAACTCGTCCAGAATCGCGGAGTGTTCAGAGAATCCATAAGGAAGACCACGTCTTAAAATAATATACCACATGACGAGGTAAATCTGACCGCTTAACATGATCGTATTAGCGCAATCAGGTCATGTTAGAATATATTCGCGAAATTAGGTCATGGAGGTTTTAGCACACCTGGTGAAAACCAAAAATATAATATAAGTCCACACTTGTGTTCCTGCAAATAAGTTGTTTTGTTGAAAACCTACTAGGAGTAAACTCTCAGAGTATAATTAGGCATGGCGAGGTGAAACATTTTGTTTCAGACTACTGGAACCAATTAAGCTGTTAGCGTGCAGCCAGTGTTGTTTTTTTTACAACTTAAAGACGTAGTTTTGTCTGGAACAAATTGCCATCGTAAAGTCTGAGATTACGGTAACTTAATCTATGGTCCACAAACTATACTGAAACATGTCTTCAAAAAGACACGTGGGTTAGTATCTAAGTGCATTTTTTAAAAACTCTTTATTATACACCTTTTAAAACCTCGCAGTGCGTCTAAGCAATAGTAGCTTAACATGAAATAAAGAAATCTTGCCCAGGTGAAGCTTCAGTGCAGGTGATAATTAAACAAGGTAAAGGGTAGGCCTAAGTAAGATCACTTGGTTTACGCTGAATATCTTTACTGGATACTGTAGTTGAGTATCAATATATCACTGCCAGATGGCTGTGTGCTCTAGTCAGACAGACAAGACAGGAAAATAGATAGTTTAGATCCCAAGATAATACGAGGGATTTCCTCTCGCTTCATGTGCAGAGGGGTGATTTCTTCATAGCTTTATTTTATACACAGATTACAGCATTCGCCCTTCTTCTTCAGCGTTCATTCTCAAACTCCCGCTGGATCTCCCTTGTAGCAGGACCATTGTCCTACTAGATTTCCAGCAGGATGTAGTCCAGAGAATGGAAATGCGTTGTGTCGCCGTTTTATTTGCGCCAATGGCCTGACACATCCGTCTTCGGCGGAGCATTCGCCCTAAAGGAGCTTGCTACTCATTTGACAGTCAACTCTCTCTCTCTCTCTATATATATATATATATATATATATATATATATATATATATATATATATATATATATATATATATATATATATATATATAATTTAGCCAGCAGGTTTTATATCCCCGATGGTCAGTCATATTTATGTTACAGTACACGACAGAAACGTAGAACTATTACAAGATAACGTTTCATCATCGGTATGAGAAACAATGAAGATCTAAAGCAAATTGCAATGAAACGAGAGACATGGAAATCTATGACATCCACCCTATGGCCCTAGAGGATTAACACTAACACGACAGAAGAAGCCATCATTAAAGTCGTCTTCACATAGATATCTGTAAAGGTCAAGTAAACATGACATAAACAACTAAACGTGCAATATACAATATATTCTGTTAGGTATCGTGACCATAAACAAATATAAGACGTGCTGGTTCATTGGAAATCATCATACTAAAGGACGTGTTTGATTTTTCCTGTAATTTTCATTGCTCACTTTGTGCCGCCAGTCAATGAAAATCATGGGAAAAGTCAAATGCATCACTTTAGAAACATGATTTCTAATGAGACAGCAGGTCTTATATGTGCCAATGGCTTGCTACACGCCTGGCTTGTGCCTGATACATATGGTGCAGGATTTCATAGAAATTCCTTACTGTTGAATGAAGTCGAAATGAATGATATGAGTTAAGTGAACATGTCTGCACCAATAATTAATGAAAGGTTAGCGAATCGTTATATTTATAATTTAAGCAATTATTTATTATAAAAGTCTCAAATTTGAAATAGATGTTATTTAATGTAAGAAAGAAACTATGTTTAGACATGTTATGAGACAGTTCTCCAACATGGTATACGGGCAAGATAGATCGAGGACGACAGTGAGCGAAAATATTAAATAGTGTGGCATCGTGACATGGCAAAGAGCTGATGGTAAGCATCTTCTCTTACCATGGTGATGATGTTCCCATTTAATTTGAGCATGTCTATATTCTTTAATAACACCTCTTTCTCTTTTACGTTCATTTTTAATTTGGTCTTGCTAGATACCCAGGCCCGATGGACAACTCCAAATATTTTACCTCAGCTCAACTGTGTGCACGAACATTAGTTCAGCGGCATGCATATCTTGTTCTTCTTCTGCGTTCGTTCTCAAACTCCTGCAGATTAGCAGGATGTAGTCCGGAGAACGGAATGCGTTGTGTCATTGTTTACAGCATTGCTGCGATGCATATCTTGTTGAAAGTCAAAGAGAATATCATGAATCTGATTGTCAGCAGAATGTTCCCTACTCCACTCCCTTCAACAGCTTTATAAAAACGAAAACTGTCTGCAGGATGTTGTGAGAAATGGGGAAACAATTCTTCTCGCAGATTAGTTATATATAGACATGCTTAAGTTCTGCAGATTCATGTGCGATTCCTACAATTTTGATCACTTCTTTCCATCATTTAACATAATTTCGTGTTTCTTCTTCTTTCGTTCACTTGAAACATGTCTATATCTGTAATTTTGTCTCCTGAATAAAACTCAATTTCGTGTTTAATAGCTGCCTATTCTATAGTTCCATAACACATGAATCCGGGTGTCACCTCAGTTACACACCTGAAAAGAACCTGCGCTTTTTTCTGAAAGATTATGAGCTGTCAAGAGCTACTTACTCATAGCCAAAGGGATTATTTCATAGTCATTCCATAAATAATAATTATCATTTAAGATTCTTAAATGGTAATCTGTGGTAAGCGTTCAAGTGAGAGTCAGAAAACGGGTTTGATTATGATCAAAAACAGTGCTTTACTGTCAGTCACTTAAGACACCCTCAAGCACTACAATGTGGACTTTAGCTCTTGGAGACATCGCTCAAGCACTGCAGTATGGATCCAAGCTCTTGTAAACATCTCTCAAGCACTGTAATATGGATCCAAGCTCTTTAATACATCTCTAAAGCACTGCATAGCACTTGGCAGTCAAGCCTGACATGGTCAGATTAGCGCAGGTAATGAAAATTTTGTACTTGTAAAAGTACAACACTGCAGGCAATTCGAAATAGATAAAAGCGAAAATGCTTTCCGTCGTCTTAATAAGACATTTATTCCTATTTACGCAGCAATAGTATTTTTTTCCAAGCCTGTATTGGAAGTTCACAGTCATCTATAGAAACACAAACATGACACCTAATGGATTTTTTTTCTACTCTATGCTCATCTTCTCTTGCAAAGGAGGAATATCATCAATTCCATTTTCAAGTTACCTCCCCATTGAATAGTATTTTTGTTAAGCAAGCATTCGCGAGATACCATGTAGTCATTAAAGAACCAATACCATCCATTGTTTTTGTGCGCGTGCGTGCGTTCTCGCGCAAGCGCACATGGGCAACAACATTCACAATTTCGTATTATCCACATGAGTCCACAGTCTGGAATTTCCATTAAAACATAAAAGAAATGATAATTCTGTAAATGTTGCAGTGAAGAATACTCAATTACGTTGCGGTAGAAAAGACGGCTGCACACTCACTAGACTAAGAGACGAACTATAAATGATATTTTTGTAAACACAAAAATGTTGCTGGTAAATATGGTAAAAATACGAAATAGGAAATGGGGCGGGGTATTTAATACAAAATTTGGAATGTCAGAACTAATGGAAAGGAATTGTAACAATAAATAATACAGTAACAAAAGTACGTTTCCATGCACATTAAAAAAAAATAGGTATATGCAGTTAAGAAAGGTTCGGTAGCAGAGGTAATAGTGAGTTCGCCTAGCAAACCAAACTCGTTAAATTAGCTGCTGTTTGGAGCATTCATCATCCACATTGTACTGGCGAATAGTATTCCCGCTAAGCTGTGCTAGCGCACACATTTCCCCCCTTGGTACAAAGATGTGGACTTTGCTCACAAAACGTATAGAAATTTATGTAAACGTTAATATAATTTTGAAAAATTGAACTGGTTTAATAAGAATATGCTGAAGAAGACTAACTTCTTTTAAGGTAAAAAAACAAAAACAAGTAGTGTTCGAATTGTTATTAGATCATGGAGATCGGTTTTGCTCACAAACACTCGTCTTAGAGAAATAGATTTTTGCTCACAAACACTCTTGTCTTAGAGAAAACATTGCTGGCGATACGATTGGATGTATTCGTTGCACCTCAAATTGCAACAATAATTGAATAGCAATGTCTTGGTACGGGATATGATTCAATTATTATTTTGCAATTTTGACATCCTCATAAGTGAAAAATACAAGTGTTGGCAACAGAGCAGTCAAGCCGCAACGAAGCGGTAAATCCAGCAACAACTACTAAATCTAATAACTGTCTAGATTAGGCACGGCAGTAGAGATTATTTTGGCGGGGGGGGGGGGGGGGCCTTAAAAACATAAACATTACTTTTGTGTGTGTTACTTTTGACGAATTTTTAGGGAAAACGACGAGTGTGTGTGTGTGTTTGTTTTTTTTAAATCCTAAAAACTACTACATATTCTATTGCGTGGGAAGTGTTTTTTTTAAAGCAGTGTACACCTACGATAGTTTTTCGGAGCATCTTCTACACCAACGACATTTTTTCAGTCTTTGGAGTATCTTGTACACCAATTACAGTTTTCTCCTTCGGGGTATCTTCTTGTTTCCAGTTGAACATCTTTACACAGTCCGGTTTTCTTGATAAATGCTGCTGTATTTGAAAGCTTCTCAGTTATCATACAGCTCTCTGTTGGTCATTCTCCACTCTCAACTGGTTTAGTTTAATTCAGTCTTGCAGAATATGTAAATCTACGCTACCTGCCCACATGAACACAGAGGTAATGGAACCAATCTATGTCTATTTAAATGACTGTTTAGTCTGTGTCTTGTTCAGGTGCGAAATTCAATAACTTGTTCAGCTCTGTCGAGATAGTTATTGTTGTCTTTTGGGTGGTCGACTTTAATAGTTTTGATGTCCTCTTTTCCTTGTAGGTGATTTCATTGTCTTTTTTTGTTCCTGTGTTGTTTCATATTTTTCTAGCATATCTGCTTTTTCATTTCCTAGTATGCACAGTGAGATGGTATCCACTGTAGCACTACCCTTCATTGGATGCTCATTTCAAGCATGACTTCTTTCAGGTTTGGCAGTTTATCACTATCAAGTAGAAGGACAAACATAGCAAGAAAAAAAAAAACTGTTGACAATTCTTATGTTTTTCATAATTTTATTTTAGGCCGATGCTTCCACAGATTAGTTGGAGCAGAACATTCAAGCTGGTGAAAATGTAGATTCATTTTCTTTTTCTTGATATTTTATGTGCACTTTAGCACCTCCATTCTTCACTGTTTTGGTTGCAGTGATAATCATCATTATATACTTGTATCCATGCTTATCTGGGGTACATATGGGAGAGATCTTCATGGCACCTGTGATATGACAAGTGCTTGATTTTGTACCTTGTCCAGATCTTGCAGATGGGAATTGACTACTGAAGTTATATTTTTTGCTACCCATTCAAGTCCGGACAAGTGATCATCTGTGGCTGTGACCATAGAGATGTAAGACATTGAGAACTGGTCAAGTATCTATGACCATGATTAGCTTTAAGCATGATGGTCAGCTGACTATACCATTAACATAGTTAGTTACAGATGTTCAGTGGAAGAGGTAAAAATATTGAATGTATTAGTTATCAATGCCAAAGTTAGCTGTGTTGGGCCATTGGTACAAATAACATAATGACACAACAAATTTCCATTCTCTGGACTACATAATGCTATATATCATAGACTGCCATTTCTCTGTTATAAGAGAGATCCGGTGGAAATTTAAGAACAGACCAAAAAAATACTGACCAGGAAACTTATGGAAGAGTCACTAGAACATAATTTGTTTTGAACATATGAGCTGTGAGTCAAAGGGCATGAGCCCATGGGACGCTGGATCAGCAACAAACCAACCAGCTGTGACTAAATATTCAACAATAGTTGAAAAGAAATGCACACAGGACATGCTTCAGTTATTATTCTACTATATACACCACATGTGGAAAAAGAAGTGACCAAGAAACACTGTATACCAAAAGATGCATAGAAATTTGAAATATCAAATACCTAACCACATCCATCCCAAATAAAGACTATACTAGCAGTTCTTAAACTTTCTGTTGTTGCAGAATTGAAAACAAATTGTATGCTGTGAGCCACAAAATATTCCATATTTGAAAATGTTTGTGAATTAATTATGTGTTAATGGCAGTAAACTATGGGTATGTTTGCAATTGAAAATATAATGGAAATGTGCTGCTAATAAATAATAAAGCATAATTATTTAAAAAATGTTATTACCACAGTCCAGTTTTAGTGAATCTATGACCCACAATATAAGTTTCATTATATATACAAACTTACACAATCTATGAAAGTGCCATCTATTATTAAGCACAAAAAATAACATAGTAAAATTTTATAAAGTGAGGGTGAAGAAATTTTAGTTTTGACTAAATTTAAACACATATCCATTTTATAAAATATGTTGGGTCAAAGGGCATAAGCCCATGCAACACTGGAAAAATCCAGTGAAACTTATTGATCACATCTTCAGCGTTCATTATCAAACTCCCGCTGGATCTCTCTTGTAGCAGAACAATGGTCCTCCTACATTTCCAACAGGATGTAGTCCAGAGAACAGAAATGCATTGTGTCACCGTTTTATTTGCGTCAATGGCCCCACATATCCATTTTTGGTAGTAATGAACACAAAACTCTGATCATATTATTGAATGTCTATAAAATATTGACCGTCCTCGAATACATTCAGTTGAAAATTAAATTTCTTCATGCCATGCAAGGTTTAAACATTAATTCCGCAAAATAAAATTGTGTACATTTTGAAATAATGTTGCATTTTTTTTTGAAAAGTATATATCTTTATGAATCAATTTCACTGATATATGTGTTCACTAATATTCATTTAAACTCATTACTTAATTAGTTGTGAGGAACAGCTTGCCAGGTTCAAAACCACATCAGGACAAGCACAAATAAAAAATAGTCAGGGTCGTACACAACCGCTCCTCCAGTCAACCCAGCTGTAAAAGGGTAAAAAGTTGAAAAGTTAGGAGAAGTAAGGACAGAAAGGAAGGGAACTGGCCACCCCATTAATAGTTGAGGCAGCTTAGTACATGAAGAGTTATCTTCATCCTAATGGCAGATTGCTGCCATCTGACCTACCTTTATCTTACTACATTGGTAAATGTTTCCTTCTTATGCTTAGAAGATGGAATAATACTCTAGTGACAAAATTGGTTGTGACTACAAATGAACTGTGATTTTCTTTATTTAGAAAAATGGTGCTGTACTTCATTTACATATCTCATTATAGTGGGGCTAATAGCTGAAACTTATATTCTGAATTTTGACATGACATTTTGCAAATGGTTTTTATGCGATTCAATGTTTTTCGAAATTGATATTTTGAAATCTTTATATCTCTTGATTTAGACATTTTAGCTGCAACATCAATTTTGTGCATTTGTTCCACACAAAACTACTATTTAACCCATTTTCTATTCTTTCTCCTACATTCATTTACCATTCTTGATACCAGGCCACACAGGTGTATCGAATGAATTTGACATATCGGAAGTAACAAAAATAGGTATACGTGTTAGCAAAATAAGTCAATAAAACAACCTATGTCAACCTAATGAGACATTGACAGACGCAGTTTCTACTAAATAGCCTTCATCAGGACAAACAAAAGTCCACAGTAAACAGATCATACATTGTGATACACATGGTGGTGATAGGTAGCAAAAAAAAGAAGGTTAAATAGCAAACAGTAACCTGTTAACACACGTTCAAGGATACAAAGACCAGAAAGACCATCCTCACGCAGTTAGAGGCAATAAAATAGAGCAGACAAAGGCTGGATAAACAAGGACAGGGAATTAAGAGAACGCACAGCAAACAAGAACCTAAGCGTAAGGCAGGGGGTTCAATAGCCAAGAAGGCAGGTATCAGTAACCATGACTCACACAAAATGGCCTATAATAACAGATAAAAAGAGGGAAAGGGGGTTAAAAGAAGGAAGGAGAATAAAAACGGTAAATAAAGAGTCAAGTAAGCTGAAGATAAGTGAAAGTAGCAGATTCATGTGGGCCCCAAACTAAAAAGGAGATAGTCACACAAGGAAGGAATGCGGCGGTGGGAGGGGAAAACAGAGTACTTCAGAACTTGACCAAAATATCTTAATAAAGATAGAAACAAAGAAAATGAAAGCAAAAAAATTCCTAGAAGACTACAAAGAATGCAAATTTATGGATTTAAGAATAAGAAAGTAACACTCACAAGAAATACAGTGGAAATATGTGCAGTTAAAGGTCAAGATAATGTAGTGTACTATAGATATGAAATTAAATATAAAAAACTGTTAGCTGAATTATGACTACTGCAGATATAAAGCATCTTCATTCCAACCCTGTGCTACCAATGTCAAACATGGTCCTTAACAACAAAACATAAGAGATAACTGGTTACAACAGAGATGAGATGTCTGAGAAAAGCCACAGGAGTGACCAGAAGACACAGAATTAGAAACGATGTCATAAGAGAAAGAGTGTCATATCAATTCTACAATACATACAAAACCAACAGATAAATGGTTTTGTCATCTGGAAAGAATGCAGTGTGATTCATTAATTTATAAAGCATATATGAAGAGAGGAGAAGCAGAAAGAAGAGCCAGGGGTAGACCTAGAGTACGCTGGATCGACAACATCAAAGAGACATTACACGAACACCAAATAACATTATCTGAAGCTGCCAGAAAAGCGAGAACAAGAACATTGTATCTCCCTTGACACCCATAAAGAGTAAAAGAGGAAAGAAAGAAGAAGATATAAACACAATAATATGCCACCTTTAACATAGAGATGAAAACAAAAATATAAACACAGAAAGTAAAAAAAAAGGTAGTAGAGCTGCTAAAAATAGAAGGAAATAGAGTCTGAACACAAGAGATTATAAGAATGAATGAGGTGTATTCATCCCATTAAATTTCAGAGTGCCATGGTGTGGATGAGGCAGTTCTCAAGTTGCAAAATTACTTCTATGGTCTGATGTGCATGACTATGGTCTGATGGGCAGTGGCAAAGATATCTAATGCAACATTGTAACTATGACTTTTAAAATGTGTGGTCACAGGGTCATGTTATCATGACAAGGAAGGATTTGTAATAAAAAATCACCAAGTGTCTTTAAATTACCGGGTAGGTTCTTGAATGCAGATATTATTTTGTTTGCCCTGAATAATTCTTGAAGCTTAGGATTATTGTTTTCAACACAATCTGCATTCTGATGAGCCAAAGCCAAGCAATGGTTTTGCAGATCAGCTGTTCTTTGAATAGCAGCGTTTATCAGGACTTATTTTTTATATACATGATATACAAATGTAACAGCAGTAAATAAAAGTCAAGATTGACTAATGCTAAATATGTTTCCATGAAGACAAAAGAAATTGAGACCAGATGTGACAATGATTTTTTTACAGGTGACAGGTTGTCAGTCATATCTCCCAACTTTCCTTAGTCATCTCCTACAACATGCCTGGAAAGAAGTGTGGCCCCAATCTTTGCATCCTGAACTAGAAATACAGGACTAGGGTAATACAATAAATAGGAAGTCAAGGGACGACCACACAAAGATGGACAGCAAATATAACTGAGACTTTTAAAACAACTTTACACGAGACGCATACAAGGAGCCATTCTAGAGATGTTTTCCTCCCCAGACACTGTTAGGGGCATATCAGGATTATGTGAAAACAGTAACTAACAGTTTCCCAATACAATTATGAACCCATGACTTACCCAGCTGGATAAGCAATAGTTCCATAGTTTGAGTCACACGAAATTCCAGCATTAGATGATACTGTTACTCCCAGAACTCTCTGCAGCTGCACCTATAAGAAAATATAAATAGTAAGAAGCATTCACTTCATTTAGGATATATGTGCAGTATCACACATAAGTACAACCAAAGATAATAATTGATAATGTCAAACTAGAGGATGTAACAAATTTCCAGCATTTGGGCACAAAAATAAATAGCTTAGGAGACTGCGCTGTCGAAATCAAAAGAATTGCAATTTGCGCAAATGAAAAATCTTTGGCAAGGTACCAGCAACACAGCCAAACTATGTATTATCAGAAAATGTGTATTTCCAGCAGCAATATATGATTGTGAGATAGACATTAAATAAAACAGTAGCAAAGAGAATCGATGCTCCTTTGAAATGTGATGCTACAGATCAACTTTATGTATACCATGGACAGCTAAAAAGACAAATCAAGAAGTGTTAAGATCAATAAACGTCAGTTAGTTAGTTGTCAGATCATCATCAATGCAAACTGGACTATCCATAGTTGCTCCGATCTCTCGTTGAGTGTATCCGCCATCACACTTCTGCTGACAGTACCGGTCCTATGCTGGTTGACCATCATTCTTCTGCGTCCTACAAAATGTTCACCTCTAGCAACACCGCATTTCAATCCCTGATCTTTAATCCTAGCCATTGAAAAGGAATCATCATCCACATTAGTCTAACACTCGCATGTTATATCTCTTAAGGAGTTCAAAACGTCAGTGCGATCCATTGCCCCATCGCCCTGTGCCACAATCGCGCACGATGCCAGTTGATCTGCTCTTTCATTGCCTCAAGTGTCTATATGTCCTGGCACGAAAATAAATGTAACCACTTTCAAGCTCACCTTTCTCAAGGCCTCAATCCACTGTTCGCGAACGAGACCCACTTGTACCTTCTTAATCATACTCATAGAGTCACTCAAGATGCAGACCTGTGTTACCTTCTGTGTGCGTAGCCACTCAAATGCCTTGGTCACCGCCATAGTCTCCTTGGTCATACTACTCGTAGTGACCGCAAAGACACCATTTTCCTCCTTGATCGTTTTACCTGCGCACTGAGCTGTAAAGGCCCAAGCACTGCGAACATGCCTAATTACAGATCCATCAGTGCATATAATCACATCCCCTTCTTTGGTATTCTCACTGATTAAAGCCTGCACTTCTTTCTCCACAGCTGTGGTACACCATTCTCTGCATTCCCTGCTAAGTCATATTACTACTCTCAAACAAGTTTCGAAATCTGTGGATAGACCTATCCATTCCGCACCTGCTGCCACATCCTGTAATCTGCACACGCTTTGTATGACATCCTCAGCACGTCCCATCTACGACCTTCCTCTCTTGAGTCTGCTGCCTTTAACTTTCTGTATTTCGGAATGCAACGGGTGTTCCTTATCTGCATGTATTTGAAGGTACGCCTGTGCACGGCAATACTGTAATCTATGCTCAGCTGTTGGGTAGTCAAGTAGGTATCACATAGCTCTTGTCGATGTGTCTCTTGTGCATCCCAGAATGATACACATTTCTGCATTCTGGACTCTGTCCAGTCTTTCGATCTGAGCTTGGCTAAGAGTCAGAATTGCCAGTGAATATTCCACCACAGCCACAACGAAACCCTGGTACAAAAGAAATAACAATCTTTGCTCACACTGCGCAGCAGCCATAACCTTCATTGCTGCTAAGCCTTTGCCTGCCCTTATGATAATGTGGTCAACATGTTCCCTGAAACACAGGCTTCTGTCAAAAAACACACCCAGATATCTCATTGTGCTAGTTCTTTCTAAACTTTTCCCGGACAATGAAACTTGTGGCATGGGTGTCTTTACCAAGTGATTGTTCAAGGAAAACCACGTTACGAATGCCTTAGACGGATTAACCACTGCTCCCGTATCTCGACACCAATTTGTCAGTCTGTCCAGCTCCTTCTGTAGTTCCACAACGCACTCTTCTTGATTTCTGCCCTGTCTATACACCAGAATATCATCGGCATATGACATCGTTCTGCCAACACCTGTGATTTGATTGCCAGCGATATGTACTGTGTATACATTGAAAAGTACAGGAGATAGAGGCGATCCCTGTGGCAGGCCAGGGCTAATAACCGTTGGTGCAGATATCCAGTTACCACACTTAAGAACTACAACCCTGTGCATCAGGTTGGCGCCAACCCAACAATAAACGTCGAACAGGGCTAACCCTTTAACAAGAAAGTTGTGTTTTTTAGGTCATATAAAGAGACATAACAGAATGCAAAGATTAATAGCTGAAGGCAGAGTTAATGGCAACAGTGGAAGAGAGCGATCAAGATGACATTGGTGCAGTGATATATCAGATTTCTTAAACATTTTTTGAGCTGCTGCTGGTCAACTTGCCTAGAATTTCAGTGTTCAGATAATCCATAAGGAAGACCACGTTCTGGAAAGAATATATCATATGAAATGACACATAAACATAGTATGCATGGTTGAAAAAAAACTGCAATAGAATTTATGGTTTTACATTAATGCAGTAAAACCCATCTTAAGTGGAATCGCAAAGGACTGGGATATTTTTCCACTAAAGTCAGGTTAGCACTTAAGGTGAGCTATTAAAATTTAACCAGACATGCTGTTAACTCTAAGATAAAATAAACCAGTACTCATATACTTATTCACACAATAATATAAGTGATTAGCAATAATCTTGTGCTTTTAAGAGCAATAAAAATGTGTATAAGATTGACAGAGTATTTATGCACATGAGTTCTCTTTGAGGTCTTTGTGAACATCTGCATTGGTTCATTTTTCTGTCCATGATATTCTTAGGACCTTATTATAACATTTAATTGTGAATGCTGATATATAGTCTTGAGAAAGACTTAAAGCTTCGAAATGTTGAAAATGTCCTGTGTATTGATTGTCATTTGTAATGTTTTTACACCTCATATGATAAGATAACCCCTTAGAGTAACTTAGTCTTAGTCCGGATGTTGTGTTAAAATATAACATCAAAAACCTGTGTTAGTGTTCAACAGCTATTTACTATCTTTTGTTGCTCCATTTCATACCAGTATTACCTTATACTTATTTTCTACAGCTACACAGTGTACAACACAGTACTCACTGTGTGCGTACTGAATGGGTCTAGTATTTAATTTAGGGGCCTACTAGTTTAGTCAGGCATATCTTCAATAATTTAAATTAATCTTAGGGCCTATTTACTAAAACGTGTATGCCTTAAATGTGCGGCACTGTAGGTAGGTCACACATTTATATTCACACTGACTAAACTAATATATCATAGATACTTTCATTAATACTTATGAGAATGCAGGTGTGACTAACTTCTAAAAAGAAATAGGCCATAGGATAGCCATAGGCCTATATTTTACAATGACTCCCACTCTGATTTTCAAATTATCAAACAACTACGAACTGATCTCATATAATGAATTTGTTATTAACTTACCCGCTGGTTTATTGGCAAGACTTTACTCTTCCTTTTTACAGAAGGTGAACGAAGGATTTTACGATGAGGTCGTACTTTATCCATAGTTTCAAATGTACCTATTTGCATCTCCTATCCCATTTGTATTGTACCTTGCCGTTCTTCTCCAGAACACAAACTTTCTATCTCCGAAATTGTCTTCGAACCAGAAACAGTTCCAAAACGCCCTATGTAAGCCTTATGTTCATTGGCTAATCGTAAGACTATATTTAGAATTTGGGTTTTCAAAGGGGTTAGCTAAATATCAGAATAACAAGAATATTTGCAATTAAAAGTTGCAATAAAAAATAATTAAATATTTGTTTTTAAAGAAATCATATTTTGTTGTAATTATATGCGTATGTTAGCTGAAATTTCAGATATTACCTTTGTGTTGCTGAGGTCTGAAAGTGGAGAAAAAATATGTAAACAATCATGCATAGGCGCCAAATGAGGTAAACAGGTTACTAAAACACTTACCTAGCCTATTAATAAAAATATATTTTAAAAAAGAAAAAAAAAAAAAACATACAATAAAACTAAACAGGACAATTCTCAACGTATCGGCTCAAATTGAACCTTTTTCAAGAGACAAACAACAGAAAACGACAAAATAAAAAACAAAATAGATGTCTATATGACACCCTCTGACCATTTGGTTATTTATATGCATAGGCGCCCTATCGTAAGAGACACTATGAAGGACTAGGAGAGACTAGCACTAGGAAGGGATAAATGTCGTCGTCCAGTAGTGGTCTAGATCGGTGTAAGAAGAACATTGATCATTACACACAAAAATTAATTAATTTCTTCCTCTGCGTTTGTTATAAAATTCCTCCAAAATAAACATATTAGCAGGATGTAGTCAAGAGAATACAATATTTTGGACATATTAAAAGACACGACACCTTGTTGAAGTCCTTACTTGAGGATAAAGTCCAAGGGAGGTGAGCAAGAGGTAGGCAGACATACAAGTGAGAGAGTAACCACGAGATGGACATGTTACAGTCTAGCAGAGTGCACCACCAAGACAAGAGACGGTCTGTTGCAGTCAACCTTCGTTTGGGAGACGGCACTTCATGATGATAATGAATTCAGAGAACAGAAAACGGTGTGTCATGGTTTACAGCTTGACTGATTTTTGCATCTTTCGACATGATTCATCCTACTTCAGCATGGTATCTGGGTCACCAATACCCTCTATGGGATGGGACAGCTTTCTCTACTTCCAATAACTTTCTAGTCGCCTCTCCCGACATTCATGGCATGTCTCAGTGTTGCTATTATTTGCTCCATTTTTGAGCCATGAGTACACACGAAAAAAATCGTTTAATATATTGGTTTCGCTATCTATATTTTTTTAGATATCAAGTAATCATCATGCAGGGCCATACAACATTGCCTTAAGGAGAAGGTTTTAGCTATAAAAAATTATCCGTCCGCTTTCGTGTGTAAATGTCAGTATTTTAACGGGAAATTTAAATCTTGTTTATCAAAAATTGCTGTTAGACAATTATATTATACAAAATAATATCAGAAAGAGACAAGAATTTTATTTGTAGGCTTGGTCGGAAAATGGTAGGTCTTGAGAGCATAGTTACAACGGTCTAGGTAGTTATGACAGGGCAAATAGTCAACACAGTCCCCATAAAATATACTGGAAATAGAGAGACGAGAAGAGCTATGATTACCTGCGCCAGTCTGCACCGCACTTGATAATGATCGTTTAGAGATTTAGTAAATTCCAAGGGGAATTAACCTATTTGTAAAATCTCAATGTGATCAAAATAAAAGCGAATAACCAGATGTAAAGAACACGTACACGGTACCTAACGTAAATAAATAGTTTATAGTGACAAGATTATTTAATTTTACAATATACATTTGCAGTCATATACTTAGCTGTCCTCTAGCAATGGCATTTCATGCAAGTCAGAATTACGATGTTGTTGACGACGACAGTTTCTCAGATGAAGATGTCATCAGTACGAGGTAGGGGCGAGCTTTATAAAACTTTAAATATGAATTTTAAAAAAGTTTAAACTTACTTCGGCGCATCTAAGTATTCTAAAGTTTCGTCCACATTTGTAGCCTTTGCAGTGTTAGATAAGTTGCATAAAATTATAGATTTTAGTAAATGGAGGTGAAAAGGAATATAATTAGTTTATAGATTTTTTAGGAGCGGGGAGAAGGGTTAGAATGAGTGGGTAAAAGTCTAAAAAGTTGCTTTTGATTCTACACTGTGCTATAAAACACTGTTTACAGATTTAACTAGGCGACGTCACAGATTTCGTTTAACACCAATGAAATTAATGGCTGCCGTGACATCTTATCCCGACAATCACTGAGTTCAAATCTAGACACAGACGAACTTATGCATAATCAATAATCTGTTTCTTTCCAATTTACACATTTTTTAACATTTCCTATTATTTGTACTGAGCGATCAGTATTTCTGCCCGCTACACACGGAGCGAGGTGCACGCACACATTAGAAATATTATTTCTAATTCTAACCGTACTCTAAGTACTTAACCGTAAGCTTGCCAAATACACACACCAAAGGTTAGGAAATGCCACGAAAGTAGAGCAAAGGTCACAGTGTAGAATTAAAAGCAACTTGCACCAAATGAGTGTTTAGAATTAATAGTTAATTCTCAAAGAATTCTCGTCTAAGGTGTGAATTGATATTATTTATAGCACAACGTTGGACGAAACCTAATATTATAGGCATTTGGACAAAATTTTCAAAATAATGCTACAACATTACAAATAGCGGTAAATTTTTCTTTCAAGTAACTTGCGCTATAAATAGCACAATGTTTACATTTTGAACTAGACAACGTCACGGATTTCTGCGCAGTGCCAATGAAATTTAATGGATGCTGTGACATCACACACCAGGCGCAAAGGAGGGTTTTTGCGACGAGGCTTTTTGCTTCCAGATCCATCAATTTCATTCTCTTTATGCAGAAAACGACAAAATTCATAATCGGCTAGTCAAAAATGTAAACATTGTTAATTAGATTAAATACTTACCTCATTCATCTTGGCTTGGCAGGTAAAGTTGCTTTATTCTACACCAGGGCTCCTGGAAAATATCTGCTGACTTCGAGTTTTTCTGCCAATCCGCCAATTCTGCTAGCATCAACTATCAGTTTCCTATATTCGGGGCTATGTGCCAAAATAGCTCTTGGAAATTGCAATTCAGCGATACCTCAACCAAATCTGAATTTCAGCTGTGAAAATAAGTTATGAATTTTTTTGAATTAATTTGTTTGACATCAAATGTACATGAAACATATCATCAAGTGATCTCCGCAACGAAGGTCAGCTGCAACAGACTTCCAACATCCCCAGTCTCTTGTTTTGGTGGTGCACTCTGCTAGACTTACTTTTAATCTTGTAATGTTACTCTCCCACTTGTATCTCTGCCTACCTCTTGCTCGCTTCCTTTTGACTTTACCCTCAAGTAAGATCTTTAACAAGATATCATTTCTTTTTGTCCAACATATTTTATTTGCCTGATCTTTATTTCCCTTAACCTTCACCAAGCCTATATCAACCACGGTGGCCGAAAAACAAAATGGCGGCGCGCGCTGTTGGCGGGCCGTCCCACCCAACGAGAATATCGTGAGATTTACACGTACCACAGTCCGTGCACATAGCTGGGGACATGCACAATCGAAGCCGGTACATCCCCCACTGCCGAAATGATCGTTTTTGAGAATGGCTAGCTATTCGTAAAAGTTTACGAGCAATTAATCTGACCACATCTGCACACCGGTACGATGCAATGATGGTGGATCGGTTTTATAGACCTTTATTTCATCGTATTTCGAATAAAATAACATTGAATCGTGGCTTGAATCATGAATTATTAGGTTATTTAGTTTCACAGCAGTGAATATACAGAATGCTGTGTTGGTTTGGGGACTTGTACGTTTGATATCAAATATTTTGAAGTGGCAGAAAAAATAACTCTAGGCCTAAGCTCAAAGAACGATTTTACTGCAAATCTAAAAGTTTTATACAGTTCTCCCGGCTATATTTTGATAATTTCGCAGTGAAAGAACATAAATACAACAGATTTGCATGATTTAGTTTACAGTGTTGCCAAGAAATTCGATATGTAAGGTAAGTTATTTTTTTACTTATTTTTTTCCTCTTTATTTGTTATAAAATATATGTTTTTTGTGAAAAACGTCTTTACCACTTTCTCATACGTCTGGTATCACACACACACATACATAAATTACACCAATATATGCATAATTCAATTCTTTATTTATATGTGCAAATATAATTATTTAAATATCTCTAACAACCAAAAAATTATCACATTTTCAAAACAGTCACAATCAATAACACAAATTTTCAAAAAAGAATCCGGTGGCAGGGAGACGTTTCGTATTTTTTAATCTGGCTTGCTAAAGGTTAATAATTCTTTCTTCATATTAAGTGTTGTTAGAACAAATTTGTTTGTTTTCTTCTCTTTCCGAAAAAAGAAATTTCCTCTATTTCAATGCATTTTGTTTCTAGCCATTTTTTTCACTGTTCTGCACATATTACATATCTCATTGTCTATAATTCAAGATTTTGGGGTATTTTTAGCTTTCTTTCTTTCTGACATTTTCTCTAATATTTCATCTGTCATCCATGTCATCTTTTCCTTAGATTGTCCCATTTATTGTCTATTTTCTCTTCTGGATTTTCCCTTCTATATTATTCAATGCATTCTATCATTGGATGTTCATCTATTCCTTACATCTACAAGGTATTTTTGTTGTATGTCTGATTGTTTAGTGCTGATTTGTCAATCTCTTGATCTCAATTTCTTCTATGTTCTATCTTTTTAAGTTTAATATGTATTTTGCACATCACTGGATAATGGTCGAAGTTGATATCTAGTCCTCATAGGTGTCAACTAGTATGGATTATCCATATTAGTATGGATTTTTCCGCCATCCTCTTTCCCCCCCCCCCCCCCCATCCCAAAGAAAACTCAATTTTAAATACAACATTTAAAAAAAAAATGTTAAAAAGATCACTTGGTGTTAAATTTGCTAGAAATTAGTACTGATGTGGACGTTTTTATCTCGAACACTCATATTGAGGGGCAAAAGAAATATTTTTTAAAATTAAAAGTTTAAAAAAAAATAGTATGGGTTTTTTTGGTGCTAAATACAGATATTTTTATTGAAATACAGAAATAAATTGTTAAAAATATAGATATGACGAAATAAATTGACATCTATGGACTGTTTTTGACGCTATTTCTAAATCTGTTGTTGATCATAATATAATCTATTTGGTTCCTCTTTCTGTCTCCAGGACATTTCCATGTATATAATCTTATATTTTCATATTCAAAGAGTGTATTACATATGGTCATGTTGTTCTCCTCACAGAACTGTGTAAGTCTTTCTCCTCTTTCATTTCTTGTCCCTAATCCAAATTGCCCTACAATGTTCTTTTGTCTTCCTCTCCCTATTTTTGCATTCTTGTCTCCCATGACTATTGGAATGTCTGTTGATTTTACTGGTTGTGTAGTTGTTGTAGGTGTACAGTAGTAATTTTCAATTTCTTCTTCATTGTAGGCTGTAATTGGTGTGTATGTTTGTACAATGGCCAGATCAAAATGTTTTGCTTTGATCTTTAGCATCATCATTCTGTCCTTATATGTCCAGTACCCTTGGATGTATTTTTCTATTTCTTTCTTGATCAGTATTCCTACCCCATCCCCCATTCATGATAATCCCCTCCTGAATGTATAAAACTAAAATTTTCCTTTCTTGTAATCTCTCCATCATGTCTCTGCTACTCCTAGAATATCTACATTTAATGCATCTGCCTCTAATATTAAGTTTTCTAGCTTCCTTGACTGGTGTAGTGTGACATGAAACATATAGGGAAATATAAATATAACTTTTCACAACAAAATGTAGCCAAGCTGATCATTTCTAAGTTATTTTCAATAATACAACACACAAACTATATATTTTTAGTGTGTGAAGACAAGACACATCTGTTGATCCCATTTCTTTAATTTTATTATGTGCATAAAAATAATTAATATTCAAAGCACAAATTAATTATATAGCTATTAAATATATTTAAATACCATCATCATCACTTGACATATTCTTTCCAGAACATTGTCTTTGCAATTGATGTCCTGAACCCAACTCTATCCCGTGTCTGCCTCCTCCAATGATATTTTCATGCAGTCTTTGATGTCCATCTTCTTGATGCAGCACTACAAGCAAAGTTCTTGTATTGCCAAGAGGCATCAGATCTCGGAGGCACATAGAAAACGTGCTGCCTGAAAAGACAGAACAAGAAACACCCAGGCTCCCAGTTCTGACCAGCATGTCCCAAATGTGGCATGGGATTCTATGCCAGGATTCTACTTTACAGTCATCTGCGGACACACCAAAGAGATGCAACAACACAAGTCTGAAACTATTATCAACATTGCCTGAGATGACCTGCTATCATGAGTGCTCAATGTTGATTACCAATATAATTGATCTTGCCAAAAACGGATGTGCTGGACTGAAAGGTGCAAAATAACGCAGTTTCACCATAAAACTAGCAGCACAACATACTTGACTCTCCCTGACTGAAAATCACTCAAGCTTTCATGTTGGTTATCAGAGAGTAAACGCATATGAAGAAGAATTTAATTGATATGGTTACTACCTGTCTTTTACAGGAATGTTTGTTCTTGTAACCTGTTGGTTACAAGAACATTTTGGTAAATTATATGAAAGATGTCCTTGATACAGAATGTTGGACTGGCATGTGGTATGGATGTAAGCAATCTTATGAAATAGAAACCGGATTAGCCATCTTGTTAAATGAAGAATTTTCAGTTCAATTGTGTTGTGAGACCACTTATCTTTAACAATAGTATAAAGAACATCTGAAACATGCTTCTAGAGAGAGACTTATCTGACAAATTTTAATAAATTACATTTGTATTTTTCAGTTCAGAAGATGAGATTGATATAATTCTCAATGGCACACCTGAACAACGCAGAAAACTTCAGCTTCACCACAACAGGAACATTCAAAGAAAATCAATAAAGCATGAGCAAGGAGCACAGGATGCTCATTACTCCAGTGAAGATGAATTTGAGAAAGAAATGAATGCTGAGCTTGGCCAACAAGTAAAAGTTCTGGAAGAATCTAGAGGTGAAATTAATCACAGTTTAATATGAGTGCTGTTCACAAAGTTTTGAGCATTTTTTTATAGAAAACCATATGTATCACTGTGGTATTAACCTAGGGATTACATAGGTGGACTAAACCGGATGTCAGTAACTTTGTGCATGAACTGTGTGGAATCTTGTAAGCGAAGGTGACCTAGTAGTGCTCATAGCATTTCAAAAATGGACGTAATATTCAACAATGTTTATGCATTAATTTCTGCTTTCTGTCTATGAAAAACATAGTTTTGAAATGTTCAAAATTCTGTGATTAGCTTTCAGAGTCCTGTTTAACCTTTAGAGCCCTGGCTTAAAATTACAAAACCTCCCCCAGGGCCTGACTTATTTTTTGGAAAATTTGCGTTATTGATGGTGGGTGTTTTGAAACATCATAACTTTTTTGTTTTAAAAGATATCAAAATAATTTTTGCACATCTAAATAAAGGAGTGAATAGTGAATATTATCGTGTTATGTTGTTGTTGTATGTGTGATATGACAGTTGTGAGCAAGTTTTGAAGTTGAAAATTCTGGCGAAAAACGCAAAACGTCATTTTCAAAATCGCAAATATATCTTCGTGACGACCCTAATACATGAGAAATGTGTGACAACATTGATAAAATCCTCATAAATACCTATACTTATTGTATATATATTGTTTTATATCCAAACTAATATAATATGAACTAAAAAAAACTAATAAAACGTGAAGAAATTGCATATAACGTCCGTCCGGTCAACACTAGGTCTATGCCGACACGCAGCGTAATTATTGTCCATGCGCACACGTGTCACCCCTGATACATATTATTTTTGTGCTTTTTAATGAATACACATTCTTATCCAATAACAACATATTAAACACAAAAAACAACAATTAGAACATGTAGTCACGATCACTTACCCATGCCACGCGGTACTCAATTTGATAGTAAAATACGGCCGAAAATGGCTAAAGTCGCTCTAGAAATGCGTTGACAAATTCAACCGGCTTTCTCTCTCTTACAATCGTAATGAGTAAAGGAATTTGACCTTTAAACTGTGACGTATTCCTAGCTTCGTGTTGCGGGAATTCTACGTCATATAAGCTTTAACTTCGTGAAGTTCCGTGCTCGGGAATGGAGCGATATCGTATGGCGTGTGATTGCGACCACAGGCAATACGGGATGCACACGCAAGGTGCATTGTTGCGACCATAGGGGCCTAAAGGTTAAATCAATCTCATACATGTGAATGGTATTCCTGTTTCTAAAGTGGAGACATATCCTTTGAATATGACCCATTATCAAGACAGATCATCCACGTCCCACACTGACTGTGATCATGGCATGTGTGCAAGAAATCATATGCTCTGATAAACATCTGATTATCAGAAAGTTTACTGATAATATTGCAATATCAATGAGTACATGCAATAAAATTATAACAAGATTTGCACATGAGATGGCTGATAGCAAATTTCATGCCGAACCTCCTGAGGACCAGAATGATATTATATATATAAATATATATATATATATATAGAGAGAGAGAGAGATAGGGTATATTTTATAATATGACATGAAAAGTGACCTTAACCCTTACGGATCAAATCAACTAGTATGGATTTTCCATATTAACACAGATTTCTGGCTGGAAAAACCCCCAAAAAATCCCAATTACAAAATTTTTGTTTAAAAAGAGTCACTTGGTGTTAAATTTCCTAGTAATTATTACTAATGTGAATGTTTTTTATATATTGCGCTCATAATGAGGAGCAATATAAATAATGAAAAAAATTTAGTGGGGTTTTTTTGGTAGATAAATGCGGACGTTTTATTCTTCTTCTTTCGTTCACTTGAAACATGTCTATATCTGTACATTTTTATTGAAATACAGAAATAAATTGTTAAAAATACAGATATATGAAAAAATAAGTTGACAACTATGTATTAATATAAATTAATTAATATAAATTAATTGTATTTATTAATATAATAAACTCCATTCTACAGGCACTACAATAAAACATGCACTGGAAGGCAATATGGCACCACACAGCACAGATCAAACTGTAGGGAATAAACAAGCTCAGGCCAGTGCAGCAAGGAATGAATTTTATGATGACATTTACTTTGATTCAGATGAAGAAGATGACACAACTGACAGTAAATCTTCCAGTATGTCTTTGATATGTTTTATTTCTTCATAATTTATTCTATTTTGTTCTGTGCAGTTTGACCACCTTATGTGAATGAACCATCACATCCAGGCATACAACAACAGAAAGAATGGCTACAAAGCAAGAGGAAGAACAAGATGGGAAGATTCAATCAGAGAGATTGTTAAAAACCTCAGTCTAATCATGGCAAGGGCAACAAAGATGGCCAAAGACAGAAAACATCAACATCCCACAACTCCTAATAGCATTTGTGGAACAGACGATAGATAGTTCCATGCAATATTTCCTTAAATGTAGCTTTCTTAAAGTGGTTAAAAGGAGCACCACAAGGACTTGTTAAATACCTCACTGTGGTATTTAAGTCTAATATAAATCATGATACATAGAAAAACACTGCACAAAACAGATGTGCATGGTGCTTTGAGATATAAAAAAAAAGGTGCATCATATTGGAAAAATAGAAGAAATGCAGTAGTTAAACAGCAGACTGGCTAGATAAAAATGTGCAGATCAAGCGCCATCTAAGAAATGATTCTGTCCGAGAACCTCTGTTGAGGCTTGTGTATGGTTTATCAGTATTTATGAACTCATATTCAATATTGATACAATTTTAAATGAGTTTAAGTGGATGTAACAAATAGTCATCATCACTTGTGAAGAACGAGCAACTACAAAAATAAAAATGAGAATGTGCTCAAGTGTAGACAATGCACAATTCAGAAGCGTACACTGTACATACATCATACAGTTGTCATTTCTATCCATCACATCCATTTTAACATTTCATGCTGATTGCACTCTCATTGCCTAGAACATCCACATCTCCTGGTAAACAAGTAAACAGTTTCTTCTTCTGTGTTTGTTCTCAAACTCCTGCTAGTTAGCAGGATGTAGTCCGTATAATTTATTGTCATGGTTTACAACTCAACTGTGATATCTGTGCCGTTGGTCCTAATACATACCAAAATTGGATGTGCTAGGCTGAATGGTGTAAATATCGCAGCCAAGCTGTAAACTAGAGTCATAATGCACTCAAGCTCTCTGACATCAATGTGTTCATGCTAATTGAGAGTGAACACAGAAGAAGGGAAAGGGTCTGCTACATCAGACTTAAGCATGACTTTCTGTTCTATAGGATGGGACTGCCAACTCCGCCCCCAAACCTTCTTTCTTCTGCGTTCGTTCTCAAACTCCTGCAGATTAGCAGGATGTAGTCCAGATAACGAAATGCGTTGTGTCATGGTTTACAGCATTGCTGCGATATCTGCACCTTTCTGCCTGACACATCTGACTTCAGCATGGCTTTTGGTCACCGACCCTATATGAGATGGGACAGCCAACTCCATCCCATAACCTCCTTAGTCGCCTCTTACGACACGCATGGAAGGTAAACAGTGTTGCTATTCTTTGCTCCCCTTTTGGGCCCCGGCAACGCATGGGCGGAACCTTCTTATGACATGCCTTACTGTAAGAGCGTGCCATATCCATAGCAAGAGACAAAGTGTGTTGGAGATCTATTGTAATTAACCATCAATCTTTTTGTCTCTTTATAGTGATTAAATAAGAAATTTGAAAGATTGAGGGTGATTGGGCTCACAGACAGTTGCTTGGTATGTGAATTTCTTGAAGCTGACAAGAATCAATTTAATATATTGTACCAGGATATGCTAGTATAAGATAAAATGGTACAGTACAAGTAGACACCAGCACTTGTTTAATGATCTCCCTTGTCTATGTTTGTAAATTCCTTGATCATCATTTAATCATTGAAATATTTATTTATTTGGGGTTAGGATTAGTTACGTAAAACACAATTATCTTAACCCAAAACCTTAAAATAAATTAATATTTTAATTATTAAATGATGAATATGAGATTTACAAACATAAAGGAAATAACTTGACTATTTGGTGGTGTCTACTTGTGCTTGTACTGTACCAATAAAGCTAACATGCTGAGAGGCTTGCACTGTTTTCACTCCATTTCTATTATGGTATTGATGTTACAGCCCCCATAATTATCTTAAGTTCCTGGTTTTGCACCTTATCTAGCTCATGTAATGTGATGTTTGATGCTGGACACAATAAAGTTGACCCATATTCCAAGTGTGACATAATTCTTCCTAAAAGACTTTACTAAGTATTTTTGTTATTTGTTTCCCATTTGGTTCCACTGAGTTTTCTCGTGATGGCTAAGCTACTGAGTGTCACTCACTATACACTTGAGGCTAGACAGTAGACACAAAAATTTGCGATAATTCTATCCTTTTATTATGAAGTTAGTTTTAAATCTATAAAAAATAACCAAAGTGTCAGGATACCCAACAAAGTGCAGAGTGCTGCAATAATGCAAATAAAAATTGATATAACAAAGAACTTTTAATGTTATGATTATTTTTAGATGTAACTGATTTGAGTTTTCAATACACACAGGGCAACAAACGCATGCTGTGATATCAAATGATGAACTCTTGTATGATCCTGACATGGATGATGAGGACCAGAAATGGGTAGACAGGCAGCGTCAAAGTCATCGGGGTCCAGTGGCTGGAGAGGCTAGAAAAGGGAAGAAGCTAAAGATGCCAAATAGTGATGCATTGTTGGATTGCCCAGCTTGTATGACAACTATTTGTATAGATTGTCAGAGGTAATATTCTATTCATATTGCAAATAGTCATTTGTCTGTTTCAATCCCTAGAAATTGTTAGCAATAATGTTCTTGTATCCTTATGTAATGTTGTTGGGAGATATGGGGAGTTCTTAAAAGCTTTATTTAATGCTATTTCTTAGCGGAACAAAGTGTATTGAGAAAAAACTCCTTCTCAGAGGGGATATAAAGACATTGTATAGATGAAATCTTGTGGGTCTTCCACAATAAGGGAAAAACTTCACTACCTATATATGCAAGTCATCTAATAGGTTTGCTATTTTATATTAATACACAAGGAATTGAGTCCCGGCATACCTATTGTCTCAGCTTGCTCTTGTCCTACAGAGCGCATCTCTGACTTCCTCGACAGTATTTTGCAGCCCTTAGTCGAGGCACTGCCTTCATTCTTGAAAGACACCAAGCATGCTCTCACCATTTTTTCTTCTGTGCATTTGTCTTCTGATCGTACCTATCGTCTGTTCTTGCTTGATGTTTGCTCTCTGTACACGTCTATACCACATGCCGATGGTCTTAGGGCGTTGCAGTTCTTTTTGGACAAGAGTCCGCATCCTTCTGTATCTACTCCCACCCTTATCCGCCTTGCTGAACTGGTGCTCACACTCAACTCTTTTGAATTCGATGGACATTTTTTCGATCAGATCAGTGGTGTGGCCATGGGCACTAAGATGGGGCCTAGCTATGCCTGTCTTTTCTTGGGACATCTAGAACATCTAATTTGGTCTACCTACGATGGCCAATTCCCATCTCTTTTCCACAGATACATTTATGATGGGATAGGTATTACTGACATGACAGAAGCAGAACTGTCTTGCTTCATCAACAATTTCAACCCCGCTATTAAATTCACATTTACCATTTCCACCACCTCTGTCCATTTCCTGGACATCATTGTCACTATTCATCCCCCATACCTCAGCACATCAGTCTACTACAAACCCTCTGATGCACATGACTTTCTGCTCTACACTTCTTCTCATCCTCCCACCTGTCGTGACTCTCTACCTTACTCACAGCTTCTTCGCCTTCGTCGCTTATGTAGCGATGACGACGATTTTCTCGACCAATCCTCTGAGATGATTTAGTTCTTCTGTAGACGCTCCTTCCCTGACAGCATTCTTTCATTGGCTTGGCTCCGTATACGCCAGCTATCTCACCTTGATACCTTTAATAATTCCCAGGGTTCTTCCTCCTCTTCTGATAGGGTTAAACTGGTTCTTACTTTCCATCCCCATAACTCGACTGTCCGTCGCATTCTGCTTAAGCATTATTCCCTTCTACAGTCTGATTCTGACACCTGTGACGCTTTCCACGAATTACCTCTGGTAAAAATCTGAAGGACATCTTGGTCCACAGCCACCTCAGGTCCTCTGCACCTGACCATTTTGGTACCGTTCGTTGCTCACGTGGTCGTTGTTACACATGTCCTTATGTGGTTCAGATGCGCTCCATCTCATTCCCCAAGGCCAGTTTCTCCATCGATGAGGCCTTTACATGTGAATCCCGTAATGTTATTTACGTGATCATATGTAAACGCTGTGGTAAGCAATATATCGGTGAGACTGGCCTTAGACTGAGCGACCGCTTCTGTAACCACCTGCATGCTATCAAACACAGAACACCCACTCCTGTGGCTAATCACTTCAATGGCGATGGCCACCGTGGTGTCCTTGACATTCAGGTCACTGCCATCAGATCCTGCACCACCGATGATAGATCTAGGTACGCCCTAGAAAATCGTCTCATTTTCGACTTGGGTACCATCAAGCCATTTGGACTCAATTCCGGTCACTCTTTCACTAGTTCTCGGTCGTATTGGTCTTTGTTACGTCATCGTTTTGTTCCTCTCGTTCCACCTGTATTATCGTCTTTATATACTTCCTGTTTGTATGCTTCCGGTATCTATCTAACTACCACATTTCACTCGGATACGCATTCATTTCTGCTTGTGGTTTTTTTATGTTTGTATGTTATGTCTGGATCTTGAAAAAGGCCTATTGGTCCAAAACGTCGACTTTGTCCTGTGTATTGTCATTTGTATGATTATATTCTGTGTTTTGTTTTGTTGTATGTACCATATTTACATCCGTTAGTGATAGTGTGTAGTGTTTTAGTCATCATTCAGTAGGACTTCATTACCTGTCTTCCACGTGAGTATTATTTTCTTTTATGTTCTACTAGCAGTACCACCTTCTATTGATTGCTATTTTATAGTGGCTAGTCTTAGGGGTCACTAGTGAAATCTTTAGCATATGAAATAGTCATATAGTTGTACTAGACATAGTCAGGTCTCTTCAACTGACAGCTGCATGGAGATCATTCAGAGAAGGAAAGCTAGTGACATCCAAAAGACAAGTTGATCACCCAAAAGACAACAATCACTATCTCGACAGAGCTCAGCAGGTTATAATCTTCCACATCAGAACAAGAACCAACAGACTAAACAGCCACTTAAATAGACTAAGACTGGTTCTATCACCTCTGTATCCATGTGGGCAGGTAGCACATTTCCTGCAAGACTGCGTTACACTAAACCAGTTTCTGGAATAGAAAATGACCCATAAAGACACATCCACAGAGAGCTATATAGGAGGAGCTCTCAAATACAGCAGCATTTATCAAGAAAACTGGACTTGCTGTGTATACATGTTAAACTGGGAACACGAAGATCTGTTTTCAGCTGTGAAACATTTATTTAATTTTTGTCTACTCATATAAACATGCGACAGGAGTCAGTTTCCCTAAATAATCAAACATGTATTAATCTCCCTACAGACATGCAACATACAAGCATCAGTACAGAGCCATGTTTGTCATGAATTGTGTCATTGATAAATCAGAAAGTCTACAATATCCAGAACAAGCAACAAAGAAGAAGAAACGTAAGAATAAAGCCCCACAAGTGTCAGATGTATCCAGCAATGGCAATTCACTATCATCAGACCTTTTTAACCCTGTCAGATGTACAGAGTGTAACACTGTTGTGGGAGTATTTGACCATGATGAAGTCTACCATTTTTTTAATGTGCTTGCCAGTCACACATAAGTTGTGATTATAGACTTTTATGATTCAAACTGTTGTGGCACATATTTACAATGCACTTCCTATTTGTGAATGAATATGTTTTTAAATACACTTCATATGTATTAATGAACTTTTGTCACATGTTTTAATATCTATCCTATTTGTGACATGTTCCATTTTGTGAATGATGTATTGACAGTGCATGCTGGTCAAGTCCATAAAAACTCTGATCCCTGTCTCAATAAATCTATCAGATGGTAGCAGCTCACAGCTCCAGTTTGGTTTTAGTTTATCAGTCTCTTCTTATATCTGTTATGTTTCTCCAGACTGTGTCAATCTTTATACCATTGCTTCTCAAACTTTATTCTACCATCATTAACACACAGAGCCCTCCAGAAATTTATATTTTCTGCAACAATGCAGATGAGTATATATTTTATAGACCTCCCAAAATTTTCTACCCCTGTACCAAAAAACATCTTTTTTTCATAATTTTCTTAGTTTAGTTTCTTTGACATATTTCAGACTCTTACAATATAAAATCTGGAAAATAGTGTAGATACAAATTAAGTTGAGAGCAATTTTTAAGTAAAAATTTTTATTTCCTAAACAACAATCAATGAATGTTAGAGTAAACGTGCCTTAGTGAGTGGGATGCAACCAATGCTTGGAGATGAGTTTCTCAATACAGAAAAGATGTGGCATAAAATTGTCTTTTGAAGACCACCTTCCATGGAATTTCATGTCACCTATATGTTGTTGGGGCCTGAAAAGGGGGCAAAGAATAGCAACATTTTAATTTCCATGCATGTTTTAAGAGGTGACTATGAAGGTTGTGGGATGGAGTTGGCTTTGTCATTTCATATAGGGTCAACTTGACCCAGAAGCCATTCTGAAGTTGCATGTGTCCTGCCAAAAGGTGCAGATATCACAGCAAAGCTGTAAACCATGAAACAACACATGCCGGACTACATCCTGCTGAGCCGTAGGAGTTTGAGAACAGATGCAGAAGAGGAAGGAGAATTACAAATGTTTTTAGATTATGTAGTCTTTATCAGCTGACAGAGAAGACATCAGTTCAGCAAGTGGATTTTGAATTTATTATAACGCAAAAATAACTATATTGAGATAGGTGTGAAAACGACAGTGGCTTGGGCCACTTTTTTGCTTGGTTGTTTAGTTGAGAAAATTAATTAACTGATCGAGAGATCATCATCACTGCACACAGGACATGTCCATAGGTGCTCCGATCTCCAACCGAGTATCTCCGTAATTACACGACGGACAGTTCCAGTCCTCTGTTGGTCAACAAATATTCTTTGCCGACCATAAAAATATTCATTTCTTGCCAGGCTACATTTCAAGCCCAGCTACTTTGTTCTGGACATGGAAAAAGAATCATCATATTAATTAATTTCATTTGATCGGGTAATTTCTCTCAAGCAGTTCAATATGTTGATGCGATCTATTGCCCTGCCATTCGATAGAATGGCAGAACCTGCCAATCTATCTACTCTCTTATTGCCTTGACCAGGTAAAAAATAAATGTGACACCCTCAAACTTTGACCTACCCACAGCATCAAGCCATTGTTCACAATACAGTCCACTTGTATTTTTCTGAATTTGCTAAGTGAGTTGCTGAGAATGCAGACATGAGTTGTACTCTGTGTGCAACATAATCCATTTGAAGGTCCTGGTCACTGTCATAATTTCCATTGTCATGCTACTTGTAGTTACAGTGAAAGCTCCACTCTTTTCTCTAATAGTTTTCCCTACATACAGTCCTGTGAAGGCCCATGAACTACATGCACGTCTAACAACAGAACCATCAGTATATATATAACTATATCACCATTCTTAGAATTCTCACTGATCAATGCCTGCACCTCAGATTCCGACTAAAGCTCTGTTCGGCTCTCCTTTGACTGACTGTCTTGACTAACCGTCCAAGTGAATAGTTAGCTACTCCTAAAAACCCTTTAGATAATTGCATGCCCTGTACTAAATCGTAACTGTCACAGGACTTTAGTCCCGCCTTCTCTTTTCTTACTAAATTGATATCTGCAAGTAATTTACATCAAACTGCCTTCTCATCGCATCAGTTCCAATGGAAGCACACATCTGTCCTGTCATCTAGTCTACGGTTTCAGAGAGAACGTAGATAAAAAGAATAAATAGTCTCTCTATAAGTGATAGAGAGTCTCTCTATCAGTGATAGAGAGTAGTCTTCGCAGAACAACCTTTAAGAAGGATGTGACTATGGGTCTCAACAACATACAAGAATTACATAGTAGCATCACATCGCTCGAACTGGAGAGCTCTGGTTTCTGCCCTATTTAACGTGTTCGGCGCTAAAGGAACATAGGTACTGCAGCATGTAGATCATTACCAATATCTTGGACACATAATCACAAATGATGATAGATGTGAAACACAATCTATAAGGAGAATTGGTTAAAACAAAATTTACAAAATCAGTAGGGTATCATACTCAGGACGTGACACATAGTACAGACACCCATGCCACAAGTTTCGTTGTCCGGGAAAAGTTTAGAAAGAACTAGCGCAATGAGATATCTAGGTGTGTTTTTTTTAAACGAAGTCTGGGTTTCAGGGAACACGTTATCATAAGGGCAGGCAAAGGCTTAGCAGCAATGAAGGTTGTGGCTGCTGCGCAGTGTGAGCAGAAGTTGTTATTTCTTTTGTACCAGGGTTTGGTGGTGGAATATGCACTGGCAATTCTGACTCTTATCCAAACTCAGATCGAAAGACTGGATAGAGTCCAGAATGCAGCAATGCGTATCATACTTGGGTGCACAAGAGACACATCGACAAGAGCTATGTGATACCTACTTGGCTGTCCAACAGCTGAGCACATATTACAGTATTGCCGTGAACGGGAATACCTTCAAATACATGCAGATAAGGAACACCCGTTGCATTCCGAAATACAGAAAGTTAAAGGCAGCAGAATCAAGAGAGGGAGATCGTGGATGGGACGTGCTGAGGATGTCATACAAAACGTGTGCAGATTGCAGGATGTGGAATGGATAAGTCTACCCACAGATTTCGAAACTTGTTTGAGAGTAGTAATATCACTCAACAGGGAATGCAAAGAATGGTGTCCCACAGCTGTGGAGAAAGAAGTGCAGGCTTTGGTCAGTGAGAATACCAAAGAGGGAGATGTGATTATATACACTGATGGATCTGTGATTAGACATGTTCGCAGTGCTTGGGCTCAGTGCGCAGGTAAAACGATCAGGGAGGAGAGTGGTGCCTTAGTGGTCACTATAAGTAGTATGACCATGGAGATTATGACGGTGACCAGGGCATTTGAGTGAGTATGCACACAGAAGTTAACAAAGGTCTGCATCTTGAGTGAGTATGATTAAGAAGGTACAAGTGGGTCCTGTTCGCGAACAATGGATTGAGGCCTTGAGAAAGGCGAGGTTGAAAGTAGTTACATTTATGTTCATGTCTGGGCATATGGGATTTCGAGGCAATGAAAGAGCGGATCAACTGGCATCATACGCGATTGTTACGCAGCATTGATACTGCAGCAATTCCCGTTAGTCTCAAGAATTTTTATTGCAGCAATGAGAAGATGAAAAGAGAACTATTTAAGAAAATAATGATGATGACATGCTTTCTTTAGCTATGAGTAGGTAGTTCTTAACAGTTTTTCGGACTAAAGGGTAGGTCATCCTCAGTTGAGTAACCAAGATTATCGCCGAAGACGGATGTGTCTGGCCATTGGCGCAAATAAAATTGTGGCACAACGCATTTTCATTCTCTCGACTACATTCTGCTGGAAATCTAGTAGAACCGTGGACCAGCTATAAGGGAGATCCAGCGGGAGTTTGAGAATGAACTCTGAAGAAGAACAGTAACAAAAACAATACTCAAATGCATAAAGTTTTCTGTATCAATAGCATGGTTGTGTTAAGGAAAATGTATGCATGTTAAGTTCCCTGTGGGGAGATATTCCGGTGTGACAGTATCCCAGAACCGTCACGTCCTGCCATATGTTCAGCATATACATCTGAGCTAACTAGTTCTATTGACACATCCGCAGATACATAGCATTCCCTTTCACGTAGGAGTCAGCCAAAAAGGTGCAATGTTCACTGGCCTGCACCTTTCATTGGACCAGCAGTCTGAGTTTCAAAGATCGTGTTGAACACATCATTGTAAAGGCTTACAAAGGTCCTGTAGCGATGAAAATTATGGCTGAAGCTCAATGTGAACAGAGGCTGCTATTTCTGCTATATCAGGGATTGGTGGTAGAGTACTCACTGGCGATTCTGACACTCAGTCAGACTCAAACAGAAAGATTTGATAGAATCACGAATGACGCAATACGGATCATTATGGGGTGTACGAGAGATACGTCGGCACGGGATATGCGATACTTACTGGATTGCCCAACTGCAGAGCAAAGAATACAAATCTGCAGGGCGCGGGACTACCTACAAATCACCGCTGATAAAGAACATCCTCTACACCCTGACATTATCAAAGTGAATGGCAGTCAAAATGGTGGATGGCAACGCAAGTGTTTTTGTTTGTCACCAACAGTTTCACTTGAACAATGGATATATTCGTTGTTTTCATTTAGGAGATTGTGTGGTGATGTGTTGTTATTCTCTGACCAGGAGGTCCACTCATTAAGATCTTCGCCGGTGCTAACGGAGTGCGTGCATCTGAGCTGAAGTCTTCGTGAGTGTAATCGTTGTCACACTGTTTGAAAAATGGCAGCCAATATCAAGCGGTCTAAACGAGGTGGCTCAAAAAGGAAAAGTCACCGGGCGGGTGCTAGAAGAACGAGATCGAAAACAGCTAGGCTAGGAATTAAAAACGTGCGTGTGCTGTTTTGGAATGTGGCCAGTGTACACAAGCGTAGAACAGAGCTAGAAAAGATGTGTTATGAGGCTGACGTCATTGCATTGCAAGAAACACAGCTAGGTGAAAGTGGTAATATCAGGATAGCCGGATTTCAGTGTTTCTACAACAGGCGACATCTTGGACAGGCAATCTTAGTACGCGAGGGTTTTAGTGTATGCGAGGTTGATATGTCCAAGTGGGATAGTGACAATATCCAGTTACAGGCAGTGAGGGTCCAGCACCCAATCATGATTGTAAATGTGTATGCCTGCAACACGAGCATTGATCTTCAGGGTTGGAAGATCCTAGGGGAGATAATGGAACAGGAAAAGCAGATCCTCTTTTGTGGTGACTTCAATGCGAAAGGTACATCATGGGGCAATAGTGCTTCGAACAAACAGGGAAGAGAACTTGAGGAGGCCCTGACAGATACGGACCTGGTGTGCCTTAACGATGGCCGTATAACACGGATGGCAAGCAGGGATGGTGATGATGATAGCGCTATCGACCTGGCATTGGTGTCATCAGCTGCTGTGGCTATCTGCAAATGGGACGTGCTGGGGCATCATGGCAGTGACCACCTCCCATGTGTTGTTCTCTTAAAAAATGACAAAAGTAAGCAGATAAGGCCAAAGGTAAGATCCTTTAAATATGATCGAAGAGGAGTGGATGTTGTGAGCAGAATTCGACAAGACAAACGTAAGGCTCAAGTAGTGGGAAATCTGGTGTGGGATAGGCCCTCCCTGGTGGAACGAAGATGTTCAAAGGGCATGGAGCGAGAAACGGAAAGCAGTATCACTATGGCAAAGGGCACGGAAACGTGTTGCGGCTCAGCCCATGGAGGTCGCACAATGGAAACGGAAGAAAGATATCTTAGTCCAAACATTCAAAGATATTGCAAAGTCAGCAAAGGCGTCAAAATGGGACGAATTTTGCAAAGAGATAACACGTGAAAAGTCACTAAAATTGTTCTGGCGGTTACACAAATCCATGAATGGTCTCACAAGACGCGTGACTATTGCCGATTTCCAGAGCGACGATACCGTCTGGCAGAAGACGGACGAGACAAAAGGTGCGGCATTGCTGGCACACTACACCGCACAAATTGGTCACAGAAATGTGGAGGCATATCAAGAAATCATGAAAACGCTCACAGACACGTGTAAGAACTTGAGCATGGAAAACCATATGCTAATCACAGTTGAAGAAATCAGGAAGGCACTGAAAAGTACAAAAAATACAGCACCAGGGCCAGATGGCATTAGATACGATGACATTAGTCGAAGAACGGATGAGGAGTTGGGAGAGTTGGCGGACATGTTCAATAATAGCCTTCTAAAGGGCACAGTGAAAGAAGACTGGTTGCACAGCTATTTAGTTCCACTACACAAACCTGGGAAGGACCACACCAGGATACATGGCTACAGAATAATAACTATGCAGAATACGATTGGCAAGCTTTTGGAAAAAATTGTGGCCCGGAAGGTATCGTGTTATCTTGAAAGAAATAAGTGTTTACCAACATTGTTAGGAGGATATCGTCCAGGAAAGAAGACATGGCAAAATGCAGCCATATTTGCGCAGGATGTTTTTGAGGGGTTCGATTCGCGCATGGAGACATGTGCGGTCGCAATAGACCTTGAGGATGCGTACAATAGGGTGTCCTTGGATATCTTGATGCACCAACTGTTAAATCTTGCAGTTAATCCTTTTGTCGTGCGTTGGGTTGGCGCCGCCCTGATGCACAGGGTTGTAGTTCTTAAGTGTGGTAACTGGATATCTACACCAACGGTTATTAGCCCTGGCCTGCCACAGGGATCGCCTCTATCTCCTGTACTTTTCAATGTATACACAGTACATATCGCTGGCAATCAAATCACAGGTGTTGGCAGAACGATGTCATATGCCGATGATATCCTGGTGTATAGAGCAGAAATCGAGAAGAGTGCGTCGTGGAACTACAGAAGGAGCTGGACAGACTGACAAATTGGTGTCGAGATACGGGAGCAGTGGTTAACCCGTCTAAGGCATTCGTGACGTGGTTTTCCTTGAACAATCACATGGTAAAGACACCCATGCCACAAGTTTCGTTGTCCGGGAAAAGTTTAGAAAGAACTAGCACAATGAGATATCTGGGTGTGTTTTTTGACAGAAGCTGAGTTTCAGGGAACATGTTGACCACATTATCATAAGGGCAGGCAAAGGCTTAGCAGCAATGAAGGTTATGGCTGCTGCGCAATGTGAGCAAAGATTGTTATTTCTTTTGTACCAGGGTTTGGTAGTGGCTGTGGTGGAATATGCACTGGCAATTCTGACTCTTAGCCAAACTCAGATCGAAAGACTGGATAGAGTCCAGAATGCAGCAATGCGTATCATTCTGGGATGCACAAGAGACACATCGACAAGAGCTATGCGATACCTACTTGACTGCCCAACAGCTGAGCATAGATTACAGTATTGCCGTGCACGGGCGTACCTTCAAATACATGCAGATAAGGAACACCCGTTGCATTCCGAAATACAGAAAGTTAAAGGCAGCAGACTCAAGAGAGGAAGGTCGTGGATGGGACGTGCTGAAGATGTAATACAAAGCGTGTGCCGATTACAGGATGTGGCAGTTGGTGCGGAATGGATAGGTCTACCCACAGATTTCGAAACTTGTTTGAGAGTAGTAATATCACTTAGCAGGGAATGCAGAGAATGGTGTCCCACAGCTGTGGAGAAAGAAGTGCAGGCTTTAATCAGTAAGAATACCAAAGAGGGGGATGTGATTATATACACTGATGGATCTGTAATTAGGCATGTTCGCAGTGCTTGGGCCTTTACAGCTCAGTGCGCAGGTAAAACGATCAAGGAGGAAAGTGGTGCCTTTGCGGTCACTACGAGTAGTATGACCATGGAGACTATGGCGGTGACCAAGGCATTTGAGTGGCTACGCACACAGAAAGTAATGCAGGTCTGCATCTTGAGTGACTCTATGAGTATGATTAAGAAGGTACAAGTGGGTCTCGTTCGCGAACAGTGGATTGAGGCCTTGAGAAATGCGAGCTTGAAAGCGGTTACATTTATTTTCGTGCCGGGACATGTGGGCGTTCGAGGCAATGAAAGAGCGGATCAACTGGCATCGTGTGCGATTGTGGCAAAGGGCGATGGGGCAATGGATCGCGCTGACGTTTTGAACTCCTTAAGAGATATAACACGCGAGAGTGAGACGAATGTGGATGATGATTCCTTTTCAATGGCTAGGATTAAAGATCAGGGATTGAGATGCGGTGTTGCTAGAGGTGAACATTTTGGAGGGCGCAGAAGAATGATGGTCAACCAGCATAGGACCGGTACTGTCAGCAGAAGTGTGATGGCGGATACACTCAAGGAGAGATCGGAGCAACTATGGATGTGTCCAGTTTGCAGTGATGATGATCCGACGACTAACTAACTAACTATCTAATGGCAGTCGACTTAAGAGAGGATATTATACACTGTGTGCGGATTGGAAGATGTGCTACCTGGTGCGGAATGAAGTCGTGCGTCGTTAGTTTGTCCGATAGCCTTTAAAGTAATAATAACACTCAATAGAGAATGCATGGAATGGTGTCGGACAGTGGTGGAGTCGGAGGTACTCGCTCTGATCGGTGAAAATTCCAGGGAAGATGATATGATTATATATACAGATGGGTCGATTGAGAAACACATCAGAAATGCCTGGGCCTTCACGGCTCAAAGATGAGAGGAAACCATCAGAGAGGAAAGATGCATTCGCTCAGATGACAAGCAGCAAGACAATGGAGATTTTGGCAGTAACCAAAGCTTTGCAATAGGTGTGCTCGCAGACTATCTGCGAGTATGCCTGCATACTTACTGACTCGTTGAGCATGATTGTGAAAGTTCAGGCGGGGTACATTCGGAAACAGTGGCTAGATGCAGTGAATAATTTATGTATGCGTAGAGTGACTTTCATTTTTGTGCCGAGACATGCGAGAGTCAGGGGTAATGAGAAAGTAGATAGGTTGGCCGCACATACCGCTACTACGGCTGTTGGTGGAGCCATGGATTGAGCAGACATTTTGAACGCACTATAGGAAAACGCACGAACAAATGACTGTATACGTTACGATGACTCTTTTTCCATGATTATAATGAAGGAATTCGGTTTGACATGTGTGTCGCTAGAAAAGAGCGGTTTTGTGGGCAAGAAAGAATGATGGTCAATCAACTGCGTTCTAGGACCCTCAGTCAACGTGTAATGGCGGCTACACTCAAAGGGGAGATCTGAGCACCAATGGACTTGTCCGGAGTGCAGTGACGATGATCCAACGACTAGCTAACTTTGTCATACATTGGGACCTTTTAACAGAAGAGAGTTGTAAGAAACTGATGCAAGACATGCAGTGATAATAATTTTTTTATTACAGGTGACAGGTTGTCAACCCATCTCCCAACTTTCCTTAGTCTCCTCTTACGACATGCATGAAAAGAAGATAATGGTTTTATTCTTTGCACCCCGAACTAGAATCAGGTCTGGCTACCACAGGGACGTTTAAAGAAAAAAAAAATCAAACAATGTATTTTGGACATACTTAAAGGACATGACACCATGTTGAAGATCTTAATTAAAAGTCCAAGGAAGGCGAGTAAGAATTAAGAGGCTGTTCATCAATTACGTCAACACAATTAGAGGGAGGAGTCTGAAAACGTTTGATAATTATTGACACAGGAAGAGTGGGGGGGGGGGGGGGTGTCATAAGTTGACTTAAATACAAGGTTTTTTTTAAAAAACAAAATAGTCCAATTAATTAGTTAGAACTTAAACATATGAAGAACTGTCATTTTTTTCGTACGTTTACTGGGGGGGGGGGGGGGTGTTGGACATTCTTCTTCTGCATTTGCTCTTAAACTCGTAACTCGTGTAGATTAGCAGGAATATAGTCCGAAGAACAAATGCGCGGTGTCATGGTTTACAGCATTGCTGAGATATCTGCGCCTTTCGGCTTGACCCATTAGATTTCAGCATGGCTGTGAGTCACTTTGAACCTATATGGGATTGGACAGCCAACTCCACCTCATAAGCTCTTTAGACGCCTCTTAAGACATACGTGGAAGATAAACAAAGTAGCTATTCTTAACTTCCCAGCAGTACACTGACGTTGTGGACATACTAAAGCAAAAGGGGTTGGAGTCCATGAATTATTCTTGAAAGGTTGTTGATAATTGGGTGAAGGAGTGAAAAAGTTTTGACGTAATTTATGGACAACCCCCTATGCAGAGATACAAGTGAGAGGGAAATATCACGAGATAGGTTAAAGTATAGCAAAGTGCACCACCAAAACAAGAGAGAACAGATGGAACTCTGTTGCAGTCAATCTTCGTTGCTGATAAGGCACTTGATGATGATGAGGAACAATTCTGGTAAATGATCTTTTGACATGAAACCATCACCTTCTTCAAGTGCAGAAAAAAGCTCTTGACAAACATCAATGTACAGTCGTTTAAATGACATATTATAATGTTTGAATTCATAGTTGCTCAATGTATCTTGAGCAAGCTGTCTTGGCATCCACTTTTGTAGACACATTATGGATGATGTAGTATACTGTATGGTCATGTCACAGTCAATCTAGTTTGTTTTTTTATACGAGGATTTCAATGGCTATAATCGACTCCGAGATATACTCTATTTGCCTCAATCGGTAATGGACAGTCCGTAACAGAACTCACACCATTTTGAAACTCTCTACTTTATTCATTAACTCGTTGGTTTGACTGGCAACCATTATCATACAGGAACTACATTTCAATAAATTACACCACTTCACAGATTAAAAAAATGAGTATCAGAACCCCTCTTTGGTGCATAATTACATTCCGATGTTAAATTACAAGATATTTCTCGTTGGTGATCAGAGTGAACATGGAAGATGCTGGATATCTCGCACATAACAAAGAGGTTTACAGAATGACAATGAGGACAATGTTCTGCAAATGACATTTGATAGACAAGATAATATCATGATTTATACTCATTTATATTATCCTCATCAAACCCATAACCCTTCAGGGTATGTAAGGGTGTCACTCTGGAAATATTAACACAAAAATTTCGTCAAGTCTCTCTGTTATCAGTTCTTTGTTTGAGTGTGGATAATCATAATCCTGTCCAGATTTAATATTATCAATCTATACTTTCCTCTGACCTCGTATTCTTCTTCCACCATCAACTGTTTTCTGCAAGATATATTTTGAAAGAGAATCGTGGCTCATTGCATATCTATTATGTCTTCGGTACAATACGGGGAGATGAGGCCACATTCCAACTTATTTATAATACTCACAAAGAGAGATAATAAATGTAATATTAATGCTAACACTGCTTATCTGTCCATAGATATATTTATTTCTAGGCTCATCTCCCCGTATTGTATCGATTCCGCTAGTGAAGATATATCGATTTTTATGCTGAAGTTTGTGTGTACAGCATAATACAGCTGCCAACGAAGGCCCATCGGAGGAAAAGGAATGTTCATTTGGAAATTCCCCCCCCCCCCCTCCAAACATTTATACATCTCTCTCCCCTTCACGAAAAATGTCAGTATTCAAAAGCCTGCATTCTCCTCTCAATGTCTGCTGTAATTGTCCAACTCTCACATCCATACAAAAGAATAGGTATTATTAGAGATATATTTTCATTGCTGTACTTATTCTGCTCTTCTATATGGTATTTAATCCGGACATTGCAGCCAGGGCTATTTCAATTTAGTCTATTTCTTCGGTAGTGCTTCCATCGCTGCCCATAGAAGATCCTAAGTATTTAAAGGTATCAACTTCTTCTAGTCCATTCACCCAGATGTTAACACAAGTCATCTATATTTGCCATTATTTGCTTTTCTTGATTTTTATTTCCATACCATAATTGCAAGTTTAGAAGTAAGTTCTTTCTCACCGCATATACCCTTATATACTCTTGCATATATTGATTAAATGTTCTTGTACTCCATATATTAATAGTGTTTTCCATAGTTGTTGTCTGTTCTACTCTGTCGAATGCCTTTTTTTGGTCTACGAATGCGATATATAATTCTTTGTTGTTTTCTGTGGCTCTTACTTGACAATGCGCCGTGCAAATATAATTTTGATGGAGTTTGGCTTTCGAGACATAATTAGATATTTCCCACATCACACAAAATAGACCAATCCAACTTTTCTGGCATAAATCTCAGATCTGAAAATGGCTACCCCCACAGTGAAGCACGAACCAATTGAGGATATTGACATTGAGTCAAAGTAAGATATTTGGGGTGTAAATATTAAGTTGTTTCTCTTACTAAAGTTTTCATTGCTAAATGAGCAATACGCAGACTATGTGATTTGTTGGGCCTACGGATTTTCATGTTTTAGAATAGTCAGTTTGATTTTGAGAAGAGCTTCAATTTCACCTCATTCTCAGTCATTCTGGTTCTATGTTTGTTTTGTTTATGAATAGACTAATGAGACCGTCGGCGTTCCGCCGTTCGGAACCAAAAGATGTTATTTTTATGATCAAGAAATCTAGCATCGATTCATCATCGTCTATCAAGATTAACACAAGAAAGTGCGACGCAAATAAGTTTATAAGTTTATAGTTAGGCATAATCCATAGACACGAAGACTAGCAAGAAGACAGGCGCAAGTTGTAGGTACTTGGACAAAATTTTGAAAATAATGCTGCATAATTACAAATAATATAGTTAGATAGCCCTTAGATAGCTGGTACACAGAATTTTTTCAAATAGACAGGGCGAACGTGGAGATGTTCCGGTATCGATTGCGCATGTCCCTAGCTATGTGCATTAACTAAGCGGGCTGTAGTACGTGTAAATCTCACGATATTCTCGCTGGGTGGGCCGGGCCGCCAAAAACGCGCGTAGCCATGTTGTTTCTCAGCGGCCGGGATTGATATAGGCTTGGTGAAGGTTAAACATAATAAAATACCATAGAAACTATATATTATTATATTCGCAAAGACATACCACATCTGTTGATCACATTGCTGTGATTTTCAGATGCAAGTACAACTAATTAATATTCAAAATGTTGGCTAATTTGCATAATTTAAACAAATGTTGAGGTTTTAAAAACATAATTGCTGTTTTCAGCCATGTCCAGCACTCTTAAAAGTTACATATATAAAAAAAAATGGTTAAAAAAACTTAATAAATCTAGTTTCAAACATGAAAAATGACAAAATCACTAAATATTAGCCCTGACACAAGAAATTTATAGCTCAAGAAATATTTTCCACATACGCTATTCCCAGATGTCCAAGTACCAACAAGTTGCTTTTAATTCTTCGCTGTGACCTTTGCTCTAATTTTGGTTTGGTACATCACTGTGACCATTCTAGTTTTGAGGTATTGTTGCAATGTGATTTGAGTAATGTTAAGGTTAGAATTAGTATTTAGAGTCGTGTTAAGACGTAATATTGCTCACTCATTGTGTGTGTGGGGAGCTCTCTCAGTGTGTAGCACACAGAAATAATGAAATTCTTTAGCACAGTGATGTCCTAAACTGAAATTTTACTGACTATTTAAATTAAATATATAATGATATTCCAATATTTTCAAATTAGTAGAGCCTACATATCATCATTCATTTGATTAAAATTACTACAACTAGATAGCCTTTGAAAGTTGCGATTCAACGATGCCTAAAACAAGTCTGTTCGTCTGCTACCGTATAGTAGGCCTATAAATTATAGTATATCCATAAACTATAAGAGATCTGTTCGCTAAAACAAACTAGTCTCCGACTAGTCGCGTTAAATCTATTGGTTGGCCATGCTATTTTTGGCATGCGAATCCAAGTATGGGAATAGCGACCAATTAAAAGTCCATCAATAATCAAAAATGTAACAAACACAGTCCTAATAAATTCAGCTAAGAGGCCTGTATTGTCAAGAATCACGGTATGTCCATCCTGAAAAAAGTTATGATTTTGTTTCTAATTAATTTGGCCCTTAACCTTTAGCAAACCGGATTAAATGACTGCATTTCCCTCCCACAATTTTTTGTTGAGAATTTGTGTTATTTTTGGTGTGTGTTTTGAAAATGCAATAACTTTGTTGTTATTAGAGATGTTAAAATAATGTTTGCACATTTAAATAACGAATTGCATTCTGCAAATATGTGTCTAATTAGTTTTTTGTGTGCTTGTGTCATATGAGAGGAATGAATAAATAAAACATGCAATAACTTACCTTGTCCAAAAATGGTCCTAGAATCATGTACCTAAAATCGATAAGTTGATAAATATTCATCAATATGTTTGTTCCATGCATTTATAATGACAACATCAACTACCGTAGTTACTGTATCTACCTGGTAATAACATTATTCCCAAGAGTTCCCTACTATCAAAATCGCAATCCATAATTATTTTACATAAGTATACAATTTGATGACCATTGAAAACCGCATATGGATTCTAAACAGGATGTTTCTTGATTTCCCCTTTTTTTCCCACCGTCCTACTTGACCGCTGTTTCGACAAGGCGGAAGTGTCGTTTTCCTATCATAGGTCTTAGCACAAAAATATACTTTGAATCTTTAAACATTCATTTAAAAGAGTCACGTCTAGGCTCGCAATTATACACATGTGGATGCTGACCAAAAATACAAATCATGCGTACATTTGTGCACCTGGCGCGGTTAAGGTTAATTTACATGAAATGTTGGAAAATATAAACTGAACTTGTGACCACAAAATAGTCTTTTAATAGAGCGTAGCTTATAATAATTTCTGAATGATCTTATTTATTCTCAATAAAATAGCACACAAACTATAGACATACATTTTTAATTTTTCTGTTTGTGAAGATATGATGAGTCTGTTGATCACATTATTGGAATTTTCAGATGCAAGCAGAATTAATATTCAAAATGACTACTAATTAGCATAATTATAATGAAAATAAATTATATAACTATTAAATATAACAAAATACTACAGAACTAAATTTGTGTGTCCATAAAGACAAGATGTAGGCCTATCTGTTAACTGCATTGCTGTAATTTTTAGATGCATAACAATTAATAAATATTCAAAATAGTGGAGAACTAGCATAATTAAAATAAATGTCAATATTTTTAGAACTTTGCAGGCATTTTCAGCTGTCTAATATTTTTAAAAGTTAATATATACAAAAAAATGGTTAAAGAACTTAATAAATCTTCTAACACTGTTCCTGACTAAATTTAAGAGGATTATAGTGGATTTAACTTATCTTGAAGCACTTAAATCTATATTACTTCAATATTAAATAATATTTCTGTCAGAATCGATGAACACCTTTTATAGCAAAGATGTCTGGTCCCGAATCATACATACTTACATGGGTATAGATGCATTTATTGTCAAAAGGGAGGGGGGTTGACTTTTGGTTTGCCTGGCTGTACTTACATGGGTATAGATGCATTTATTGTCAAAAGGGAGGGGGGTTGACTTTTGGTTTGCCTGGCTGTTTCTAGTACTACAAGTCATGTTCTATTTTGCTAAGGAAGGATTAAACCCTCCTAAACACACACACCTACCCCCGGTCTACGGCCTTGGACATATCATGGTCTATAATATCACTCGCTCTATACTTATCTATGAATAGAAAGAAGTGTCTCAAACTCCCCCAGTATAGTCTACTAAATGAAATCTTTATAAAGTTCTTATTTGTATTTTTCTGGACTTTCTGATAGGCCTGTAGCTTTTGGAGAAACAATAGGAAGAGGGCAATAGTGTGATGCTGATACTACAGTATGATTTTCATGTCCAGAGAAGAGGTCCTCGTCCTCGTCCTACTTCCCCCCTCCCCCCATGTGTCCCACATATACTCTGCTGTTTCAATTTAAGAGCCATTAATCAGTTTTATATTCATCCGTCTCATCAACCATCTCATTCTTTCTTGTGTACCAAGGATTAACATTCCTCCTAGTAGAATTTTTTCAATGTCACTCATGAAGTTTAGCCTGTCATTCAAGCAAGACTTGCTTGGGGGTGTGACGATTGTTGTACACAGACAGTTCTGTGGATCCATGCATGAGCTAAATATTTATGGGAACCAAATTTCCTATCTTTTAGGATAAGGCTGTCACTCTCCATGAGGTGTTTTTTCTCTTTACCCCCTTCCCATATGTGTGGTATGTAATTTAAAAGTGATTATGAAGGGTTTATAAGATAATATTTAATCTAAATTACTTTTTTATTTCACTTCAGAATCATTGAATTATGTAGTCAGAATCCAAAGGGAATAGCAGATGATGTTATCAAACAAGCTGTCCCACAATGTGACATTCAACAAAGGGTTACAGCAGTTAACAGACTTTTGTCTATGGTAGGTCATAGATGGAAACATTACTGGTATTTAAAAAAAATAATTTCTTTACGTTAAAACACTTGCTGTTTGGTTTAACCAACAAATTGAAGTACACTTTTGAAATTGAAGTACAAATTAACGTACAATTAAAGTATTCACTATGTATACTTCATTACTCGATGAGCATGATTGTGAAAGTTCAGATGGGGTACATTCAGGAACAGTGGCTGGATACATTGAAGAATTTCTTTGTGCGTAAAGTGACTTTTATTTTTGTGCCGGGACATGCAGGAATCCGGGGTAATGAGAAAGCAGATTGGTTGGCAGCACATGCTGCTACAACAGCTGTTGGTGGAGCGATGTATCAGGCAGACATTTTGAATACCCTATGGGAAAACGCATTAACAAATAACTGTATAAGTGACAATGACTCTTGTTCCATGACTAGAATAAGGGAGCTTGGTTTGAAATGTGGTGTTGCTAGAAAGGAGCGGTTTCGTGGGCGAGAAAGAATGATGGTCAGTCAACGGCGTACTGGGACCGTCAGTCAACATGTAATGGCAAATACACTCATGGAGAGATCTGAGTGCCTATGGACTTGTCCAGAGTGCAGTGATGATGATCCAACGAAACTAACTTAACTAACTATTGAGGTACACTATACACAGATATCCATCTTTGTTAGAATATCTTTCACAGATATCCATCTTTTTTATAATTCTTTTCACAGATATTCATCTTTGTTAGAATACCTTTCTCATTTGGTAGAGAGAAAATACTGTTGAACGGCAGTTAAAATAAAAAAGGTAAATACATATCCTGTCAGAGAAATGTATACCCTATAACAAAAATGTGAAATCTTATGTAGATGAGAATTTGAAAGGACACTGGAAAGGATAAAGAAGCAAAATTGTGTTTTCTGTATGTCTTCTTCTTTTTCTTCAGCGTTCATTCTCAAACTCCCACTGGATCATTCTTGTAGCAGGACAATGGTCCAACTAGATTTCCAGCAGGATGTAGTCCAGAAAATGGAAATGCGTTGTGTTGCCGTTTTATTTGCGCCAATATCCCGACGCATCCGTCTTCGGCATAATTTTCTGTATGTTGTCCTGAAGATTTCTTTTTAGCTATGATGGGCCCTAAATGATGTAGTATATTGTAGAAAACCAACTACAATGGTGGCTCTTAGATAAGAAACTAAAAATACATGTGCAGCAATCCAACTGGATGCTTTGGCCAAGGTTAACATAGCAACATATTGTTGCACTAAGAAATGTCTGGAAACCAGTGTCTTCCACTTTGAACGCACTGTAATTATATGAGGGGAAGTCAAGAAATAAGTCACAAGCAAATGTGAAAATAAATAGAAATGCAATAGGTGATTTTTAAGTTTGAATTATGAGGTTACATCTAGTTATGTGATGAGTCTGTGTGCCTGATGATTGTTGCTGGTAGTTGTATGTGCATGTACAGTGCATATTTGAAATGGCAACCATGCTCCAAGAGTGTACAAGGAATGAACATCATACCGATGTATGTTTTTTGGATGCAAAAGGACTTTCTGCTAATGACATTCATAAAGCGATGGCTCCTATTTATTGCACAAAACAGTGCATAACTGGGGAAAACGGTGCATAACTGGGTGTATTCTGGTGAGGAATGGATACCTATTCCTAGGGTCTTTCAGGAGGCAGTCAAGACAGTCATTACACTCAATAGAGAGTAGAAGAACGCAGCCTTGTTAGCATGGATGCTGAGGTCAAGGTACTCAATCTGCAAACATGCAGAAGATACAGATTTTGTGATTTATATGGATAGGTCGGTCATCCTCCACCAGCGATGTGCATGGGCCTTGACTGCCAGATCACACGGAAGAACAGTGCAAGAAGCCACGTGGGACCTTTACTGCAACAACAAGTAGTCTAATGATGGAATAGTTTGCTGTCACGAGAGCACTAAACTGGCTGGAATCGCAAACCTATTCCCATGTGTGCATACTGAGTGATTCAATGAATATGATTCAGAAAGTCAAAACGGGATGTGCGAAGTCATTAGAGAGGGCTAAAATGTGCGTCTCACTGCGAAAAATCACTCTGTCCTCAAACACATGAGCGTGGAGGGAAATGAATGGGCAGACAAATTAGCTAGTTTTGCTACCATAACAGATGGTCAGCCTATGGACTGAGCAGACATACTCAGTTCTCTTTGTGAGTCTGCATGATCAGAGGATTTTGAGATGCATTAGTCAGTATCAAGAATACGCAATTTGGAGTGAGGATAGGCATGGCCCATAGAGAACACCTAACAAAGATTTCAAAAAGAGCACTGAACTAACATAGAACTGGAACCATCAGCAATTATACCCTGAAGCAGAGACCTGAGTACCTATGAACATGTCCGATGTGTGAAGAGGATAATCAACATATCTAATACCTAATAACTAGGAAAATCAATTTCTACAAGGATGGCATTGCTTGCTAATGAAGTGCTATCTGGTCGTTTTGTCTTAATTGTGACAGAAGAAACTTCACACCAGGTGGAGAATGTGGAGTAATGGTAGACAATGTAGCAACCACAAAATGGTGTTCACATAGTTTAGTCTACATCATAATGTATGACCAATTAAATTTTGAAAAGTGTGCGCATGATGGTTACCCAGATAATTGACAAGCGAAAACATAATGACCCACTGACCTGAATGGGAATGTCCATACAGCATTTTTATCGATGAAGGAAAAGATATGCTGAAGTGTATTGTCATTGGATGAAATTTGAGTCAACATTATTATCAACCAGAAGCAAAGTGTGCTTCAATGATATGGGGACATCCTTCTTCATGTTAGTGCAGTGGTTAGCACACTGGCTTTGCATATGAGTGGTTCTGGGTTCATTCCCCAGTTGAGACGGAAATGTTTTTTAAGATCGCAATGGGTTGATCCAGCCGTAATTCGGTACTGGATTAGTCCGGAAAGTAAGGACTGTGAGGGAGAGGAGATGGCTACTGCCCTTATATAGCAGAGCCACTGAAATGTGAGATCGCTGACATCTCACACCCTAGGGCATTAATAAATGCTATGGGTTAACTTTAACTTTTAAGAAATGTAAAATTGTGCAATCCGCAGGAATGGTTATGTTCAGTTTTCTGGGTTTCTCAAGGCCAATTTCCAAAAGAAAGGAGATCATGTGAATAAAGTATCATACTGTAAAGTTCTATTGTTGATTTGGAATTCAGTGAGAATAAAACCCCCAGGCCTGTTTACTAAGGAGAATACTGTTTCATCATGACAATGTCACACCACAAAAGGCTTGATTAATCCAAGACAGAATTACCCAAATTGATGGGATTAATGCTTTGATGTTGGTGGAAATTATGTGAAGAAATAAAAGAATGTCAGTCTAAAATTATATAGTTTTCATGTTTGTTTCATATTTAATATTTTGTTTTACAGGAATATGTGACTTACTTATTGTGACCTCATATTTAACAGAAAATCAACTTTAATCGCTGCCTGTAGAGTAGAAGATATTAAAAATTGTATATTGGTAACTTTGGCCAAGAAATAGTTTACTATGGTCATACATTTCTGGAAGTTAGCGGACACCACTTTCAGTACATATTGTGATTGTTGGATAAAAGTTAGCCTGTTTTACTCACAGGATGGTATTAGTATCATCACTATCTGAAAGTGCTAGTGGAGGTCATGGCCATGTGGTTAGAATGCCACTCTCAGACTCTTGAGGCCCTGGGTTCAATCCACGATTGAGACAGAATTTATTCTTTCAGAGGCACAATGAAAATCCTTGTACATGTGGTTGCGTCTGCTATGACAAAGCAACATTTATTTCCACAGCCTCCCAGCACCCCTTCACAGGAAAACATGCAGTAATGAAAGTTATTATCTAAAAATGTGGTTTTTTTCCTTTTCCTGAAGAGTGTATACATTTTTTTAGTGCGCTCTTATAACATGCAGTTTGTGGTAGGGATGTGAGATACTACCTTACAGTACTAAACCTTAACTGTCTTTTTAAAGGCCAGCATTCTTTCTTGCTGTGTCGAAAGATGCAGAATTTGTTGACACAGCAAGAAAGAGCACTGCCTTGATTTTATTGCACTCAAGATTTCCACATAAGTTTTTCATCCCTCTCAAGAGTGCAATTGCCTACTGAGAGTCTTGTTCAGGGAGTTCAACTTTATAATTCAAGTGATAATCTTAAGTGTCCTCAGAAAAATGTAATTGTAAATGAGATGTAATAGCCTAATTTTGAGGCTAAAACCTTGCAAGCACATGGTAAATGATGACCATTTTGCCTATGTGTTGTTGGACCAGAGAGGGGAGCAAATAATAACAATACTCTTAACCTGCCATGCATGTTATAGGTGACAGCTAAGGAGGTTTTGGGGTGGAGTTCGCTGCCCAATCTCATAGAGGTCAATGTGACCCAGAAACCATGCTAAAGTCGGATATGTCCTCTTAAAAGGAACAAATATTGCAACCAAGCTGTAAACCATGACAAAACACATTCTGTTTTACTGGGTACATTTGACCAACAGGAGCATGAGAACAAACGCAAAATACACAAAGTATTCTTGCCATTGTAGAATATTTAGCTCATAACTGCTAGAGTGATCTGAAGTAGATCTTCACATAGAAGGTAAGCGAATGGTGAGGAAATGCATTTCAGCAGCCGCTGTTTACACGAATCAGGATTATACAATGATTATAAACAAATCTGAAATTATAAGCAGATCTGTTGATTTCATTGCATTTATAATGTTAATACAAACAATAAATCACTGCATTTATCCTCAGAACCGAATTGAACTTATGAAAAGTGGCACAAAATTACTTTACAGACTAAAAGACCCTGATGCTGCAAGGTTAGAGATAATGCAAATTCAGATGATTTTGATGATTTTCTTTACTAAATTTTGTGGATTTCTTGACAGAACTAGCTCTATAAATATTATTTAATTATTTATGATAGTAATAAATTTCAAGTAGAGTTGGAATTATCCATTGGAGTGCTACATGGGTACCATCAGTATAAACCGCCCACCAAACATCTCTATCTGGCAGATCAAAAGAGATCACTGTTGACAATGATGGAAAGGAATAAACTTGTGTGATTTGGACATATAATCAGACTCTCATCACTTTTAAAGATTATTCTGCAGGGAACAGTTGAGGGTTGAAGGAGGTGACAAAATAAAATCTTGGATTGAATAACAACAATGGTCTGGATGTGATTTTTGTTTGTTTGTACTCTTCCGAATGAGGACATAGGTGTTTATATGATCTTCCGAAGTCTTATTTATCAGACCAGTTGGACGAATAAAACTGATTCAGTACATTCCTATTCTCTGGATTATATCCAGCTGGAAGTCTAGTGGGACCATTGCCATGCTTCAAGGGAGATCTAGTGGGAGTTTGAGAATGAACATAAAAGAAGAGATGTTAGAGGACTGTCTGTGCTGATGTTTCCAATGTGGCACCCTTAAAACGCTGATGGTTTATTAGGTCCTATTATTATTGTATTATATTATCCTCTTATGTATTTATCCTATTATAAATGTATTATATTACATGAGCTATTCCTTCAAGTGGAGCATATGTATTCAATCATTACTAATAAAGAGTTACAATTTGATAAAATATAATCAATGTTTTATTTGTTATGACCTGTAATTATGTCTTCTTGAAGTTTTGTGTCTAAATTATGTGTTTTAACCTTGCAGCCAGGTCAAGGGTGCAGATACAGAAGAAAAAGTAGTGTTTCAAATAATCAAAGATTCTCAAAATAAAGGTATTTTGTTTCTTTTATATTGATCACAATCCATCTTCTTTTTGTAATGGTTGGGGGTGTGAAGAAGAAGATACACTGCCCAACCCTTCTTAGTCATCTCACAAAATATATGGATGGTCACAGTGTTACTGTTCTTTGATTTCCTTTCAGAACACACACACACACCACACCCCCACCCCTCTCCAAGGCAACACACAGGTAGTTTATTATATAATATATATGAATCTAAGTGTTGCACTGACTCTTTTTTCTTTCTTTTGTTAGCTACTTAATGTCTAATCATCACACAAGTCTTACAGATTTATCTACCATTATCTGGAGTTCTTTTGTTCAATATATATCTTTATTAGTGGGTTGAGTTGTTGGGTGAATATGTCTCTATAAATTGTTCATATTGGGGATAGTTCTGCAGGATTTTCTCATAGATCTGTTGCACAAGTGTACAATGTGTAGCTGATGGTTGCATCTTGTACTTTCAGTATGTTATGTCCTGTTCTTGTGTGAAGCATCTTTTGTTGTATTATTTTCACTTCTGTTTTGTTGCTCTCTTCTTTTCTGTATATGAGACTTTATTGTCTTTCTGCTTATATTCTCCCTTTTTTGGTCAGCTCATCAGCCCATTCATTTTCAGGGATACCACAGTGAAACACATTTCTGCTCTTTTTGTTTACTGTGTTTCTCAGATGAGGTAGTTTACTGCCCTTGAGAGCCTGCAGAACAGACTGATTTCATTTGTAGCACTGGCAAAACAAATTTAATCTCTGCGGCCTTGGACGCATGCTTCATTACTGCAATCTGGCCAAGCAATGAGGGATTGAAGAAAGAAGGCAAACACAAGCTTTAACAAATACATTAACAATATACGTTCCAATGGATGCATATATTTCGGTGACAACAAGCATCATTTTCAAGGCTAATAGAGTGTAGTATGAAGGAAGAGTGTAGTATGAAGAATGTAATGCAGTGTTTCCAAACTTGGGGCCATGCCCTACAGAGTAGCAATTTGATTGTTCAGGGGGGCACTTTGAACAAGTTGTCATTAGGCTTCATTTAGGGAATAATTCTATTTTGAATTTTTTTAAATATGCAAATGGGGGGCATCAGAATTTTAGAAAGACTTAGGTGGGGCATGATAAAAAAAGGTTGGGAAACACTGATGTAATGTGTTCTGTCATGGTTTGTACTTTTACTATACATTTTAATAAGATACATCTGACTTCAGTATGGATTTGGGACACTGACTTATAAGATGGGACAGCTAGCTCCACTCTCAAACATCTTTAGCCACCTCTTACGAATGTTTATGGCAGATAACAGTGTTGCCATTCTTTGCCCTCCTTTCACCTGTGACAACAACTATTACCACCAAATCCCTCCATTACTAACACTCTCTATACAGACACAACTGAAAAGACATGCACCTACAACCAACTGGCACAGGGAAGAAAGAGTGAAAGCTCAGAGTTCGGATGATTGGATAAGTGAGTAAGTGCTCCCCTTTCAAGTCCTGTGTGCACTTGGACGGACTTCTGTATTTCTTAATGGCAAACCACTTCATATTTTCTTTTATTCCACTTCTTTACCAATTTGTTAGTCTCATTACCAGATATATTGTGACGGTACTGAGATTCACCATATCATAAATAAACTGATTTTAACTTCTTTTTTAAAACAAATATTTTCCTCAGGGATATGGACTCGGGATATCCGAGTCAAGAGTAACTTGAAAAACATTCAAGTCCTGAACAAGATCTTGAAGAATTTAGAAAGCAAGAAGCTCATCAAGGCTGTCAAATCGGTCAATGTAAGATTTATGATGTATGTAGCTTATATTCTCACTGTCAGATGTCAAGAATTTTGAATGTTAAAAAATTGGTGGCAGCACATGTTGTTGGGATCTGAGGTGAGAAAAGAATAGCAACACTTTGACCTGACATGCATGTTTTAAGAGGTGATTATGGTTTCTTCTGTGTTTGTTCTCAAACTCCTGCAGATCAGCAGGATGTAGTCCGGAGAACGGAATGCGTTGTGTCATGGTTTACAGCATTGCTGCGATATCTGCGTCTTTCGGCCTGACACATCCGACTTCAGCATGGCTTTGGGTCACTGACCCTATATGGGATGGGGCAGCCAACTCCATCCCATAACCTCCTTAGTCGCCTTTTACGACATGCGTGGAAGGTAAACAGTGTTGCTATTCTTTGCTCCCCTTTCGGGCCCAGACAACACACAGGCGGATTATGGTTTGAGAAAGAGTTGGCCAAAGTGACCAAAAGCACAATTTGCTTTGTGTTTTGCATGGTTGCAAGTTCAATACTTAGCTGTAATGTCTTGTTTACAGATGTAACAATAAATACTATGTTAATGTACATTTTTCTACATTACAATCCAAAAGGACATTTATCAAGAAACAAATAAAAACAGGAAATAAAAATATATTATTTAATTATTAAAAATGCAAAGAGATGGTCTCACCACTCAATCTCCATACAGTCCAACCTGTAGAAAAAGTCCTTGTTCCTTTGTTTATTATTATTTTTACATTGGTTTTACTATGTGATAGTTAGATTATCTAGTAACAATATTACATTATTGTAGTATTTATCACTTCTTGGTTTTGTTACTGTGGCACTCTCCATCTTGTCTATCTTCTGACAATTTGATTATTTATACAGTCAAGTAAATTTGTTATGTCCTTGGTATCTTTTCAGCTCTATTTTCATTTGGAGGCTGTTCAGTCAATGAAATTTTACATACTTTTGATTGTTTTTGTTTCTCTTTAGCCCTGCGCACATCATCAATTAGGCCTACACAACAGATCACCAATAATTTCAACTAGGCTTACTGAATACTGAACTGCTACCTCATCAACATCTGATTCATTCATGTTCTCTAGAATTCCATTTAATAATTGCCCACAACATTATCTGGATCATAAGTAGGTCAATTTTCTTCCAAGTTTTGACGAAAATTTATGGTCATAATAAACCTTTAGCAGTTTGGAAAGGCCAGCTGTTAGAAACGATAAGACAACAACACTGGAAACCACCATTACTTTTAATCACGTTAGGGCTAATTTAGTATGTCTATTCATATGGAACCAGTAAAAGACATCATTCAAAAAGACTGTATCAAGTGGGTGCCAACGGGTTATCCGGGATTGAATATATAGTGGATGTCAACGGGTGATCTGGAATTGAATGGGTTAACCTACTGAAATATTTATATTGCCTAAATAATCACTACATCCAAAATATTGCTGAGTTGATTTCCTGAATAGGATATACCAATTATATGTTGTAGAAGTTTTATTTTCTAAGATTGTTTTTGCATTCATGTTATGGAGACTGAACCACCTGTTCTTTTCTTGTTAATGTTATAAAATTATTTTTCATTGACAATAATTAAACAATCTAGGATTTCAGATTTGTATCTAGTTAAAATTGTTTTTGTTATTTCTTATGTTAGGCATCAAAGAAGAAAGTGTATATGCTTTATAACCTTGAGCCTGACCAGTCTGTCACAGGAGGTCCATGGTATTCAGCCTCAGAATTTGAATCAGAATTTGTGGAAATTCTCAATGCTCAAGCTCACAAATTCTTACAGCAAAGAGTAAGTAACATGTTGTGTGATATAGGAGCATGTTGCAGATCTTCTTAGACTTTGATGTGATTATCATTAAAAGTAGCCCCATCGAAGTCAACTCTTTGGAGATGAGGCTTAGTCCAGCAAACAGAGGCTGAAAACTAAGATCGGTTGGGCAAATCCTGACATCAAACAATCACTGGTGCTGAAGTCAGAGATACCAGGCTGAGAGGCGCACGAGCAACCATGGTATCACACAACACGACTAGATAACTTGTCTTCACAATAAACTACTTGCTGTGTGTGGACATGTTAAACTGCAAACGAGAAGAACATTAAAAGTAACCTTGTTTCAGCAGACAAACAAATTGAACATAGAAACACACAAAAGGGAAAAAGTGAGGACAAGATAAGGAGCATGAGTATGTAGTTGAATGAGAGTTGATGAGGGTAAAAACGAAGAATAGGAGAAAGCAAGGAAGAGATAAATAGCGCACGTAGATATTAAAGGAACATGTATTATTCTACTTGCACTATTTATCTCTTCCTCGATTTTCTCCTCTTATTTCCACCCACCTCCTTCTCATATACTACTTCTTCTTTATTTCTCAGACTTCTGCAGATTAGCAGAATTAAATCCAGAGAATGGAATGTGTCATTGTTGATAACTTAGCTGAGATTATCTTCGCCTTTAGCCCTGACACATCCCACTGCAGCATGGCTTATGGGTCAGTTTGACCTCATATGCTAATGGAATAACCAGAACAATTTTAAACCTTATCAGTCACCTCTCACAACATGCCTGGCAGGTAAATAGTGTCGCTATTCTTTGCTCCCCTTTCAGGCCCATGTACCACATGCGTCATTCTACTTATCACCTCCTCACGTTTCTTTTTTTTTTTTACCCGTTTCATATTATCGAGTGTTTCAGTGTTAAATTTGTTGTCTTTTGTCCAGAGGAAGGCTGTTTTAGTTAATTGTTCCCTGTCTTTCTCTCTATTGTTAGTATATCTTTAAAACTAACATATGCGTGAGAAGCAAAATAAAAACTCTTGCAGGTCAACAAGAACATCTCATGACAGTGGTAAAGTATCACAAACTTGTGTGGTTTGGCCACGTGGTTAGGCACGATTCTCTTTCCAAAAATATCTTGCAGGGAACAGTTGAGGAATGAAGAAGAAGAGAGGGTCAAAGGAAAGTATAAATAGATAATATTAAAGACTTGACAGGATTAAGATTCTCCACACTCAAACAATGAACTGATAACAGAGATGCATGGTGAAATTTTTGTGTTGATGTTTCCAGAGTTACACCCCTAAAACCCTGAATGGTTATGGGTTTGATAATGATAAAAAAAATATATAAACTTGTCTCTGTTTTTCCTTATTTTGCTGTGTTACTCCAGCCCTTACATTTCTAGTCCATCAGATGGAAATGTAATCTCAGATGAATTTCAATAGTGGTGATTTGCCTCTATTACAAGGTACTACAAGTTAGAAATATCTTGAATTCGAGACCCGGGCACTTATGGACTGGGTTAGTGTGTGGTGATATCAATAATAATCAGTCAATGTCATTTTATAAAATGCAACAGAATACTATACCATTTAAACTACATAAATACCATATATATATATATTTGATATTTTACAGCTGGGTATATTGCTTTATCATACATTATTTTCATAAGTTTATCAGTGTTCAGTAACATTTTTAGCTGTAAATTTTTTAAAATGATTTGTTTAATTTCTAAGGCTATAGATGCAAACAAAGTTTACTCAGATGAACCATGGACAAGATTACAAGCTGCATACGCATCAGCAGAGGATGTCCTGAAATATATTACTAACTTAGGTATTAGTAAGGTAACAGTTGTACCATAGTTCTATTTTTTTTCTATACTTTATTCCCTTTTTTTTTGGTATGTTATTTGACGATTGACTTCATTGTACTCAGGTTCCCTCATATGTACTCCTCCTTCCCTCTCAACAAAGTGACACAACCTGCCAAGAGTACCACCCATAAGTCTGTAGCTTCAAATTTTAATGACCAAGGGTCTCCAACAAATACAATAATAAGACCTGGGATCACACTAGCGACCTGTTAAGCACAAAGCAAACAGAAGAACCACTGTGTCAGAGATATCCCCAATGAAGCATATTTTTGTTTACTTAATTTCAGTTTACAACGTTGACATGTTTACAAAGTTGTTTGAAGATTCCTATAGATTATTGCTACTTAGGTACGTGCTATGAGTGGTACTCCGCTATATTGAAAGGGATGCTCGCCGGAGACGGATGTGTCAGGTCATTGGCACAAATAAAACGGTGACATAAAGCATTTACATCCTGCTGGAAATGTAGGACCATTGTTCTTCTACAAGAGAGATCCAGCGGGATTTTGAGAATGAATGCTGAAGACAAAGAAAGGGATGGAGTACATATAGGGAACCCAAGAACAATGAGGTCAATCCTCTTTACCTTTATAGCTTGGTAATGCCTGTGTGTTGCCGAGCCTAAAGAATAACAACACTGTTTACCTTCCATGCATATCACAAGAGGTAATTAAGTTTATAGGTTGGAGTTGACTGTTCCATTTCATATAGGGTCAGAGTGACTCAGAAATCTTGAAGAAGTTTAATGTGTCAGGACAAAAACATTGCAGCAAAGCTGTAAACCATGACAGAACACATAAGAAGAATGAGCTTGATAACATTACAATATTTACAATTATTTTCAGATATGCTCTCTAATAATTTTGAAGATATCTCTATGTCATCCTCTTAATATTCCTTCTTTGAGAAATACATTGTACTTTTCTTTTAGGTTAACCTATCGGTGAAGGACATGGAATCAATTTTAGACACTCTTATTTTTGATGGTAAAGCAGAGCTATCGGCACGCACAACTGGAACTTCAGGGTTATCCTTGGGAGACTCTTCTATGAAAATATATAGGGCTGTCAAACCACTTACAGACACTTCAGGTTTTGTGAGAACACCATGTGGCGTTTGTCCTGTAAGTATATTCATCTGGTGATTATATTATTATAACTTTTTCAACACAGCATCTACATTCATTCTCAAAGTTCTGCTGGTTAGCAAGATGTTGTCTAGAATGCATTGCATTATCATTTATAGATTGACTAATGATATCTATGCTTTTCAGCTTGACCTCAGGAAAATATCTTTGGTAAAGTGTTCATTATTTGTTTGTTCCCTAATCCTTGACAAAACTTCCTTCATGCAAACTTAATGATCAGCTGTGAGTTGCTGACTACAGCTCATCTTGATCTTATGAAGCGAACCTGATTGTATGGTAGGTGCGACTGACTAGTTCCTAATCCCTATGATGAGTTTGATCTTGAGCACTTTGTTGTCAAACATCTCTCAAGGTTTATGGGATGTTTGTGTAACCAGTGGGCTACAGGTCTACCAGCAACCACATGTGTGTGCGTGACCAGTGGGCTACAGGTCTACCAGCAACCACATATGTGTTGAATCTGTATATCTAGTGTTTACCTCCAGTGGGCTACAGGTCTACCAGCAACCACATATGTGTTGAATCTGTATATCTAGTGTGAAGTAACATATTTTATCTAATGAAAATGCTAACCATCTGTATTGTATATTTCAGGTGATTTCTCGCTGCACAGTGGATGGCCTAATATCACCGAAAACATGTATCTATATGAAAGATTGGCTGGAATTTTGATGATTGTTTTTAATAATTTATTAGAAGTGAGGTCATGAATGTAATTATTTTTTTTAGTGAGAGTGCATGACTAAGAGAATGAATGTGTGGTAAAATTGTTCTAAAGATTTTTCTGGAAAATGTTAGTGCTGTGAATTGAAATATTAAATGTTGACATTAAAATTCATAAGTTACATCATTCAAAGTGTGTGGGGTTTCCTTTTACAAAAAAATATACTCCCACTTTCTGTAGACATGCATTATATAAGTGGAATCCCTCTATATCGCATTCTGTTAAACAATTTTCCCGTATAATAATACTGTTCAAAATCCACAATTATATTTATTCTATATTATTTGCAATATATAGCAAATTTATGTACATATTTTGTCAGTCCGGACCATGTTGCTTCAACAGGTTTCCACTGTACTTGCGCAGCCTAGTTTATAGGAGCTTGCTTGCTATCACCAGTCACAAAACCACGCCAGGACCAAAAAAAAATCTGGGTTGTGATTTCTCGCTTGACATGACCACTCCTCCAGTTCATTCAGCTGTAAATGAGTACCTGATGCTTGATTTAGGAGTGGTAAAGACAGCAAGGAAGGGAACTGGCCACCCCACATAATAATTGCTGCTGCTTAGTACATGAAAAGTTATCTTCATCCCTGACGTCAGGTCAATATTAAGGAGGTTATGGGGTGGTTGGCTGGCCCATACCATATATGGTCAGTGACCCAGAAGCCATGCTGATGTTTGTGTTAGGCTGAAAGGCACAGGTACCGCAGCAAAGTTGGAAACTATGACAGAATGCATTCTGTTCTGCCTCCTGATAATACACAGGATAACCAATGCAGAAGAATAATTACAATTAAATTCATTGCTTAATTTACTTTAAGTAGGGGAATAAAGCCTCTTTGGACCAAGTCACTGCACTTTCAAAGGTTATACATGTCTTGTTTAAAAAAAACTCTGATCATGACCTGTGATAAATTACGCATACAAAAAAAACAACCACAAAGATTTGTAATAGATATGCGGGACACAAGATGACAAAAATTGTCATGTTTTAAAAAAAAACATGTTTTTTAATTGAAAAGTTATTTTTACATGGCAACTTTCAATGAGGCTACCTTTATTCTAAACACCCTGTATGATATCTATGTTGTGAACAAATTCTTCTTTTTCTTTTTTAGCGTAATCTTATTTCTATCACTCTTATTACCATGAGATTTTATTTCTAAATTTTCTATTCGCTGCTTTTTCTTCTTTGTTTTGGTTTTCTTTTGAGTGTTTTTATCCTTTGGTGAATGGATCTCAATAGTTGATTTGTTGGTAGGCTGTGCTATATTACTGCTAACAATTACATTATTATGATGAAATAGATTCTGGTCAGATATAAGCTTCTTCTTTTTCTTGTGTTTCTTTAATCTTATATTATGTTCTTCTGCTCTTGGGATTGCTGAAACAGCTATTTTTGTGTGTCTCTTGTCATCCTTGTCTAAAACTATGCAATTATGAGCTTCTGTTGTAGTTTCTCCATGGTCAGCAGAGTTGAACTTTTTCTTTTTAAACTGCATTTCATGAGCAATTTTTTCTCTTTTCCTTTTTCTCTTCTTTGTTTCTGTGGGTATGCTTGCAATGATGAAATCAGAGTCCCCATCAGCAGACACTGCTGTTGGAGAATTATTCTTGTCTGAGTTGCTCTTCGCAATTTTCCTTTTTTTATTATTTTTAAAATCTGTGTTTCCAGTCATTTGTCTTTTATTGTTTGTGTGTTCACAACCTGAGTCAGCTTTTCTTTCAATCACAACAGGCACTAAATGTGGGAGGAAAAAAAATGAAAATAATTGTTTCATATTGTGCAGAACAAGATAAAATTAATCTCATGCTATTATACATAAATAGCAATGTTCCTAATTAGGGTGTATAATCACAATAATAATATAATATGCTTGTGTGTTGCTGGGGTCCAAAGGGAAGCAAAGAATAGCAGGAAAAAGTTGAGGGAATGTAACTTGGCAGTTCTGTTTTCTTTGTTTATACTGGCACCTTTCTGTCTCTCCAGACAATAGTATTAGTGTTATGCTGCAAGGAATATACACCACAATCTATGTCGATGATGGATGTGATTTGCATGACCGATCTGAGTCACAGTTTTCCACAGTATGTACGGGGGCTCTCACATTGTGACGTTGTTACACATCTTAAACGTAAAGTTCTTGAACTAACTGCTATCACTTTGTATTTATACCATTCCAGATTTTTAACCCTTTATACAGACAGCATGATCCATGGCATTCTGTTCCCATGATTTCATATCATGCATATTCCATTTGCATACTTCTGAAGTAGAGGCAGACACGGATATCTTTTCTTCAACTATAAGGTAGAGGTAGATCCCATGGTATCAACCTGCTGTTGGGAATGAAGATAACTCTTCATGCATTAAGCCACAGAAACCATTAGGTGGGGTGGTCAGTTCCCTTTCTTGCAATGTTTACCTTCTCCAACACATGCGTCATGTACCCAGTTACTGCTGGGTTGACTGGAGGAACGGCTGTGTCAAGTGAGAAACTACGACCAAATTAGTTTATATGTTTCTTACTTTAAAAACACCCAGACGCGATTTCAAACCTGGCACGCTGTAACCCGGTGATAGTAAGCAAGCTCAACTATAATTCTCCATAAAGAAGATCCTTTGGTATTATCCCATCTAACTCAGTGACTGAGCATGGAAAATACTGTGGTATTCTCTCCCCGCCCCTCCATATCAGCGTTAGTGACCATCCTGCCATCTAACTCCAAGATTTCTATGCATGCATAGCATGTGAAAGTTCTTTAACCATATCCACTAGTGCTTATAGGTTGATAATGTTTCACTGCTATTAATGAGGGTACTGAGGAAACAAGCCTGGTATGAGGGCTCTGTTTTATCGCTAGTTTTCTATTCTCCCAAATTCTTTTTGTTAGTCTTGTCATTGTTGTTGATGCCTTGTTTAGAGGATCCTCTTAAGTGGTCAACTAAGTTAATCATCACTGATAATACTTTGTGGTTGCTTATGGCACCCTGCAACATAACTTGTATTTTCGCTGATTGTTAGTCCTAACTCGAGGCAAGACTTCAGAAAATACAATTTGCAAGTTTTGTAGTTTCTTCTTAGTGGATCATCATCTGCAAAGAGCAACTTTCTTATCAGGACATCCTTTACGGTGGTCTTGGCTTTCAACCTCTAAGCATTGTGTAGAGTCTAAACCTCTAAGCATTGTGTAGAGTCTAAACCTCTAAGCATTGTGTAGAGTCTAAACCTCTAAGCATTGTGTAGAGTCTAAACCTCTAAGCAATGTGTAGAGTCTAAACCTCTAAGCTTTGTGTAGAGTTTACCACCCTGCTGGTTACTTTTGTTTATAGTACTGGTATCAAATAATATCCTATTTTTATACTGCCAACTGAGTGATATAATAATTATATAACTAATTGTTAAAAAAAGGTACATTAATACAAACATAAGTATTCTCACCTCCAATGTCTTCCATTTCTTGATCATGCAAGGAACAGATATCTTTCTGTACAGTTTCCATGGGTTCACTGACAAGCACTTTGTTAACTGTGTGGATCCTTCAATATATGCAAACATCTATCAATTAATTATCAGTCATAATATAAAGAAATATCCACAGAAAAATATCAATAAAACTTAGTTCACATTAGCACCAGTGTATGAGGAAGATGATTTTAGGTCTACTAAAGGTGAAGAGATCAAAGATGTTTTTATTGCATCATCTGTCATCTACACAAGGTTGGCTGCAATTGATCTCCAACAATTATTGCCTCCAGCCTTGGTAGTAGAATAAATTGTAAAAACTTTTGACAAACTGTCATTTATCCATCTCTTAATGTTTCTCTCCCACTTATAACTTGATCAATGTTCAACTTTTTCCCTTTCAGCAAGATCTTCAACTATGATGAAACGTTTCAAATATGTGGCAGAAAATAAAGAGGAATTAAGAAATATATATAAACGTTAATTACAATTGGGCTACCGTATGAGTGCAGATGCATAAGAAATGCATAGAATAATAATAATTGAAGAATGTACTGTATAGGACAATGCTTTTCAATTATTGAATTTTAGATCTCACATTCAGTTGTATGACCAGTATAACATGAACTTCTGAAGTACTCAAACCTCAACCTAGTTGGGATTGTCAACATTTCTCAAGAAAAAAAGATAAATTGGCTTTTTAGTCACAAAACTATGTTATGACAAAACAGCATTTATTCACACTACTTATAAAGTGCCTACATAACAGCAAAACACACTGTAAAGAAATTTTTTCACAGTACCAGTAGACTCCTACATTCTAGACTCTAACCCTTCTGTTACAGAAGACAAAGCATACATAACTCACAGAATTCTACAAGTCTCAAAACCTGTGACCAAAAACACATGGAAAAGAATTATCACCTGATGATTTGCAATAATTCAATAATCACACACAATGATTTAATTTCTTCCTACCTGCCGTTTCATTGTAACTCATTATTATACAAAAAAAATTCCTGATTCACTGTTAAAAGCATGAGTATGAAGTGGAGGGAATGTTTTTACTTGACAATGTGTTAAAAACAAACTTAAACCCACGGCCAATAATATGACCTTCCAACTGCATATGGTTCATCCTTTTATTCTGTAAAAGGAATATTTATATATTAACCATATATTCTATGTTCCTTCAGTTGAATACAGTGCATAGGGCAGAAACTTCTAGTTCGAGCGAAGCTACCATATAATTCTTGCATGTTGTTGAGACGTATAGTCATACTCTCTTTAATGGTTGGTCAGTGAAGAGTGAAGACTCTTGGTCTTCCTCTTTTTCTATTGCCATCTAGTACCAATTTTAATGTTTGTAATGGAAGTTTTTAAATTAATTCTAAGTGCATGTCCAATATAAGTCCATCATTTTATTCTTGTTCCTGTAGGAACTTATTGCTGCTTGGTATCTTCTCTTACTTGCTTGACTTGAATTCTTCCAAACCAATATTTAAAAGTTTTCTAAGACATTTATTTTCAAATGAAAGTAATTTCTTCTCCAGTGAACCTTATATTACACATGCACACAAAAAATTGATTCTACCCATACTTCTTGGTAAATATAAGACAATTTAAAAAGTCCTAGAAGTTATTTCATTGAGAATGACCCATGATTTGTAAGGTAAAGAGCACATATTTATGTTTGTAAAAAATATATTTCTCCAATTTGTTTCAAAATACATTGTGAACTTTTTTTTGTGCATTTTTAAATGTGAGTTTTGCTTATTTAATTTATCTTCAGTTAGGTTCCTAAAATTAAATATTCAGTTGTGAAACATGTTTAGTTTACTTTTAATGTAATTTTTAGCTGTAAAAAACCCCTTCACCCCTAAACAATACATTGTATCAAAATGGCATTAAAACCAAAAAAGAATAACACAACATTTCTTTAAAAAAATATGCATATCATAACCTAATTCATTAAAACATTCTGTAAACAAAAAGGCAAGCATTTATGACCGTGGTAAGTTTTGAGAGTGGTGACTAGTGTGTAAGGGCAAGAACCAGTTGTGCTCTTGTATGACTGGCTAACTATACTTACTATACTAGCTATATGCTACAGATGTCCAATGAACAGTTGAAGTCATAAAAACCCTAACATATATTCATTACCAATGCTGAAGTTGGATATGTTTGGCCATTGGTGCAAATAAAACATAATTTAAGAACGAACCCACAAAAATATATGACTATATATTATCATTATTTTATAATATAGAGGAACATATAATTATATTAGCACATCCTGCAGAACTGTCCCAAATATGAACAAATGAGAGAGACATACTGACCCAATGGCTCAACCTTGTAACCAAAGAACTCCAGACAAAGGTAGAGGTCATACAGAAGGTCTGTCTGATTGTATGGACATAAGCAGCAAATAAAAGAAAGTGTGTTGTCGGGCCAGAAAGGGAAGCAAAGAATAGCAACACTGTTTACCTTCCATGCATGTCGTACGAGGTGACTAAGGAGGTTATGGAATGGAGTTGGCTGTCCCATCCCATATAGGGTCGGTGACTCAAAGCCATGCTGAAGTCGGATGTGTCAGGCCGAAAGGCGCAGATATCGCAGCAATGCTGTAAACCATGACACAACGCATTCCGTTCTCCGGACTACATCCTGCTGGTCTGCAAGAGTTTGAGAACGAACGCAGAAGACAAATAAAAGAAAGAATAATTTATGAATGGTCTTACATTGCTGTCAGATCTGTGGTCTCTTGAACATTGCTCAGCTCCAAATGATGTGGTAGCACTGGATCTTTCTGTTGAATAATAAAACTAGAGTAAATATATATCAAACACTTTAATTGTCTTTGATTCAACATCATTAGTGCTGTGCTGATCGATGTAGGAGATTGTGGAGTTACACAACTTTTTATTTCCAGTATCTTTTATCAGGATTGCTTTGGCTCCTGCACCGCTTCCATTAAACAAACTAAATTAATTTTAGTTGTTGCACAACTGAGGATTGCTTTTAGTGACATTCAACTACAGCAGCCAACCCCCACATGAACAAAGGCATTCTAGTAGATGTTTCAACTGTTTGTTAACCTTCAGCACCTTGCATACGTGTTAACTCTTTGCCATGCCATGCTGCCATCCCCAGCCTCTCTTGCCCCTTGTAATAGATCTGTTCTCCTGATATCTTATCTCAAACATGCCCAAAAAATAAGGATTGTCTCTTTCTGATACAGTGGAATCCTGTTACAAAGAATTTCACTCTTTAAAGACATTTTTCAAAATCCCCGATTATTTTCATTATTTGTTTTAATTAAAAAATAAACCCACAATAACAAATATCCCTCTATAGCACACTATTTGAAACTTTGCACCCAGAGAAAAATATATGCTCTGTACTTGTGACCTGTGTGTGTGTGTGTTTTAAAAGTTGCATCTTGAAGCATTCAACTGTAAACAGTGTGGAAATTGTTACCGATATCTTTGACTGTCGCAGTCTGGGCCAGGGTTTTGATTTAGCACAATCTAGGCCATGTGACATATTTATAAGACCCGTTAACAATTGGAAACAGCATTGTGGAGTGACACATTTGACTGTTTCTATGATTTTCATTGGTCACTTTGTGTGGATAGCTAATGAAAATCACGGGAATAAGTATAATTAATCATTTTGGAATGTTGCTTTACAAGTAGTCAGCAGGTCTTATAAACCAATGGTCACGGAAAAATTCAACGCACTGAAAATTGGAATGGGTGTATGTACGCAGTTGGATTTATTTTTCATTGGATATCTCTATTCTCTGCATAAACGTTAAGTTCACTTCAAGGCATTCTGTGCATTTGAAAGCTTAACACAACGCTCGCTTTGCCTGTTTGTCTTGAAAAATACTGAGAGACAGTAATAAATCACCATTAGGCACAGACCAAAGCAATAAAAATAGTGGGATGTACTGGATGTGTGTATTTTAGGTAGCAACCTTGTTTTCTATTGCATAACTTTAGACTATGCAACAGTCAGTCCAGTTCCTCAACAATACAGTTCTTTGGACTAATTGGGAATAGTTCTTCTAAAGTGGTGCATTTTTAACTGTTCCTATGATTTTCATTGGCTGTCAACACAAAGTTCATGCTGAGAAAAGAATAGTGGGGCTTATTGAACAACTCAATTTAGAATGCTAACTACAGTGTATTTAAATAAAGCTGTTATAACACAATTCTAGTTTCTAAACACAAGAAAAAGTGTCATATATTTTTAACTATAGAAAAATATATTTCTTGCCATTACCCAATCTGAGTTAGTTCGATCAATATGTGGCAGGATAGAGTAAATTGGACCATAACAGCTCTGGATCTTTTCTATTATACGTCTAGACAGTAACCTGTGGTGGTTGGACAGCAAATTAAAGAAAAATTAACAATATTAGTTACAGTCCACATGAATTGCAAACATTAGTGCACTTGTAGTATATCCTGGAGGCCTGTAGAGGTCCTACTGGGGATATGTTAAAAATTTAATGAATGGGAGCTGCAGTAAAACCACATACCATAGGCAGATAAATATATAAACATGATGGTACCTATACGGAAATCAATGACCACAGTACCAACTTTTTAATGTTATGCGCAGACACCGTTTGCCCATCTCTCGTCCACAGTCAAACTTTTTAATGTTATGCTTAGACAGCATATGCACATCTTTCATGTTGTCAACTCGCCAACAAAACGGCTAATGCCATAAATGTTTGTCTGAGAACTCCAGGAATTACGAGCGATTAGCTCTTACTTCCTATGTGCAGTGGGGTGGTTTTTCTGAGCTTTCTTTCATACCCAAGAGACTTCAGCTTTCGACTTAGTGCAAATGCCTAATGAAGGAGCCTTCTACTAAGAGAGGGTAAGTAATTTTATAGATGACATGCTACAAAGCTTCCATAAGAGAGCCTCAATATAACATCATGCTATCTACTAAAGTTTTCTGTTGCATGGGTGGTTTGTCTAGGGCCATTAATGAGACCCACAGACGTAACCGTATGCGGTTTTTTTTACAATAGATGATACTAAGATGTGCGGCCAGAGTTATCCAACGATCCTATTGTACCACAGCGAAGTGATGGACGAATTCAGTGGAAATGCAATGTAAGGCGACACCTCCAGTGCATAAATGTAAAGGTTGGCACGTGTTTGCAATACACGAAAATCATGTGTCTTTGTACACGTGTAGATGATGTGGGGTTGGCAATACTGACATGTACCTCTGTGGACAATCTACTGAAAACTACTCCTACAAAATTACCCACTGTACAACAGCACAAGAAAACTGGTCACCATAACAGTTCTTATTGAGAAAATTTATGTTCCTGCGTCTGAACAGGTGATCAGAATACAGGAAAGAATTCCATATAAGAGAACGAATACACAGAAAGAAGACATTATACAAATTTAAAATGAATAATTACGCCTGTGTGTTCCCGGGACCCGAATGGGAGCAAAGAATAGCAACACTGTTACCTTCCACGCATGTCGTAAAAGGCGACTAAGGAGGTTATGGGATGGAGTTGGCTGTCCCATCCCATATAGGGTCAGTGACCCAAAGCCATGCTGAAGTTGGATGTGTCAGGCCGAAAGGCGCAGATATCGCAGCAATGCTGTAAACCATGACACAACGCATTCCTTTCTCTGGACTACATCCTGCTAATCTGCAGGAGTTTGAGAATGAATGCAGAAGAAGAAGAAATGAATAATTATAATAAGGCCCTTCACAATGGCTACTGTATTTAAGCACTTAGTTAAGATATTCTTGTGTTGGAAAGAGATAAGAGCACAAATCACCACTGACTGAAATGCTGTAAATATAACTTGTAACATATGGACGTGTGCATGCTCTATCTATAAACTCTTTAGCTCCTCGTGAGCATATATCCTCAATAAACCTCCTCCATCTTATCCTATCTTTAGCTATTGCTTTCAACTCTTTCCATGTTCTACCAATCCTTTGTATCTAATTCTTTCCTTCAGGTATTTCCTGGTCTCTTTCTTTTCCACTTTTCAAGTTGATTCCAGAAAGATGACAGCCATACAATGATATTCATTGACCTTCTCAATGTATGTTCTATTCATCTCCAGTGCCTTTTCCTTAGTTCTTCTTCCATTAGTGTTTGTTTAGTCTTTGCATGAGCTCCTCATTTTTGATCCCCACAGCATTTCAAAACCTTATAGTGTGCTCTATGGAGAACAACAAATTCTGTCTAACTGATGCAAATATTTATCAAACCATCTTATTTCTGCTATCTTTGATTATAAATATAAGAAAACATACCAAATTCTGGCAACAATGGCCATGAAGACAACCATCTGTGGTATCAGCATACCAGTAGCAAACTGACAGCTGAGATGTCGAGAAATATGCTAAGGATTGATTACAATTTGAATATAAGGACATCTAAGTATTTGTGATGTTTGACTTTGAAACTGGCTAGAATCAAATTCTATTGATTTCTTCTCCTTCATTAATTTTCACACTTCTATACTAATTACAGATGATGGTAGAAATCAACATAAGATTCTCCATCAGAAAGCAGACAGGACATGGTCATGAACTTCTCCATTTGTCATCATATGTTGGACACGCTTGCAAACAAGTATTCTGTCATTTGAAAGTTTCAGCAGCAGAGCACATTTACAGTAGCTGTGGCAATCAATTCACCTCAAACTCAGAAAATCTTGCTACGCATGTGATGTTGCTGTCAATTTAAAAGTATACTGAATTCACAATATACAAACTGGTCAGTGTAAGGCAGAATACACATACTTGTATAAAAAGGGGAACATATTTTGTATTGTCATCATATGAAAATTAACTCACTCAGAGCTCTGCACTTATCTAATGTTGATATTGACACACCATCTGTTTGTTCATGTGGTTATGGCACCCATAGCTCTCTGTACCTGTTTGGTAGCCACTGTTGCATGTTCTTCCGCGTACAATATTACCAAGTCATCAGCATAAACCGCCAATCTTGTAACATGTGGTAACTCGGCAACCAGATCATTGATGTAGACCAGAAACAGTTTTGGGGACAATACTCCTCCCCATGATGTAGTAGGACTTTCTTGCTTTTGTAACCATCTACAAACATAGAGTTGTACTCTAGCTATTTTATTGTGTAAGTATGCTTTTATCCATCCTATCATTCACTCTGCAATTCTTAATTTCTTTAGAAGTCGTTCTTTCCAAACTTTGTCAAAAGCTTTCCTTATGTCTATCCACGCTTATGAACCAGTTTCTTATATTGAAATGTATCCTCTATCTCTTGAGAAAAGTAGAGTGGAATTGCCTGAAGCCTACCTGCTGTTACAAAAAAAGTTTTTTCTTTCAAGGTACTAACACAACCTAAAGTTGATAATGTGCTCTGCAGTTTTGCATAGACTGCTTGTGAGACTGATCTGCAGTTTTGCATAGACTGCTTGTGAGACTGATTGGTTTATAGTTAAGACTGTGATACTATCTGTTCCTGAGATTGGGATTAGTATCATGATTGCTACCCCACAGACCTATGGAACACGTGTCTGCAGTCTAATATATATTAGTCATCTGCAGCAGCTTTGCTTTAAAGATTCCAAGATTTGTAATCATTTCATTGGGCACTTCATCAGCACCTGGTGATTTTCAGTTTAGATACTGCATGCTCTAGTTCTGATTGGTGCTTCCATGACTTCAGATATGGTTTCATCTTGTTCAATGTTTTCTTGCTTCTCACAAATCTTCAGTTGTTCTCTGGGTTAATTTTGATGTTGTCTTCAGCAAATGAATCTACAAAGTAGTCAGCTGTCTGTTTTCTCATGAGGATGTTTCCATATTTTTGTAATGTGACAGTTTGATTTTTCCCAGTACCCTCACTATTTAGTTGTTTTATTAACTTCCATAGTCTCTTTGTATCTTTCTCAAGGTTCAACGATTCTATTTTCTTTCCAGCTTCTTCGCCTGGCTTGTAGCTTGGCTTTTTGAAACTTGGCCTTGGGCTGTTGATATTTATTGTTGTGCTCTTGACATGGTCTTTTCTGACTGCTGTCGAGATGTTTTCACTTCATTTTGCACTATCTCTAGTTCATTCCTCCAATTAAAAGTAAAGTAAAGTTAACCCGTGGTATTTATTAAAGTTGTAGGGGTGTGAGATGTTAGCGATCTCACATTTCAGTGGCTCTGCTATATATGTGCGATAGCCATCTTCTCTTCCTTCAGTCTTTACTTTCTGGATTAATCCGGTACCAAATTAAGGCTGGGTTGACTTGGGAGACGTTGTGATCTGAAAAACATTTCTGCCTCAACTGGTCAGTGCACTAACCATTGCGCTAAGCAGCTCCCTAGAATTACTCCAATTAGGTTTGTAGTGTTTATGGGCTCCTCTAGGGATGGTTTTACAAGCAGCCTGTAATATACATCTACCAAATTCATTGACTACTTCTTGATGCCATTGTCTGTATATCTCTGGCTAGAACATGGGAGCAAGGTCAGCACAGTGTTGAGTTTGCTTTCTTGTAGTTTCACCTAGAGAGAGTGCTGTTTTCTTTAATACATTCATTTTCTATAGAACAACTTCATCCCTGCCTGGATGTCCGTTGCAGGGCCGGCATCATAACATATGTTAGATATAAACATATTTCCATTGCATAGCATCCTGATTGCTGTTGTGTGCCTTGACTGGTTGCTTCCATCTTCAGAACATTTACATGCAAGGGCACACTGTGGTCTTGATTGGTCGGTTATAGGAGGGTTTGGCCAGTCTTAGTTGTCACCTCTATTAGCTGAGCTAAGTCCCATCTCCGCGACAAGGATCTGCCCTCAATGGGGCATATGGTTGTGATATGTCTCCATCTCCTGCTAACCTACATTTAGAATGCATGCAGCAGAAGCTATTTGAACTAAGTAAAATATTCAGTCGGCTTGGTAGCAGAGTTGATAGTGAGTTCACTTTGCAAACATAACTTATTGAATTAGCTCCCAGCCGAAGACGGATGTGTCAGGCCATTGGCGCAAATAAAAAGGCGACACAACGCATCTCCATTCTCTGGACTACATGTTACTGGAAATCTAGTAGGACCATTGTCCTGCTTTATAAGAGAGATCCAGCAGGAGTATGAGAATGAACGCTGAAGAAGAATTAGCTCATGGTTTGAACGCCAACCATTGACATTGTACTGGAGATACGATTGAATGTATTACTGGCACCTCATAACTTAACAATCATTGAATAGTCATGTCCTACACAGAATATGCATAAAATATATTTCAATGTTACATTTCTAAAGAGCATGTGATTTTAAGAAGTTAAAAAAAGGATACTTAAATGCTGTAACACAATATGATGAGTTTGTGTCCAGCAGTTTCAAATACTGTGACTGTAAATAGAGAAAGTATGACCATGTCTGCTGGGCTGGTAAATACATGCTTCCACTTTCTTGTCTCACAACCACAGCGCTATAGATGAAAGAAATTTCACACCATATTTATTTTCAAGTGAAATAAACATATAGGAAAAATAAGAGAAATAAATGAAAAATAATAAATAAAGCATTTCCTGTATAGGAGGCGTTCTCAACTTGGTGTTCTCGTAAGCACATGTGCTCGCAATATGCGGGTTAAAAAGTGCTTCCCAGCACTAATGATTACATGCGGATGGAGCTCACCATTTTATAAAGTTTAGAAAATACCTTTTGTATAGGATATTGCTTTTCAACTATTGCTAAATTTGTAAAGTACTACTTATACACCATATGGTTGTGAGATTTGGGAGATCTGGTGATTACCCATACAACATATAGTTGTGAGACTTAGACAACAACATCCGCAATGGAAAATAAAATATTAGCATGTGAAATACTATAGATAGGTTCTAAAAACATCAGGGATAGAAAGACAATTTGAAACAGACGATATAACACACAGACATTCATAAAGACATGAACATAGAAGATTGGCTCCTCAAAACTATCAAAAAGCACAAGCTAACATATTTTGGACATAATAAAGGAAATTTTTTTAGGAAAGACAACACGAGGCTACAAAGGACACAAGATATCAAAGACTTTATGAATAAGAGGCTGGACAGCTTGCACAGAACTGGAAGGCATACAGAGTGGCAGTGAGAACAATGTTCTGCAAAGGATATTTCACATAGAACTAATACATTCAGTCGCATTGCAAGTGCGACATGAACCTCTCTTCACTTTGAACCACAAGATGATTGGGATTATGAGGCTAGCACTGTGACTCCTTTGTCACAAAAGCCAACATGCTGAGAATGTGTGAGATTCTTCTTCTTCAGCATTCATTCTCAAACTCCCATTGGATCTCTCTTACAGCAGGACAATGGTCCAACTAGATTTCCAGCAGGATGTAGTACAGAAAATGGAAATGCATTGTGTCACCGTTTTATTTGTGCCAATGTGCTGACACAACCGTCTTCGGCGGAATGTGTGATATTAAATCATGGTTACTAGGGACAAAACCCGAAATAAAGGAATGACGAAAATGGATGTGCTGGACCTCGGACGTCCTGACCACAAATGGCCAACCGGGGTGAAAATAATCACAGTTCTACTGTGGAACTTGCATTACAACGTACTTCACGCTCCCAGGCGGAAATCACACAAAATATTCGTTGTGGTTATTTGAGAGCAAACGCTGAAGAAGAAGAATCATGGTTACTGACTGTGAATTGACATTTATACACTTGTTACAGATCCATAAATGACAAGTCTCATCAACCAGACATCAAAGGGCATTTACACTAGTGGTTGCTGTGACTAGCTTGTTAAACACATTCCTCAATCTGCCAACCCCACCTCACCAGGTGTTAAATTCTACTTGCGTACACGTTTCCTCAAATTTCTTCAATTGCAGCTTAGCTGTGCCCTCTACCATAGTGCTCTTATTCAATAGGAACTCGTTAAGAAATTTCAGCTTATCCCACAAGGGCTGTCCATAAATAGCACAAACAACTAGGAAGAAAGGGGGGAGGGGAGTCTGACAAAAGTCTGTTGTTTGTATTTTGATAATTGGCAAACAATTTTGACAGATTTTATGGCCAGCTGTTTATTCATTTTCTGCTAAAATATTTGTTTTATTTTTCAAATTTCTGCTGCTTAGAAATATGTAGTACAGAGAACAGAATGTGGTGTATCATTGTATACACAACGATATATTGTGCTTTTTAATGTGGTGTATCATGGTATACACAATGATATCTTGTGTCTTTTGATGTGGTATATCATGCTATACACAACAATATCTTGTGCCTTTTGATGTAGTGAATCAGACTTCATCATGGATTTAAGTTACTTTGGAATGCAAGGCTGATAGCGTTGCAATTCCTTGCTTTCCTTTAGGACCCTGATAACACACAGTTGTTCAGTTGACCTAATATCTACATTCTTTGCCAAGAGTATATTGTGGGAGCTTGTCACAGCTTCATTTGTGTATCACAAATTACCCTCTCATTTATTCAGAACTGATCATCCGCGGCATGTTACATCTGATTTATGTTTCCTATATCACATGTAGTCAACGTCTCTGGTCTACAATGGCACAAATATACACGTGACATGGGTGAGAGCATAAATGTAATAACAGAAGTATATATATCTTATTTTCATAGTGGGAGTATTCATAGTACAGATGAAGAGTGTATATATTTGTTTTCCATTCTGAACACATTTCCAACATTCAGAACGAGAATGTAAGAATGCATATATTACAACCAGATAGTGAAAAAGAAAGACACGCAGTATCTACGGCATCATTACTAGCAATTGTGGCTCCCTGTATCAACTTTGGAGCATCCTTACATAAGTCAAATTCATTTCGGTTGTGGCACATATGGGAATTGCATTTAGTGTCTTCAATCATTGGCTGCACCAGTCAGCCATGTCTAGTTTAAATGCTGAGTCCCTGCTCAAAACACAGCTGCCAAAGATCGAGATGCTATAAGACTTGCAGTGCTGTATTGTTTGCTGAACATGGTATTTCCGCCGAAGACGGATGTGTCGGACCATTAGTGCAAATAAAACGGCGACACAACGCATTTCCATTCTCTGGACTACATCCTGCTGGAAATCTAGTGGGACAGAGATCCAGCGGGAGTTTGAGAGTGAACGCTGAAGAAGAAGAAGAACATGGTATTTACAAGATAGTCTATGATCAAAGGTTGTTTCAAGATAATATATGACAATATTCCATGTTTTATTGATTAAATCATAGTAGATGTCTAAAGTAAAGATCAGAGAAGATATGCTTGCATCAAGTATCCATTGATAGAAGTGTTGGAAATGTATAAGTCCACAGAATGAAAGACATAATGCACCGTAATTTATAGCTTGGCTGTGATATAGGAGTCTTTCATCTCAAAACATTAACCAATCACCATTTGAGTAGCAAATGGTAGCTTGATCAGATAAGCAACGTGTGTAACCAGAGAGCTACAAGTACCATAAGCAAGCATATTTTTTCAACACTTGCTGCTGATGACTGATTACCTATGGGTGTGCCCAAAATGTAATAGCTGGTGTTTTAGTGTTATGATCTCCAGGAACTATGAGTGATTAGCTCTAGCTTCCTATGTGCACTAAGATGGTTTCTCCAGATCTTTATGTCATACCTAGAAGACTTCACACAGCGGTGTGCAATGTCTTGAGAATAAACATCCTACTCAGGGGGGTCTGTCAGGTTGTGCAATTAGCAAATAAGCATGCATGAGATGAGAAATATTTCTGTGAATTAGTAATACAACTTTTAAATCAATAAATGCTAAGAAATATTTGATTCTTGTACCTGTGCAAATCTTTCTGAATGTCATCAGTTAGAGTGAACAGTCTACCTATTGTAGTGATTCTCTTTAAACAGACCTGAACCTAAAAAATGAAAAAAAATTAACATCGTTAACAAATGAAAAATTAATTACATAGCTCAAAAAAGAACATTAATAAATAAAATAGTAGGAATATTGTCCTGCTACACAAGAGATCTGGTGAAGTTTGAGAATAAATTATTACAAACAACAAATAAATTTGGCCCGTACAGTGGTTTTCAGTCTACATTTTTACAAAACACCACTTGAAGTGGCTTTATTTAATATTCCTTCACACTTTACTAAGTAGCAGCAGAGTAAAAACATTGTTTCAGTCTACTTATATTGTCTATTGTCTTTCCCCAGGTGGTTTGTTGTCCACTCTTGCCATTAAGTGTAGGGGTGGTTGGAGCTAGAGATTGCGTTCCAAAGCCAGATGTGTGTCCTTGGATGTGCTATGACAGCGTCTGTTCAGGATGTCCATGACGTTTTCTATCCATCTTTTTCGTGGTATTCCTCTGGCTTTGTACCCTGATCTCATTTGGTTATATGACTGTACAGGCAACTTGTCATGATGCATTCTCATGATGTGGCCAAACCACTTGATCTGCTGCCTTTCTATGTATTCTGTGCAAGGTATTATACCTATTCTTTCCCTGATGTCTTCGTTTCGTAATCTATTGAGCCTGGTGACCCCTGTGGCTTTCCTCAAGCATTTGATCTCATGTCACTATCTTTCTGTAATGTGAAAATGAGAGAGACCAGATTTGGCACAACACATTGTTGGTAGGAATATACTGTAGATCATTTGTCTTTTAACTTCCATCTCAATCTTGGGATGAAGATGTAGTGGTGGTGTAGTGGTGACAGTTGGTATGTTACTGCATTTGCCTTTTGACATCTCATCTCTATTTCTCTATCAAGGCTTCCATTTTATGCAAAAATACTACCGAGATATTTGAACTCCGTTACTTGTTTTACTCCTATGTTGTCTATCTGTATGTTTAGTGGGCTCGGTGTTCTGCATATTTTCATAGTTTCCGTCTTTTGTATATTGATTTTCATGTTGTAATTTCTACATGTTGCAGATAGTGAGTTAACATGATTTTGTAGTTCTTCGTTTTCATATATGAGGTTCTGGTTGTCTACATAAAGTAGTTCATTTATTTCATTGTTTAGCTGCTCTGAGTTGTCTTGTTCTGAGTCTGTGATGCTGCCCTCTGCACTTTTTGCCAAATCTACTTATACCTATACCAAGATTTAAATAGTCAGGTGATTAGTGTATTTATGTATGAAGAACTAACAATTTGAAAGTCGCACATCATGTTTCCAATTGTTATAGATTTTCATAAACAAGTAATTATTTTGAATGAAACATGACACCAGTTGTACCTACTTCTTCATTTATTGTGAACTGGGCATATATTTTGTTTCATTATCAAAGTGAAAAACAGTTGACTTAAGAGAGGAAAGTCATGGATGGGGCATGCAGAGGATATTATACAGAGTGTGTGCTGATTGGAGGATATGCTACCTGGTGCGGAATGGAGTCAGGTGCCCTTAGAGTGTCTGACAACCTTCAAAGTAATAATAACACTCAATAGAGAATGCGAAGAATGGTGTCAGACAGTGGTGAAGTCGGAGGTACAGGCTCTGATCTGTGAGAATTCCAGGGAAGGTGATATGACTATATATACAGATCGGTCGGCTGAGAGACACATCAGGAGTTCCTGGGCGTTCACTGCTCAAAGGTGAGTGAAGACTATCAGAAAGGAATGTAGTGCATTCATTCAGACAACAAGCAGCACGACAATGGAGATTTTGGCAGTAACCAAAGCTTTGAAATGGGTGTGCTCACAGACTGCAACACATGCCTGTATACTCAGTGACATGATGAGCATGATTGTGAAAGTCCAGGTGGGGCACATTCGGGAACAGTGGCTGGATGCGGTAAAGAATTCCTGTGTGTGTAAAGTGACGTTTATTTTTGTGCTGGAACATGCAGGAGTCTGGGGTAATGAGAGAGCAGATAGCTTGGCCACACATGCAGCTACTACGGCTGTTGGTGGCGGAGCAATAGATTGGACAGACATTTCAAATGCCCTATGGGAAAACATACGAACAAATGACTGTATAAGTGACGATGATTCTTGTTCCATGACTAGAATAAGGGAGCTTACCGGGTAGTTTGAAATGTGGTATTGCTAGAAAGGAGCAGTTTCGTGGAGGAGAAAAATTGATGGTCAGTCAACGTGTAATGGTGGCTACACTCAAGGAGAGATCTAAGCACCTATGAACTTGTCCGGAGTGCAGTGACGATGATCTAACGACTGACTAACTAACTAAGGGCATATGTTAAATGGTGTTATATATTATGTGATGTTATATGTTATGTGATGTTGAAATTTACAATCTTCTTTATTGTCCTTTTTCAAACTCTTGTATATTAGTAGGATGTAGTTTAGAGAATGAGATTCACTGTGTCACTTTGACCATCTATGGGATTTGGCAGCATACTCCTACCCCAAAAACCTCCTTTGTCATCTTTTAATACATACAAGGTAGATAACAATGCTGTCATCCTTTGCTCCTCTTTGAACTACTGCATCACCCAGGACTTCATTGATTCCATTATCAGACTTTAGCACCATTAGCTCCAATGAACTGAGTGACTTGACCAAGGCCATCATGGAGAGTCTCAGGTTCAGATGTAGTGCTGTCACACATATATGATATTTCTCACTAAGTTAACCTGCATTCGTCAAGCAAAATGAATTAAACAGGTTACTAAAACACTTACCTTGCCTATTAATAAAAATATATTTAAAAAAGTATATATAAAAAAACATACAATAAAACTAAACAGGACAATTCTCCACGTATCGGCTCAAATGGAACCTTTTTCAAGAGACAAACAACAGAATGTTCTTTTCATATGTAAGCGTTGTGATATGAAGTATATTGGTGAGACTGGTAAACGTTTAGCAGATAGATTCGCCGAACATTTGAGAGATATCACGAATCATCGTTTTTTGGCTAATCATTTTAACAGCCCGTCACATCATGGTAGCTCTGATGTCTCTGTAACCAGTTTGTTACGTTGTTATACCGGTGACCGGCAACGTCAGTCCTTGGAATATCGTCTCATTTGTCATATGGGAGTCTTGCAACCAAACGGAATGAACATTAATCAGTTTTATTTGAGTTACCCACCTTTTCTTTATACCCTCTACTCCCGTATTGCACTGATTCTTGTAATTATTTGTCTTTGTACACTTTCGTGAGTAATTATTTTTGTGTTTGCCGTACTTCTATATAATTCCTTTATGTCTTCTTTCGTTTGTGTATGTCAATATGTGATTATTTTGTACTCTGCCATTTTGTTATTGTTAAATCATTTAAATATTTAGATTTTGATTTCCTCGTTGTTATTGCGGTTGTCTCTTCGATGGGTGCCCACACATGTATAGTTATTTGTATATGCATTTTGTTTTACATGGTTCTATGTATCCACACAATGACTTTGGGCCACACATTTGTATGTATACATATGCAGTTGTTATAGCATTATCTTTATGTGAACGAACGTTTATATTTACATTAATATATGTATATGTTTCTATGTGTACGAATGTTCATGTTATTGTTTTTATTTATGTGAGAAAGTGTTTATGTGGATGCATGTTCATATTTATGTATATATATATATATTTATGTGAACGCTTGTTTATGTTAATGCACGTATCTCCATTCTGTGTCAATATGTATGCCTATTCTGGTGTGAGCCCTTTCCTATGTGTGGATACATTTACATGCCTGTGCATTTTGTGTGGGTATCCTTCATACATCTGTGTCCATTTTGTTATATATTTATTTCTTAATTCTTGGTGTGTGTATACATTTCTATGTATGTTTAGGTTTGGTTTTATATATATGTTTGTCTATATTTGGTTTCACATTCATTCCATGCGTTTTCAAATGATGATTCTACTTGTATCCTTCCTTCCCCAAACCCACTCACCCCACAACCTCATCTATCGTTATCATATGCCATTCTGGTTGGCGTAGGTGACCATGGTTCTCTGTTCACAGTATTGTTATCAGGATCGTTGTTTCCAAGCCTTGCTAGGTTGTCACATGAATATTTTCTCACGTCCCCATCTGTCTCTGTTCCCTTCAGTCTTGCCTGTTGTGACTATGTTCTTAAAACCTGCCTGTCTGATAAAGTGACATAAGGGGTATTTTTCTTATCTTTTTCTTTTATTATTCTTGCACTCATTATAAACATCCCAAATACATCTATAGTGCCTCTAATTTCCCACTTTCGGTTTGTTTATAATGAATGCACGCATGTTCTCTTTTACTAGATGCGTTGCCATCCCTGCGCTATGGAGACGGGGCTTGATGAAATCTAGTAATCTATTGTGTTGTTTTCTGTTGTTTGTCTCTTGAAAAAGGTTCAATTTGAGCCGATACTTGGAGAATTGTCCTGTTTAGTTTTATTGTATGTTTCTTTATATATAATTTTTAAAATATATTTTTATTAATAGGCAAGGTAAGTGTTTTAGTAACCTGTTTAATTCATTTTGCTTGACTATTTGTTCATTAGGTTACTGCGGCACCATCCACTTTGTCGGACACCCTCTGACCATTTGGTTATTTATAACCTGCATTCGCCTGCCATGTGTTGTCAGGTCCTGAAAAATAAGTAAAGAATAGCAATACTATGACTTTCTATGCATGTATTAGGAGATGAATAAAGATATTTGGGGGTGGAATTAGCTGTCCTATTCTATTCATGGTCAAAGTGACACAAAAGCCAAGCTGAAGTAAAATGGCCTAAATATCATAGTCAAACTGTAAACCATTACACACCATATTTTGTTCTCTGCACTACATTCTGCAAACAAGCAGGAGTTTTGAAAACAAACGCAGAAGAAAAAGCAATAGAACATCAAATAATGTTTATAGCTAAAAAGATAGCACATGAATGTACCCTTTTCAAAAGCTGTAGTGACTTCTCTCTTCTCAGCTGTTGGTTTCTTTTGTAGATCATAATTTTCAACATCTTTGCTTCAGACATCATTTTCTCCTGTTGATGCTGAATGCTTGCAAAAACATTCAAAACCTTCTGGAGACTCTCAAGTTGTGCTGAACGAATGATATAAAAATATCAAATATAAATTTGTATACATGTGTCATGTGTTTAAATAGCTCTCTTTCTTTCAATCCTCAGGAATTACCAAGCTCTTATATGTGTGATGCGAAAAAGTCTTCACATTGCTCTTGTGCGATTCCCAGGGTTAGCAGTTATCCAAGATACTAAAAGTACCTCCACATTGTGTACCCTGGTAACAGATGTGCCATAGCTCGTACAATACATCTGGCTAACTCTATTAATTATGTAACCAGACAATCTATACATTTTTTACCTATCAGCTGATACAACCAGTGCCCCTGCAAACACACATAGGCGCAGTATGTTCCGACTGGGATAACTGGAATGTAAAGGTATACAAGAAAGTGGCCAATGTTGATATGTCCCAACAGGAGCAGATAACGTTAAGGTATAGTCTAGAGTGCACATTAAGTGCCTCTGAAGCAGTCAACACATGCTAGAGAGCAGCATTGAGTAACGGAAAAGTTACAGTTGCAATGATGTTTCAACCGTACAGCACGAAGTGGGCAAAGTTTTGTGAAAGCACCAGTCAGAACAATATATCTGATAGCAAATGTTGCAACACAACAGACCCCATTCAAAGTAGGAGCCATACTTCCATTGCATATCACATACGCCAACATTGAGCAGGTACTCCTGGGCGAAAAAAATTATTGAAGAAAGCTTTGAAACAGCTACTCATTGCATGACGGAAAAGCTCCGAACAAATATTGGGGAGCACATATTGTTTAAACTAATGACAGAAGCAGTGTTGAGACATGGACTCTGTGGGCAACATTGCATGTCCTCGCCATCAAAAGTGGAGCAACTCAAGCCTAACTCGATTGTCGTAATTGTCCAACACTACTTATACAGAGAAGATTGAGTTCAGTACCCAAGGCACAGAGGGTTATATGGTCTTTGTTAATACGAAATTTGTTTGCTGGCTGTGAAACTACTCGTTCCAGATAACCCACTTATAACTCATTCAGTTCTTTGAGTGATAAACCATCATGGCTAAACAGAAACTGCAATTAACGATGGAGTGAAAGATCATCACAGACGGACAAAGTGAGTACATGGGAAACGTATTGGTCAAGTGCCAGATGCAGGACATATTTGGTGTCGATGAAGACAAAAGTGACTTGTTTATGAAGTCCATGCAACCCAAGCCTAATTCGACTGTCACTGAGCCCAATACTGCCCATACAGATAAAATTGGGTTCAGTACTCAAGACCACAGTGGGCAATGAACGCCTATTTCAATATGTGTAATGACTGTGAAGCATCTCATCCAGTGATAGATGTACAATTGGTGACTTAAGTAAAATACCAGCTTGTCTCATGACATAGCATCTCCCCACAACGACTCCTCCCCCTTCCCGAGTGGGCTTCTTAACTAGGCACTGCAATTACACAAAAGCTGAAGTTTCCTTTGTATGAAAGCTCTAAAACCACGCCATTGCACATAGGAAACAAGAGCTAATGACTCATATAAGGGATATGAATTAACAAACAATTTCTTATGTGCATTTGATTGGGGAGGAGAGATTGTAGTGGGGGCGGGGGCGGGCGTTGAAGAAGTGGGGTTCTCCACCCACTGAGCTTTCTTCATAATATCGAGTAGTGAAAGGTTTTTACACTAGTGTTATGTAGCTCACAGGACTAGCAGTTAGCCAAGACCTTACAGACACTTCATTGTCCATTCTGGAAACATAGTTTTGAAGCTTTTGCAAAACATCTGCAAGACATGCCAAAAGTTTGATGGTATCATGGTTACCAGTGGCCAATAAGCCCATATCTATGGCAGATGCAACTGTTTATTGGTTTAAGAACCCCAGGAATTGTGAGCGATTACCTCCTATGTGCAATGAGGTGGTTTTTCAGAGCTTTAATACCCAGGAAACTTCAGCTTTCGGCTTAGTGCAATACCTATATTGAAGGAGCCTTCTACTCAGAGGGGGTCTATAATTGTGTAGATGACATGCTACAGAAGAGAGCCTCAATAAGTAGGCATGTTGTTATTGTTCAGATTAAATAAGATGACTGACTAGGCTAGTACTTCTTCACTTACAATTGACCCTTGTGGAAAAAAAAACAATTTTAGTTATTTATTAGCCTATTATATTATTTTAATTACCTGGGCCAAGTGGGCCTGTAGTTTTTGTTTAGGTCTTAAAACTTTAAACATTACATGTACACCTGTTACACACTGACAACTGTTGTATAGTATAGTATGTGAGTATTAATAATACTCACATAATAAATTAATAATACTACTATAGTATAGTAACTATACTATTATTAAAATTTACTAAATTATTATTCATCATGAATTTCATGTCTTATAATTACAATAGTACATTGAAAATTCTATCTATTCTAATATTCTACTTTTTGTTTCTGAATTCCGTCGGCGTACACGATACACCACAGTAGGTACAGTGTCACTGAACAGTATACTTGAGTACACTCACTGACTCACTGTACACGACACAGTGTGTACAGTACACTGTGTACGTACAGTCGTACACTCACAGTGTCAGTCAGTGAATCAAGAATAATAGGCCCTATAAAAATCATCATAATAAATCATCATGTCTATAATAATCTTATTGCTAAAAATTTGACAAATTCAGTCTTCAAGAAGATATGTATAGATAGTACACACCAACTAACGCGGGATTTAAGTTGTGTTTTATCCTGCAATAAGTGGGTTCTGATGTGTGTAGCACCTCATGTAACCTGCTGTACGACGCCATTTTGTTTATGTACATCGTCATCACGTGATCGTTTAAAATGTTGGTCTAGTTACTGCAATACGGCCAGATTTACAACGCCGAATATGGTTCATAGGACAGAAACTAGGGATCTCCAGTTGGAGCTATCTGATGCTACTGTGTGTAATTCTTGCATATTCTTGAGGTCCATTGTTATAAACACTTTGATGGTTGTTCTGTGATGATTCTCTTTTGATCGTGATCTTTTTCTTTTGAAATCTGGCACCAATTTTAATGCTTGTAGTGTCAGTCTGTGAATGGACTGTAAACCCAAAAAAATAATTCAAAACGAACTGGAGGTTACAGAGGTGTGGTTTCTGAGAAGAATGATGAAACTACCATGGACAGCTAAGAAAACTAATGCAGATGTTATCATTGATGCTGGCGTAAAAAGATCAATCATATCAAACATTAGGGGCGGACATTCAAGGTTTCTAGGGCATGTGCTGAGAAGAACACAGCTTGAACACTTAATAACCACTGGAAAGATCACGGGGAGAAGAGACAGGGGACGACAAAGAGAGAAGTTGCTTGATGGACTAGTATTATGGCCGTTAGTCTCAAGAAATTTTAAATATTGTCCTCTGGCTTCCTACTTAAAATTTATTATGGCACGGGAGTTCACCAACCGAGATTATTGACAACACAAGAGACAGAGAGTCGTCATGGTCGCCTACGCCATTCGGTATGTCACTTGATTGATTGAGTGTCTGTCTGTTTTCATTCATATCAAGTATTTATCCAATACACCTGTTGGAGTCACCTATGACTATTCAGCTCAACTGAGATAATGATGATGTCAGTGGTGTGTCTGAATGTTACTAATGAGTCAAATGTTGCATGGGATTTTCTACCGCACTAAGATCATGTGTGGAAGGATTCTGTGGGACATTGAGCAGTTCCTGCTTTTCTTCTAGCACGTTTTTGTTGCACATCATCATGGCTGAGCTTCTCTGCAACTGCTGTACCACTCTTGATTCTGCGACGAAAGTCAGATGTCTTGTGCAAGACTCCCCCGTGAATTTGTGTCTATGTTAAATATATCAGTAATGTCTTAAGAGCGTCTTTATAACGCCCCATTTGTCTTCAGGCCTTGCGAGAGTCAGTCTTGGGTCTTCAAACAGCAGTTTTTTGGCATACGATAATCTTTCATGCGGACCATGTGCCCTCCTAACGTGTCTGTGCTTCCGTCAACATTGTGTATATGCTTACAGATATTGATTTTATCCGCAGGGGAGCGTGACGTACGTTGTGCCGATGGTTTCAAGCGAAGTTGCATTTTTTCGTTGAAAAATAACCTCTGTTTTCTTTGAGTTGATTTTGAAGTCAAGTTGTTACACGTTTCAGCAAATTTATTTAGGGTGATCCGCATATAGTCTGCACATACTCTAGGCAAGTGCTTATCAATCTTGTGCAATTGCTTACAGATTGATATTTCATCAGTACTTCACTGTCTAGTATTTTATTTCACTAATGGATATTACGTATCTTGCGAAGACATATAAGGTGAAAATTGGTGAGACTTCGAGCGTGTCTGACGTATACCGTCCATTTTGTATGAACAGAAGTGGTTGTATTACTGCTGCTTGATTGATTATGAAATTGGTGAAGAAAATTATATTGCAGCAAACGAGATTTGAAACAAGTCCGGTCAGATGACACATGGCACCTACTCGCTATGTGTGTGTGTGTTTGTGTGTGTGTGTGTGTGTAAACAGTTTTGTTTTCATCAATTTTGTTTGATTAAACTCGGCCTCCATTCCCTTTATCAACTACATACTCCCTTCTTCCACTTCCTCTCAATTTTCGACTTTTGTTTAATTGAAGGCTCCATCTCCACCATATATGTCACCAAAACGCATCACATGGCCAAATCTGGATGTCCTGAAAAATTTATCAACATGGTTCGCCAGTTCCATGATGGTATGAAAGCATGTGTGCAAGATGACGGCGCACACTCAAACCCCTTTCCAGTGACCAACGACGTAAAACAGGGTTGCATCCTGGCTCCGACGCTCTTCAGCATGGTGTTCTCTGCCATGTTAAATGATGCCTTCCGGAATAACAGTGCAGGAATTTGTTTTCGCTATCGAGCTGACGGAGGACTACTCAATCTTAGTAGATTGAAGGCCAAGACCAAAACTAAGACAGACGTTGTTCGCGACCTCTTGTTCACCGACGATTGTGCATTAAATGCTACCAGTCTGAAAGACATGCAAGACAGCATGGACCTATTTTCTTTGGCCTGTGATGCGTTCGGTCTCACCATCAGCACCGCGAAGACTTTAGTAATGTATCAACCAGCGCCAGGTGTCCCCTACACAGAGCCAGTGATCACAGTAAAGAGACAAAAACTGAATACTGCCAATAAGTTTGTATATCTCGGCAGCACACTATCACAAACTGCGACAATTGATGAGGATGTTGCCCTGCGTATTGATCGTGCCAGTGCAGCATTCTGGAGCTTTCGTGCCAACGTCTGGATCAGGCGTGGTCTCAGTCTGACAACTAAGTTGGACGTGTACCGCACAGTGGTTCTACCAACACAGCTTTATGCTGCGTCATACTGGACTGTCTATGCGAGACACGCTCGACAGCTTAACTCTTTTCATCTTCGGTCCCTACGAAACCTCATGGGAGTACGTTGGCAGGATCGTGTACCAGATACGGAAATTCTTCGGAAGTCCAGTATGCAAAGCATACATGCAATGCTGACTAGGTCCCAACTCCGCTGGACTGGCCACATCATCCTTATGCCAGAGAAGCGCCTACCAAAGAGATTATTCTATGGGGAGTTGTGCGAAGGAAAAAATTCAAGTGGAGGGTAGAAAAAATGCTTCAAGGATCACCTAAAAAGCTCTCTCAAGAACTGCAGCATCGATCCTAGCTCCTGGGAGACTACAGCACTTGATCGCTCAGCCTGGCACACCCAGATCACTGCTGGCATCACGAAATTTGAAAAAGAAAGAACACTGCGGGCAATCCACACGCTTCTGCGCGCAAGAAGCGGAAGGACAAATCCGTAAATTCTCCTACCCCGAGCCTTCAGCACTCCTGCATGTACTGCAAAAGAACTTTCCGTGCACGAATCAGACTCATCGGGCATCTACGAACTCACAAACCAAATTAATTAATTACCAATTGTAATTATTATATATACATTTTTTTCCCCCATCGCATTTAATGTTTTTTTCCATGCCATGTTCATCTTCGCTTGTGAAGGAGGAACATCATCATCATCATTATCATCATCATCATGATGTCATTGTGTGATCTTACATCATCGGCATCATCGTTAAGTACTCTCTCAGCAACGAAGGTTGGATGCAACAGACCTCCAATATCCCCTGTCTTGGTGGTGCACTTTCCTAGGCTGTAACCTGTCCATCTCGTGATGTTACTCTCCAGCTTGTTTCTCTGTCTAGTTCTTGCTCGCCTGCCCTTGCTTCGACTTTATCCTAAAGTAAGGCCTTCAACAAGGTCTTTTAATATTTCTAAAATATTTTATGTACTTGATCTTTATTTTTTAAAATAATTCTTTCCTTGTAATAAGTGTTTTTAGGTTTCTTGTTTGTAACTCGTGTCCCACTATGTATACAGAGCTCATAGTTTTAAAATTATTATCCAATTCTTCTTCTTCTTCTTTCGTTCACTTGAAATATGTCTATATCTGTAATTCTGTCTCCTTAATAAAACTCACAGTCTTTTGTAGTTCATACAGTGTCCCATAGAGTTTTGATTCCAGTGTTGTTTCCTCTGGCCAATATGTCTGCCTCAGCGTTTCATGCTCAGAACACTCTTGAAGTATATGTTTGGCACTCTGTGCTGCCTGTCCACATGTACACATGGCCAGATACAGACATGTTTCCATTGTGTTTTGTGCGTGGCATCCTGATTATCTGTGCGCCTTTTGGCTGGATGCCTCCGTCTTCAGCACTCTGCTTACTTGGGCAGGACTATGGTCCTGCTCGAATGGGACTGCCCGACCAGTCTTAGTTTCCAGCCCCTGATGGCTGAACTAAGCCCCATCACCACTGCAAGGTGCTGGCCTTGATGGGGATTATCCAATTGAAAACTTTAGTATTTTTGTGACGTCATCGCCCAATGAAACTGCGCAGCTGTTTGTGACGTCACTCTGCCATTTCATTCTCAAATAGTAAAATGGCTGTTGTATCGATGCTGATCTTGCCTACAAATGATAAAAATGCAATAAGCTTGTTGCAATTGCCAAGAGTTCGTAATGAAAAGTTGTGCGTATAGGGACATAATATGAAATTGTACTACTACTCTGACGGAGGGTTAGCAGGAGTGGGGGTAGGATTAGAATTAGTTCTAACACTAACCCCAACCATTGCCCCACCCCTCCTAAACTCTAGCATTATCCGCTCTCTTTACATGTGCATCCGTTACATATTAGTTACTACCGCCGAAGTCGGATGTATCTGGTTATTGGTTAAAATAAAACAACAGCACAGTGCACTGAGCTGTAAAGGTCCAAGCACTGCGAATATGCCTAATTACAGATCCATCAATGTATATAATCACATCCCCCTCTTTGGTATTCTCACTGATTAAAGCCTGCACTTCTTTCTCCACAGGTGTGGGACACCATTCTCTGCATTCCCTGCTAAGTGATATTACTACTCTCAAACAAGTTTCGAAATCTGTGGGTAGACCCATCCATTCCGCACCTGCTGCCACATCATGTAATCTGCACACACTTTGTATGGCATCCTAAGCACGTCCCATACACGGCCTTCCTCTCTTGAGTCTGCTGCCTTTAACTTTCTGTATTTCGGAATGCAACGGGTGTTCCTTATCTGCATGTATTTGAAGGTACGGCAATACTGTAATTTATGCTCAGCTGTTGGGTAGTCAAGTAGGTATCGCATAGCTCTTGTCGATGTGTCTCTTGTGCATCCCAGAATGATACCCATTGCTTCATTCTTGACTCTATCCAGTCTTTCGATCTGAGTTTGGCTAAGAGCCAAAATTGCCAGTGCATATTCCACCACAGCCACAACCAAACCCTGGTACAAAAGAAATAACAATCTTTGCTCACACGCAGGTAAAACGATCCAGGAGGAAAATGGTGCCTTTGCGGTCACTACGAGTAGTATGACCATGGAGACTATGGCGGTGACCAAGGCATTTGAGTGGCTACGCACACAGAAGGTAACGCAGGTCTGCATCTTGAGTGACTCTATGAGTATGATTAAGAAGGTACAAGCGGGTCTCTTTCGCGAACAATGGATTGAAGCCTTGAGAAAGGCGAGCTTGAAAGTCGTTACATTTATTTTCGTGCCGGGACATGTGGGCGTTCGAGGCAATGAAAGAGCGGATCAACTGGCATCGTGCGCGATTGTGGCACAGGGCGATGGGGCAATGGATCGCGCTGACGTTTTGAACTCCTTAAGAGATATACCACGCGAGAGTGAGACTAATGTGGGTGATGATTCCTTTTCAATGGCTAGGATTAAAGATCAGGGATTGAAATGCGGTGTTGCTATAGGTGAACATTTTGGAGGGCGCAGAAGAATGATGGTCAACCAGCATAGGACCGGCACTGTCAGCAGAAGTGTGATGGCGGATACACTCAAGGAGAGATCGTAGCAACTATGGATGTGTCCAGTTTGCAGTGATGATGATCCGACAACTAACTAACTAACTAACAGCACATCATATATATATATATATATATATAGAAATTAGTAGGACCATTGTCCTGGTACAAGAGTAATTCGATAGGAGTTCAAGAATGAACACACAAAAAAAAAAAAAAAAAAACAAACAAACCGAATAGTCTCCGTTGAAAATGTTTAGAAAGAAATGCTTATACTTTAAATGTCCCATAAAAGAAATAGAAGTCATCAGAGATGCTGGATGAAAAAAAGGGAAATTATAAACTATAAAAAAGAATTAGAAAGCCCCTGATTGATGTTTAGGGAATGAGAATAACTTTAAATAATATAGGAATAAGATCCACACCCGTCAGGGTCGTAGGGGTGCCACACTGGATACTTCAGCACAAAATGCCTCCAAAACAGCTCTGTCCTCAGTTATTCGAAGGAATTTCTAGAAAAAATCACGCCCAGACCAGTCCTTGATGTTATAAATCCAGGATTTCTCTAGACCATCTTATTCTTCCACCCTCGACTGTTCTTTGCAAAATAATTTGAGAGAGAGAGAGAAAGAGAGAGAGAGAGAGAAAGAGAGAAAGAGAGAGAGAGAGAGAGATAGTCGTGACTCGTTACATGTCTAAGTCAAACAAGTTTACCCCTTTTCATCACTGCCAAAAGTGGTTCTTGATAACTTGCAAGTTTGTTTATTTGTTGCTGGAAGAATATATTTGCCAAGTGTTATATATAACTAACATTTAGTAACTATCGAAAAGATCAAGAGGAGAAGAGACAGAGGAAAACAAAGAGAGAAGTGGTTGAATGAATTGTCATTGTGGCATGACAGAATGTCACCAACTGAACTCATTGACACAAAAGACAGTTGGAGAGAAACATATTTGCATACGCCAATCGGAATTACACTTTATTGATTGAAAAGAAACAAAATACAAAACAACGCTTCAGTCATTTTCAACATAAAAATATGCATAGCATATTATTCAACATTTATGTGAGTTATTCATTAGACGAAATAGAATGCGCATAACTATTGTATCACCTTAAGTTTTATCATCGAATAATATTTTTACCAATCATTGAAACAGGTGCCTCGCATAAGATAAAAACATTTTGCTTACATGCTTTCTGACATCTTGCAGATGAAACATTTTAACGGAAGTGTTATGTCGCAGAGGTGTTCTAGCTTTTCCCCTCACTATAACTGGGTTTTTTGACATTCATATAAGCGGTACAGGTAAAAAATAGCACAATGTTGGCATAACATAGAACATTACAATAAATATGGACCGGTCGAACGACACACATACAACAACACACCATACACTTTACAGGTATTAAATTCCTCGTAAACCACCAACATTTTAACATCAACATGTGCCAGAAGGCCTCAGTGCTACAAGGACCAATTAGGTCTACTTGTAAATATAAACAACACGTAAAAATAAGCAGTATGGCTTCATATGTGTCTGGGTAAATGAATAACATATTATAGAAGCATTAAAGATTTATCAATGAAGAAAAATCCTACATTAGCAAATGAGATATGAATCATGTACGCGCAGATGGCACCCACTCCCCTCGAAATTTAACACGTTCTCCGTCTTTAATCACACCGCATCAATAAAAAATGTGATTTTAGTCCAGACGTTCAACGTGTATATTTCCAAGCTACTATAAAAATATGAACCGGTCGCACAGTACGCAGCAAACAACACACACTGAACAGGTATTTTTCGAGAATGCACTTAATGTCAAAGGATAAAAATAACCAATAGCTCACCCGACCATTATGAAACAATTGCCTTATGGTTGTGAGCTAACATCACTGTACACGTGCAGTTCGATAGACACTATATATCCAATGGATATGAAGAAAATATTCACACTTATAGTTCATGAAGCTCGACAATTCTAAAAACATAGTTCTCCAAAGTTGCTAGAAATTTCGGTTGTAGCAATATTTTATTGCTACAAAAAACATATCAATCATCAGAAACAAAAATGTAGATTTAAGCACCAAAATAACAGTCAAAACGATTATTATGCCAACGCTGTGCTACCAATGCCAACATGGACAACGACAGCACAAGACAAACGTAAACTTGAGACAGCTGAAATTATATGCTTACGCAGATACCTAGTAATATCGCTGAGAGACAGAGTGAGGAATGAGTACATTAAAAAAAAAAGACAAAAGGCACCACCCCCAATCTTGGAATATACTAAGAGACAACATATCAAATGGTTTGCACACATCAGCAGACTGCCACCAGACAACATACCACAGCAAGCTATATTGCATATATACAGTGAAGACAGACGTAGAATGAAAACGATGGGACACCGAAATAAAAGAGGCGACAAATTCCACAATATACTCAGCACAGAAGCGGGTCGTCTCCAGAAAACTTTTCTACCTCTGTCGCTGAAAGGCAACAAAGGGTTTAGCGAATAGATAGATAGACATATCACATTTGATACCGATATCCCTTAATCGCAGTTGATAATGTAATAAATCGCAGTGCCCGTCTCCAGCATGTATTCATGAAGCATCTTTTTTACACCTCCTTTATGAGACCCTCTGTAGATGCAAGCCAAGCTAAAACTATTTAACTCCTGCGTTATTCCATCACGAACAGTGTTGAAAACAAATGTCTCCGAAAATTGTTGAACATAAAATGGATCGATTTCGTCACAAATAGCGACTTAAGAAATAAAACACACCAAGAATATTTGTCAAATGTTATAAGAAATCGCAGATGAAATACACGTTTTTAGACTAGATGAAAAGATACTGAACCAGAACGCCCTTATGTGCATGAGGGGGGAAAAAAGAGGAAGACCCAAAATTACCCTAAAATAGGCACCATACTTAATAATAGGTTGCAATGCACATACAAGAGCTAAAAGTACAGACAGTGGACGTCAAATCATAGATGTTATTAATCGATGATTTTCTTTGTGCGCCTCTCCTTCAATCTTTGAGTGTTCCTAGCAAAATTAATTAGAAAGTGAGTCGTATCTCGTTACATGTCCAAACAAAACACGTGTACGTCGTTTCAACACTGTCAAAAGTCGTTTTTGATAACCTGTAACTTTGTTTATAGCTGCCGAACAAATATATTTGTCTTGTGTTCTATATAAAACTAGCTCTTAACAAAAGTGTTAGCAAACATGTAACATTTTGTTTTTCTAAATCGTAAATTCTTCTTTTCGTATCTGCATTGAGTGTCCAGCTTTCACATTTTTATAAAAATACACTTAGCACCAGCGATCTGAATAAATTGAATTTTACTGTAATACTGATCTTACTTTTCCAAAAAATATTCAATCTTGTCACGGAACCATCGCTATCTCGAGTCTTAGCATAATCTCATTTCCCGAGTCGCCATCATCACATAAGTCAGTCATATTCAGTCTTTTCTTGCGCGACATTTTAAAGAATTAATTGTAAATGTTAAGACGTTCTTGAGCTACAAACAACACAATGTTTGTCTGCTTTATATAAATAATCAATACGAAGATTACAAACATTCAACTAGATAGCTATAGCAGTATGATTAAAAACATACACAGAAAAAAAAAAGAAAAGAAAAAAAGCGAATCCGTAGTAGCGAATCGCAGGCTTTCTGTGAGGAATAGCTAAAAGACTGAATCAATAAAGATATAGTCCTGCTCTGCGTTTGTTATGTGAAGCATCTGTTCTTTGAATGAACTAATTAACTAATGTCAGTAAAGAAATATTGATATGTAAAATTAAACAAAAACGTAGTTAAAAATAAACAAACATTTTGCTTGAAACAATACATTGAAACTAATATTAGCCATGCAAAACATCTATAAATGATAGCTTGCTATATTTTTACTATCAGCAAAAGCTTGTTTGAAGATCTACTTGTCAATCTACCTACCTGCCTGCCTGGATGCATATCCGTCCGTCCATTTGCTTGTCTTGTCTGTCTGTCGTGAGCTATACGGTTTGCAGAATTGTGTAAAGACTGTGGAACTTAAGAATCAAGATTTTATTAGTTAACTCAAACACATGCTCTTCAAGAAGGAGAAGTTGTTAACATGGATATCACAGCCCTGACAAGTGACAACTCTAACAAGCAGCAATCTGCAGATATATTATATATTGTTATATATTTAGAATAGTTAAGTCACATAACTGATAATATATTGATGTTAAAATATATATTGTTGAAGAGTTAATTTTTCTTCTTCTTCGTTTTCAGCGTTCATTATCAAACTCCCGCTGGATCTCTTTTATAGCATGACCATGGTACTATTTGATTTCCAGCAGGATGCGTCCAGAGAATGGAAATGAGCTGTGTTGCCGTTTTATTTGCGTAAATGACCCGACACATCCATATTCGGCGGTAAAGAGTTCATTCATAATATTATATTGATAGTGGCACAAATAAAACGGTGACACAACGCATTTCCATTCTCTGGATTATATCCTGCTGGAAGTCTATTAGGACAATGGTCCAGCAACAATCCAGCGGGAGTTTGAAAATAAACGCTGAAGAAGAAGATATTGATAGTCATCATCATCAGCAGTGTCGAGCCGGCTGCCTTAGGTGATCATGGATGATTGGTTGTTGATTTAGCGGATCATGGGCTCATACCTTTGACCCAAAGCCAGTGTGTGATATATGCATGTTTTGTGAGCTACTGTTTTGTTCCATATAGTTTGCTTCATTTACCTGACCTTGGAGCGAAATCATGTTCCTGGCATCATTCATCGCTGGGCGTTAAAAAAGATGGCCGTTAACAATTTCGTCGGAATGAGTGTTGGTGATTTAAACACATTTTCCCACCAAAGACGGATGTGTCGGGCCATTGGCACAAATAAAACGGCGACACAATGCATTTCCAGTTTCTGGACTACATCCTGCTGGAAATCTAGCAGGACCATGATCCTGCTACAAGTGAGATCCAGCGGGAGTTTGAGAATGAACGCTGAAGAAGAAAGAAAACATATTTCCTACTTGAGCTAGGAATTGAACACATGATCAGCAAACTAGCCAATGCACTAACCTCTGAGCAATTGCAACCCTTTATGTAAAGTCATGCTTATGTAGGTCTAGTTATGATGTGTGTGTGTAATAAAACACAATAACAGCTATGTTAAAAATAGTATGGAGCAATACCAAGTTAACAATAGCAACAAAGCTCCTGATATACCAAACATGCACCCTCAGTGTCCTTCTATACAGATCTGAAACATGAACACTTTATTCGAGGAAAAACTTCCACTTAGTTGTTTCCGAAAAAATTCTGAACATCAGGTGGCAAGACAATTAAAGGGTCAAAATTCCAACAATAATGTCCACGATTATTCACAGAAGACTCACGTGACATGGCCACATTCAAAGGATGACCAACAGCCGCATCCCAAAAGAACTGCTATATGTGGAGCTCTCATATTAAAAGCGGCAGACTAAAGCTGCGATACAAAAACGTCTGCAAAACATCTATGAATGCCTTTGTCATCACGACTGAAAACTAGGATGACCAGGCAGAAAATCTAGTTATCTGAATGGATAACTAGCCTTCATAATGGTGTCAGGGAGTTTGAGAATTCAATAAAGAACATAGCGGAAGAGCGAAGACGAAGGCGTGAGGAGCAACAGCCCTGCGTCTTGACATTCCTATCCGTCTTCTGTAGTAGAGTAAATAGTTCACGCATCATCATATTTAGTGATGTCGTGCCTCGCTGGTACCCTCTCCACTCCAAATTAGACAAATTTTCTTCAGATCGACTGTCAAGATTAATAAGGCCATATAATTTATCTATTTTATATAACCCAGTGGTCGGGAACCTTTTTTGTCTGAGAGAGCCATGGGCACTACATATTTTGAAAAGTAATTCTATGAGAGCCATACATTAGGTAAGGCAAGAGCTATTTCCCTTTAATTACAATGAATGCAGGGTTGCTATTTTTCTGTCTTTCAGGTCAGCGGAGTTTATCTTCTTTACCACTTCTGATGCTGAGCTACAGTAGACTTAAGCTCATTTATAGAATGAAATATTGATATGCAATTAATATGTAGATCAAAGGAGTCTAAATAAACTGTTTAAAAAAAAAATCGAACATTTGTCTGCGAGCTAGATGCAGCCATCAAAAGAGCCACATCTGGTTCGCGAGCCATAGGTTCCCGGACCCCTGATCTAACATATCCTATCTAATCTATCTATCATATTTAATATATCTAAGCTATCTAATTCAATAAATAAATAAATCAATCAATTATTCGATCGATGAACCAATTAATTAATTAATTACTCAATACATTTATATATCATTAAATACAATTATAATAAATATATATATCCGTCTGTCTGCCTTTCTGTTTATCTGTCTGTATATCTATCCAATTATTCATCCATCCATCCATTCATTCATCCATACATCCATCCATATATCCTTCCATCCATCCATCCATCATCCATCCATCCATCCATCCATCCATCCATCCATCCATCCATCCATCCATCCATCCATCCATCCATCCATCCATCCATCTATCTGTAATCCCCATGGATGATAGAAAATTCAGGCGAACAGACATAACATCTTTGTACTTTTGTGGCAGGTTCATAGGTGACCGGAAATGCTAAATATATATCATTGCTGCCGTCGGGTCAACAAATCTGACAGAAGAATGATGAAATAGTTGACCCAGGTGTGTGCAGTACCATTAGGAGGACATGGTAACCAGGGGTGCTGACGCATTAGAATGTCTCCTTCGGGGACTAAACATGCATCCATAACCATCCCCCCACACACCTACACAATCATGTTTTGAGACAACCTTATATGAGACAGGTGTCACCTCATTTACACAATTGAGAAGACCCTGTAATTTTATCTGAAAGATTGTGAGCTGTTAAGAGCTTCCTGCTGACAGCTAAATTGATTATTTCCTCATTATCCGTCTGTCTGTTTATTTATTTTGTCTGTAGTTCCGTCTATCTATTTATCTCTTTTCTGTTTGCTAATCCGTCCGTCTATCTGTTGTCTGTCAGACCGTCTATCTATCTGTTGCTTATCCGACCGCCTATTTATCTATTGTCTGTCCGACCATCTATATGTTCTCTAGCTGCCCAATGTTACATTTATACATATATATTCAACTGCACAGAAGTAAATAGAACTGAAACACTAGATCAATGTTACATAAACAACCAGCGTAGCTGGTATATTTCTGGCCAAGATTTCGCTCTTTATGGCAATGGTTCTCAACGTAGATCATATTGGCTCTCCAGGGGGACCACAACAATTTCCAGTGAAGCCACGAAGTAATACATATGAATCTAAAAGTGCAACAGATATCACAATAGGAACATGTAGGAGAATTGGAGGCAGAGAAAGTAACTATGTGAACGTTATTTAACCGTGACAAAATATAATAAAAACGACGCCCATTTATTTTTTAATGTTAGGAAGTGTATCTTGTCAATGCCACTGAGACGTCTTGGAGAATACGTTATTAGGCCTGGTACACTTCCACGCCATACTCATAGATGAGACATATTAAATGCTCTTCGTGAGTTCGCACGATCAGATGAAATTGAGATAAATGAGCATCAGTCAATATCCAGAATACGCGAATTGGGAGGAGGATAGGCTTTGGCCCGTACAGATTTACAAATAACCTAACAAAGATTTCAAAAAGAGCAGTGAACTAACATAGCATCGGCACCACCAGCCGTTATACCATGAAAGATTTACTGAAGTGGAGATCCGAGCAACTATGGATATGTCCGGTGTGCGAGGAGGATAATCAACAAACGAATACTTGTAAGTTATTTAGTGAGAAATAGAATAATAGGAAAGTAAAAAAAAAAAGAAATTAATTCACTGGCTAATACAGTTTGAGAACCCTTGGTCTGTCATGCAATTATACCGTTTTGGGAAAAAAAACCAGTGTTAGGTGAAACATTTTCTGTTTACAAAAGCCTCGCAGGACGTACCGGTGCCTTATCTCCATCATTTCATCCGGTAATAGTGCGTATATTCGACTGTGTGGGGTTTTAAATTTGCATGCAGTTTGATTTTGAAAGAAAATATTCTGTGAAATTACTTCAGGATATTAATAAGATATGGCTTGGTTGTTAAATTGTTAGTGAACTGATTTCTTAGTCAATTGATCCAAAGTTAAATTTCCAGTTCAACCTGGTATACTTAAACAAACAAGTCGATTCACCTTAAGTAAAAGGTACCAGATATTCTGTGAAAGTAAAGGTGCTAGGCGTAATTCTGATCACATCTTCCATAGGTGTGTCGTTGGTTAATGCAAATATATCGGGCCAATACCGTATTCTCCATGACGTCGCAATGGCATTGAAAAATTACCGGTCGCAATACCGTATTCTCCATGACGTTTCAATACGGACATAGTATAGACACACACACACACACACACACATATATATATATATATATATATATATATATATATATATATATATATATATATATATATATATATATATATATATATATATATATATATATATATATATATTTATATAAATATATACAGACAACAATAGTTAAGAAATACATATAAAACAAAACAAAATAGAAACATCGATGCATGAAAGATACTCACACAAAATGCACAAGCACATAAATGTATCCACACTCAAGTGATGGCTCACACAAGAATAGAGGTATATAATGACACAGAATGAAGATACGTGCATTAACATAAATAAATATATATATATACACAAATATATACACATGCATCCACATAAACATTTTCTCACATAAATAAAAGCAATAACAATTTCCCCACAAAGAGATATATACATGTATTACCATACACGTTCATTCACTTGAAGATATTCACATGAAATGCTATAACAAACGCATATGTGCACATACAAATGTGTGACACAACGTAATTTTATAGAACCACTGCCGGTCTTAGGCCATTGCAACTTATGCGGCCGCATTGTGCCCCGCACTTCATATGCCCATAGATTCATATTAGAATTTATTTTATTATCCTCTTCCCTACCCAGACTGGGCCCCGCGCAATCCGTTTCGCATTGGGTCCCGTAATTGTTAGGGCCGGCCCTGCATAGAACCATGTAAATCAAAATGCATATACAAATACATATACATGTGTAGGCACCCAGGGGTGAGACAATTACAATAACAAATTGAGGAAATAAAAGTAATGATGTGCAAATGATTGAACAGAATTGTAACAATAGGGTATACTAATGCACAATTGATGGACTAGAGTACAAAATAATCCTATGTTGACATATATAAACAAGAAAAGATATAATACAAATATATGTAAGTCTGGCAAACACAAAAATAATTATTAATTAACGCGTACAGAAACAAACAATTGCAAGGATCAGTATAATACGGGAGCAGAAGTTATAAAGAATAAGTGGGTAAATCAAATCGGTGATTAATGTTCATGTCGTGTGGTCGTAAGACTCCCATGTGACAAATGAGACGATATTCCAAAGACTGACAAGCCGGTCACCAGTATAACAACGTAACAAACCAGTTACAGAGATATCAGAGCTACCATGATGTGACGGGCTGTTCAAATGATTAGACACTGGGGAGTCACGATGATTCGTGATATCTCTCAAATGTTCGGCGAATCTATCAGCTAAACGTCTACCACCAATATACTTCACATCACAACGCTTACATATGATAGGGTATATTAAATTACGGGACAAACATGAGATAGAATCATGAATATCAAAATGTGATTTACGGACCTGTAGCATGGGAGTGAGAATAACAAAATGGCAATTCAAACAATTTCGGTGACACGGAACAGTTCCCTTAGGGACAGCAATGAAGATATGAAGACATATTTTTATAGGGAAAAAGTCCACATCGCAAGGGTAAAAACTAAGAAGCTGGAAATATGGTGGTTACGGTACCACAGAGCAATTGCGAGATCGTAATGGTTAATTTTCAATCTTCTATCACATACTATAATCTCTCCGTTATTTCACACTCTTTCATCACGCTATTCTCTGCTGTAACCTTTCTTCCATCTGCCGTGACATTCTTTCTTTCATCTGCTGTGACCTTTCGTCCATCTTCTGTGACCTTTCTTCCATATATTATCTTTCTTCATCTTTCTCCTCTTTTCTCTTCTTTTTCTTTCATGGTTTGTTTTTCATAGTGCCGTGTGCATGTTCATGTGTAGATTCCTCGTTTGTTCATTGTTTTTCATAGTGTAAATGTCTGTTCATGTGTAGATTACTCGTTTGTTCATTGTATTTCATAGTGTCGTATGTCTGTTCATGTGTAGATTTCTCGTTTGTTCATTGTTTTTCATAGTGTCGCATGTCTGTTCATGTGTAGATTCCTCGTTTGTTCATTGTTTTTCGACTTGATTAATGGTTTCTAGTCGAGATATCTGCACTTGTATTTCGTTCTTAGCATATTGATTCCACTTTTGGTGACACTCTAGTCTACCTATTTCCATTTCTCTGTTTAAGGGGGCACTGCATCCACCGGTGTTTCATCGATAGTTCATCGATGTTTCTATGCCTCTACTAGGCAGTGGCTGTGCCACCTCCATACAACTCATAATGTGATATAAACTGTTGCCATTTAATGCAAAGTACATGACGGAGACATTTGTTGATGGTTGCTGATCCAACAATCACCGCAGAAGAGGGACGTATCGAGCCATTGTCCCAAATAAAAATCTGTTAATGATCCTGCTTCAAGATAGATCCAGTGGGAATTTGAGAATGAACTCTGAAGAAAAAGAAGATATGTTTCCGGTCATGAGTAGTCGGGCCAGAAAGGGGAGGTAACAATAATGGCACCGTTACGTGTCGTAAGAGGCGATAAGATTTTGGGGATATGGGTTGGATATGGGAAGGATCAAAGTGACCCAGAAGACATCCTGAAGTTGAGTCAGACCAGATATACCATGGCATAACACATTCTGTTCTCCGGACTACCACCTGCTAATCTGCAAGAGTGTGAGAACGAACACAAAAGAAAAACACGTTATTACATTTTGTGTAATGTTTAACTATTTAAAATTTGTCAATTTTAAGTAATATTTTAACTAGGATTAACAACAAATAGTTTAAACTATCCAGCAACGATGTTCCATACAAAGATTTGAGCTGAAAGTCCGATAATTTTCGAAAGAAAAATATTCCACAGTTGACAGGATATATGATTAATAATACACAGTTTAATTCTTAGATTGAATGTTAAAAACAAAATGGAATTACACAGCCTTCGGATATTCCGGTAAATGTATCGATATGTTGCATTTCATTATAACAAAAAAATTGGCAATTCTCACTGTGAAGAGACATTGCTATTATGGTTTGTGAATAGAGTTGACCAGATAATGAGGACAATTGACATTTTAATTTATTGACATATTACGTAGAAATTATTAATAGTTATACAAGATGTATTAGTCTATTCTAACAAGCTTAGTTGTGGTTTATTTGCAGTCTTTATTTGCAGCATCCAAAACTTACACAAAATAAATGTAGGCATCTTAGTTCGATAGCACGTGATGTCGCCAGGGTTGTAATGAACTTTATGAGGATAATGTTTTTATAGAAGAATGTTGAAAACATCATGGACAGATAAAAGCCGTAATTAAAATATCTTGAAAGATGTCAATTCAAAAAGAGAGCTGCTTACCCACGTCACAAAGGGACAGTCCACATTGTTTGGACACATCATGTGAAGAGGAAAGATGGAAAATATTGTAACAACAGGCACGTTGAAGAGCAAGAGAGGTAAGAGACAACAACGAGAGAAGATGCTTGACAACCTAGCATTATGGCATGAGAGAACATCGGTATCAGAAACTATTGACATCATACGAAATAGAAAGCTGTGGAAAGACATGATAACCAACGCCACACGACATGGACCATAAGAAGAAGTCTGGCGAATGTTAAATGGAAAATTATTGCTGCGAGGCAACTTAATTCAATTAGAAACAAACTGCTGTTAAATAGTATATCAACATCTGTCAGATATATGCTAACAGTCTTTAACTCCTGTATCGACCAACTCTAATGTTATCATCCATCGAAGCCATATACATCGAAGCTGCAGTCATCAATGCTTTGTCGATGATCGTTGTAGATGTACCATCGAAAATCATTGCATATTTCTATATAGTATCGACCACTTGCACTGTATATACTTCATTGATTTTCTTGATATTCTAATAATTTTTAATCTTTTCTCAGTTCATTAGGGGAATCAGTGGCCACATCATGTGTCCACATTCCAATGTTTTAATATTATGCGTAATTTCATACAGCTTCCGTGACTCGGAAATTAAAAATACGCAACTTTTGCTGCTAATTAATAGATTTTCGCGCAACTCACTGAGATTCTCTGCCCACCCTCATGGTCATTCAGAGGGAAAGGAGCCTCAATGCGTTGCGTGCAGAATGATGGATGAGGCGGTGTGTGCGTTTTTAGCGAAAGTTTGTTTCATTAAATAATATCTGATTTGTTGCATTAAAATATAGTCACTGATTCTCGTAATGAACCCTTTTCTCATATATGTTATTTGTTTATTTGTACTTTGGAAATAATTTTTTTGGGGGTGTACAAATTATTTTCTTGTCACTTTGTTTTCATTTTTTATAGACCCTTAATTGTTAATGTGGGCCTTATTTTCCATTACTAGCATTCCGTTTTTGCATTTATTTTGTGGTATATCATTTGTTTGATATGTGAGAATGAATCTGGGATCGGAACATCGATTTAGTCTGTTTTTATGGCCTGAAAAACAACAATACTGCATATGCTGACATTTTATACTTTAACACGCAACTCACAGTATTTCTAACAAAAGACCTTCATCAAGAAATAACCTCAAATCAATAGTCGCACAATTTGCGAATCCGCTGAAACGTTATTCAACATTGAAGAATCAGTACGTTTTCGTAATTGATATTATTGTTTACTACAATCCAACGCGTATATTGCTAAATCAATAATTAGAATACATGATAGTGTGACACTGTCACCAATAACAACATCAATATTGCAATAAAAACGTCTATTATTAGAAAATTAAAAAACAAACATAATAAGATGTATGACTGCGTCACAATAACCATATTTAATCTCAGATTCTTGAAAGTAGTGACTATTTTACAAAATGGCACAAAGTGATAGTGTCATAATATTTATAGTACGAGGGAATTTGAAAAAAAAACCAAAAAAAAAACACCATGAAATTAATACACGATTTAAGGTCATATACATTTAAAAATTATTTAACATAGCCCACCCCATCAACTATCGTGGCTTTGTGTCTTCACGAAACTAGTTCATTCACTCCTTGCTGGTACCAGATTTGGTCTTGAACGTGTAGCCATTACTTAGCTGCAAGAATCACTTCTTCATCATCCGTAAAACATGTCCCAATGAGGGCATCTTTAAGTGTGTAGCATCTTTAACTATTTAAGACTAAACAAGAAAATCTGAGGATGCCACATTGGAATTATAGGGTGGATGGAGCAGAACTGTCCACCAAATTCGATGATTGCTTCCCGTGTTGCCAGACTTGTGTGAGGGGTTGCCAGACTTGTGTGAGGGTGAGCATTGTCGTGAAGAGGAAGCATGTTGGATTCTTGTGCGGCCGAACTCTTCTGGAGCGTCGTTTTGAGATCTTTTTACAATGTCTTAATGCAAGCTTGCGAATTTATTGTCCTTTCTCTTAGTAGAACATCCATCTGGATCACATATTCAATGTAAAAAAATAAATAACACCCTCAGAACATTTCTGTGTTGGTATGTGGGCAGAACGATCACAGTGAGGTCATGAAGCAGCTACGTTTCTCCAGTAACTGATTCTTTGATTCTCTTAAACCAACGAAGGACCGCCCTCATGTCGACTATACAAATTTCCATACATATTGCATACACAAAACTTCCGTACACTCACATAGACGATTGTTGATTTCACAAGTTTCCTTCTCTGCAACGAGAAATTTAATCAAAATTCGCTGGTTGTTACGCAGATTGCTAATATGCTCTATTTCAACCACGTAGTTCAATCGTATTATTTAGTCGATGGTGATGTAATTTGGTCACCCAGCATATGCAATATTTGAAGTATGCGAAATTTCATCGTTCTATCTTTATTATCAACTGAGAAAATCGATGTTGTGCATTACTTTCTGAATGATCCTCGTATATCCTATTAAGAAAGTACTGGTACACACATTAATTTTAGTTGCAGGGATTTTATTGGCAATATTTACGTTCAGTAGATTGCTATTACTTTCTAAACGATTCGGCAACATAATTTTCCAAAACAAAAATTTAATATGGTACCTTGGCTGTCGTTGACGCGCTCTTCATGTATTATCCCACCATGATTTATCCCGATAAATTATCCCACCATGAATTATCCCAATAAAGTATCCCACCGTGAATTATCCCAATAAATTATCTGACCGTGAATTATCCCAATAAATTATCCCACCATATATTATCACAATAAAGTATCCCACCGTGAATTGTCCCAATAAATTATCTGACCGTGAATTATCCCAATACATTATCCCACCATGAATTATCCCAATAAATTATCTGACCGTGATTTATCCCAATAAATTATCCCACCATGAATTATCCCAATAAATTATCCCACCATGAATTATCCCAATAAATTATCTGACCGTGAATTCTCCCAAAAAATTATCCCACCATGAATTATCCCAATAAAGTATCCCACCATGAATTATCCCAATAAATTATCTGACCGTGAATTATTCCAATAAATTATCCCACCATGAATTATCCCAATAAATTATCTGACCGTGAATTATTCCAATAAATTATCACACCGTGAATTCTCCCAAGAAATTATCCCACCGTGAATTATTCCAAGAAATTATATCACCGTGCACATATTTCCAAACACACAGTGTATATATATTAGTCTATCCAAATTTTAGAACACCTGCAACTAGGACAGGCTGGCATATGCTGCTCAAGAGTTTAAGCTTGCGGTACTTTTAGAAGAGAAGAAACAGTAGAATATATGGTATCTATAAAGTCTCTGTGCACTGACGTCTAAATACCTACTTGTGCAATAAATACCTACAATTCATGTGACGCAGTGTCACCACCAATGTAGATGACTTCACGGTGATTTTATAGACACCCGATATATTTCTGAAAAATGTATAAATTAAACGAGATTGAGTATATTCGTCATGGTCATGGCAAGTTCTTTTCTAGAATAGTCGGGAGTCACATTATCTTATCCGACTTTTCCAATGCTATTCACTGGCTGGCGCACATAGTATACACAAAGTGACCAATGATGTATAGCATCAGCCAAAATAAGTGTCTCTTTTTGAGATGTTCACACATGCCTGTTCTGAAGAAGGACTTGATCATGGTGACACACACCTGACAAAGGCGGTCATGAATGACGACATTCCTAGAAAATGATGATTGTCATTGTTCTAATATTGATAAAGTATACATTTCAACAATTCTTTTACCTCTTTCAATACATCAATATAAATAGTTTAGCAGTCCATAGTATTCCCAATAGTTGGTCTATAAAACCATATCTCACTAGCCTCCACAGACATTATTGTGTATGACTCACTTCTATGTCAGTATGTTGCACATTGGAACCTTCCTTCTGACCCCAACCGAAAGTCTGGTTTATTCTATTCGTTATTTCTGATCTGCATCTAACATCTGATAAATTCCAACGTGTTCTAACTGGTTGACTGTCTTAGCATCATCTTACGTTCTTTGATGTTCATGCTGGTAGAATCGGTTTTCCTGTTATGTTAGGTATTATATATGTTGATTATCCTCTTCGCACACAGTACATGTCCATAGGTGCTCAGATCCCCGCTTCAGTAAATCTCTCAGGGTATAGCGGCTGATAGTTCCGGTTCTATGGTGGTTCACTATTCTTTTTGAGATCTTTGTCAGGTGTTCTATATGGGCCATGCCCATCCTCACTCCCAATTCGCACATTCTCGATATTGACTCATGCATCTCAAAATTCTCTGATCGTGAGGACTCTGAAAGAGCAATGGGTATGTCTGCTCGGTCCATAGGCTGACCATCTGTTGTGGTTGCCGAGAATACCACTCAAGCACGCAACTCCTTAGCCTCAAGCAATAACCCCATCGGATCTCCGAAAAATCAACTTTACACACGCGACGTCACAAGATCTTGTTAGGTTATGATGATAGACCTGTGACCTTCGACGTAATATAAGACTTCTGCACATAATGAATTAGGACTTTATTCATTACGTCTTTGGTTATTGTTATGATTTTCATTCGTCACTATTTATATACTTGAAGTTGGTTGGTTGGTTCGTTGCTGATCCAGCGGTCCATGGGCTCATGCCATTTGACTTAATGCCATTAAATGGTAGTATATTGATGGGAAGTATGTGGATTTTCGGCCCACCTCGTGACAGAGCCAGAGAATAACTATCACACCTCCAGGAAGGTATGTTTCAACCTATGCACTGCTCCTAGCCACTGCAGCCAAGATAGGGTTCACTGTGCTCAGTCTCCGCCACCAATTGACTACTGGTTATGTCGAACTTCTATATTGCTCTAGGCATGCAACCAGATGTTCAAGTCAAAAGGATGTCACGTCCTGAGTCACTGTGCCTCTATGATGGGTCTAAGCCATAAGAAAAACAGTGCTGTCAGTTTCCTCCTCCCCAGTGCTGCACAGTACATCTCTGGCTCCCTCACAACCACAGAGGGTGCATACATATATATTCATGAAACACATTTCAACAACAAAATAAAAGCATAGTTGTATAGATGACGTGCCATGAAGCTTCTCTAAGAAGATAACCTGAATATAACGGCATGTCATCGACTAAGGTTTTCTGTTGCATGGGCGGTTTGTCTAGTGGGCCATTGGTGAGACCCACAGACGCAAACACATGCGTTATACGTGAAGTCAGATGCCAAAAATTTCCAAGACTGACCAACGAATTGCATGGAAATAATCAAAATCGGCATTTCAGGTCATGTTTACATTTTCTGTACACATGTCTTCTATGCTGAACACCAATCATGGTTAATCATATCAAACATTAGGGGCAGACAGTCAAGGTTTCTAGGATATGTGCTATGAAGAACACTGCTTGAACACTTAATAACCACTGGGAAGATCAAGGGCAGAAGAGACAGGGGATGACAAAGAAAAATGTTGCTAGATGGACTTGTATTGTCACAAGGTAGACGTTCACCAACGGAGCTTATTGACAACACAAGAGACAGAGAGTCGTGGAGAAACATGATCGCCTACGCCATTCGGCATGGCACTTGATTGATTTCTGATTATGTTTACATTTTCTGTTCATAGGTCTTCTATACCGAATACCGGTCATGGTATAACCCCGTTATATCTGCCGACTTTATTCATAGAGAGAATGACCGACATAAAAGGTGGGCTAGAATAGAATGACAACTCGCTGTGAAGAAATGTTGACACCCTGATACTACAATCTTATATCCAGGAGCTTTCCGCCGAAGACGGATGTGTCGGGCCATTGGCGCAAATAAAACGGCGATACAACGCATTTCCATTCTCTGGACTGCATCCTGCTGGAGATCTAGTAGTACTGCTACAGGAGAGATCCAGCAGGAGTTTGAGAGTGAATGCTGAAGAAGAAGATATCCAGGAGCTTGACTAACAGTATCTAACACATTATTGCTAGACCAAGATACCAACGACTTCATTTTCGGTGACATTTTATAATTTTCTCCCACAATCAGGATGTCGGGTGTCTGTCTTCAGTTCAATTTTTAGAAAATCAACTGTTTCAGGAATTGAACGTTGTTTAACGGTAAACAAAACAAAACTCATTCCTACAAAATTGAGCCAATTAAAAAAAAGTGATAACATAATTAAAGTGTAGGCCCTAACTAAAACTAAAATTACTTTTAATTAATTAGATGGTCTTTGTGTTGAAGTAGTCGTCGAGGGATCTTGGTGACGCTGTGAATAAGATACTCACCTTGTGCTCAAGAGTTTGTCGGTTCGATTCCAGCTTGTGACTTCGGGTGTGTAAAGTGTTTTTTTTCCCGAATTCCGTGGTGGGTTGAAGCTAAAGAGTTACTAACTGTGAGTTATATTCTCGGCAACAGGAGTGCCGCTTCCATAAGAAAGACGAAGTATACACGGGATAACTCGAGTACAATCAAGTCAATCCTCTACCCTCTTTCATCCTTTTTTAAACTGTTCATTGGATTCGAAGATTCGTCTAAAGAACCATATCTATGTGGTATTGTAATATCCTGTTTGTTTATTTACTATTAATGATTGACTTCCGTATGAATAGGTGACTTATGTAGAAAACCCGAGAGAGTACATTGAAGTGAATCATAGATTTTTATAAAGGTTTGCTCATTAATTACGTCAGCGATATCAATACTCACTCAGTGTCTATCCTCGCCCCACTTGTTAACCAATGTCACGAATTCAGGGAACAACCTGATTATATAAAAAAATAACCCACCAAACAAAAAAAATTATTTTCACAGAACAAATACGATATAAATATAAACTCTGTTTCAGATGTTTAGAAAAATATTCAAAATTCAAACATTTTACTTGGTCTATTAAAAACATTAACTTTGACAATAACTTTTTGTACAACCCCTTTTCTCAATGTCAAAAACAGTCGAACCTTTTCACACCATTTCCCTTATTATTGACGTAATTTATGGATAAACCCGAAGGAACTCATTGATCAAACGATAAAATCAATCAAATGTGCTTTTCATTTAATTCATTGTATTGTTAGGTAAACAAATTAGATCATAGGCCAATAGCAAACTATATATTTGTTACTCGCTACAGGGTTGTCGCTCAATGACAAAGCTAACTACTATTCACTGACCATGAAAGAGCTAACTTCTAATCACTGACCATGAAAGAGTCAACTTTTACTCACTGACCATTCAGCTGTTTGCACTGGGAAGGGTGTCAGTGCAGTCAAAATCATGGCATCTGCAGAGATACCGCAGCAAACCCTTTTTCAGATGATGCAGGCGGTGGTATTATATGTTTAGGTTTACTTACACTGTCGTAAACATAGGGGGATAGATTGGAGAGAGTTCAAAACGAGGCCATGAGATCTGTCCTAGGATGTACAAGAGATACACTTATCTTGACCATAAGGTTTCTCCTAGACCTACTTAGCATAAAATCAAGACATACTATAGCACAGTTTAAAGATAACTTCAAGGTCGCCAAATATGATCATCATGTCTTACACCGATCTCTAGACAAGACAAAAGTAAAACGTATCGAGAGAAGAAGCTCTTGGTTGGCAGAAGCAGAAGATATCCAACTCAGAGTTTGTGAGCTGGATGAAGTGGGAAGAGGCTGTGAATGGATGACATTTGGAAAAGAGAGAAAGTTATTGACAACAGTTGTGATACAGGTGGGAAGAGAGTGTAGCTACTGGGTTGCCAACAGATCAGAAGTAAAGATCCAAGAACTCATACTGCAGCACTCGAAGGAACATGCTACAATAATTTACACAGACGGCTGAGTAACACAAGAAACAAACAGGTGTGATTGAGGTTTCGTGGTCTACCGAAATGGCAAGAAATTAGTTGAGAGGTCAGCTGCGTACCCCACTACAATATCGAGTGTGAGAATGGAAATAGAAGCGGTGATAGCTTCTCTCACTTTGCTGACGACGCAACCACCAACAGACTCTGTGATTCTATCGGACTCTCAAAGTATGCTGCGCAAGATAGAAAAGTATATGATCAGAACTTAATGGGTCACTCTGCTCAACAATGCGCAGAGCATTACATAGATCTACTGTTCAGATCATGCTGGGATCAGGGGAAACGAAAGAGCCAATGTGTGATGGTAAAGCTTTGGTGAACGGCACCGAGATAAGAAGAGACAGGATTAAATAGCAGTCATTGATACCCTACGAGAAGACGAGAAGACGAGGAGGAGGTCGAACGAGAAAATGTACATATTCAGAGAATGTTAGAAATGGGAGTGACTAGAGGCGATGGGAGAAAGTGCTCCCTCTCTGGAAAAATTAGAAGAACGCGTAATCAGCAACTGACTAGGACACTGAGCGTATACACTTTTAGATGGCTGACGGAATGGCAAGCAGAGCATATATGGGAATGCCCCCAGTGCTGTGACGCTTGTTTCTAATCAAGAATCAAGAATCACTGACCATGAAAGAGTTAACTTCTACTCACTGGCCATGAAAGAGTTAACTTCTACTCACTGGCCATGAAAGAGTTAACTTCTACTCACTGACCATGAAAGAGTTAACTTCTACTCACTGGTCATGAAAGAGTTAACTTCTACTCAGTGATCAAGAAATAGTTAACGTCTACTGACTGATCAAGAAAGAGTTATCTTCTACTCACTGGCCATGAATGATGTTAACCGCTGCACAAAGACTATTTGTGGTGGATAAGTGATTAATAATTGAAATAAATTATGGAAGACGTTATTATAAATTTCGTACTGAAGTTTCCTGAAATTGAAAGTTAGAAAATTGATAAACAAGTTCTGTGATGCGCTTATTGGGTAAGATACATACTGATCTGATCTGGACCCCCTTCGATTTCTGAAGAAATACGTATCGATTTCATAAACATCATTTTCCAGAAATCATGCAAGTCTTTACGACATGTCTTGAGACCAATGGCGGAGACTTCAAACATCTACTGTAGAAATAACATAATTTTGCTACAAACCACTTTACCCATATTCTTAAAGAAGGGAAATTAATAGGCCGTAAGACCATCCAGGAACTAAAGCTTCAGGCAGCGGAACGCATCATATGGTGAACCAAAACCTCTGCCCTATGTGTCGCTTGCGGCACAAATGAAACAAACTAACTAACTTTACCCAATGTCCAATCGACAGGAGCAGTAGTGTTTTTTCATAAATATTGCAGCGTCAATGGCGTCACACAGATCCAACCCACAATTCATGTGACCATGTTACGTAGCGTCATTAGTAATGTAAATGAGTGCACAGTTTATAGACACCCTATATATGTGTGCGAGTATTGTGTATATATGTTTCTATCTGCACGTGCTTATGTATCCGCGTGTATATGTGGTAGCTATGCGTGTCAGTATATTTATGTACAAGTACATATATCCAGGCCAGGTATGTGGTGTGGGTGTGTGTATAATGCTCATAATACAGCGTGTGTATGTGTTTCTAGAAAAGAATATTTGTGCGGCTAAATACCCAACTACATGATTAAAACAAAAACTATCTTCTAAAAAAATACAGGAAGTCTGGTTTAGTCTTAAGCCAGTTATATACTTGTCCAGAAACACGTGAAAAATACATTCACAGAGCACGTAATGCGCGCTGGCGGCAGTTCACAATGTGCGTGTGTTCGATAGCAACTGAAATCTTTCTTAACTCGGAGATACCGGTGGCAGTTGTATATTGAAAACACAATACTGCTTTTGAAAACGTCTAAAAGTATTTATTGTTAAGAAGTTTACAGAAAGGTAGCGATCTTCTGAGCGCTACTGTTTACGTGCTGACGTTGGGAAAATATAACACGTATAAAAATATCTATAATTGTGTAAAATCGAGTGTGTTCTAGTGTTTATTGGAATTTAATTTTTGCAAACTGTTGTCGAATGTAGGCTGTGGTACAGTTAGACCAGTACAGACTATACTATGGTTATTATTTAGATTGTAACAAGTGGATATTGCAGCTTGTATTGGTTCAGTTGTGTGTCACTCGCAGGCGTAACATAATTGAAAGGTAAGATGAATTGTGTTTGGCTTCTAAAAATAACTTTATCCGCATTCGTTGCTCGCGTAGATATGTTAACGATTGAGTTGATAAATAGAACTGGTGAAACTGCAATCAGGTTAGATCCATGAGTGCTCACTGTCTTGTATCAGATGTGCTGTTATATGCATGCTCAGAATCAGGGATGTGTGGTAGATTTCCTCAGTATGATGCAAGTCATCGAAAAACCGCCCACCGTAAAAGGTTTTTCTTCGAAATGCCGCTCCTTAAATGTATTTTAATTGGAGGCACCTGCTGTAGAAGCCTCTCTGCATGATAGCACGGTATGATGATAAAAGGCACATGTTTTAGGTGCTTATACCAGTGTCCTTAAAACTTTATCGGGACGCAAAAATGTCCCGGTTAAAAAAAATCTCTATCTATCAATGTATCAAGTGACATATTATTTCCAGAAGGTTGTCTTCGTTGTGGATACTCTGAACGTCTCCATTTCCCAGGCAAGCGTTGTCCAAAAACATGCGCATACATTTCGATGTCGCTGGGCCATCGTCTTCGTGGTTTTCCTCTTCTAATCTCGCCTTACACTCTGCCCTCCGGATTCAACCATTTGATACCATCATGTCGCTTAGGTATCTAAAATATCGTAGCTTCCTTCCTATGATGGTATTTAGAATCCACCCTTCATTTAGATTCAGTAATTTCAAAATTTCAATATTCTTCTTGATCTCTCTCCATGATATTCGTAGGACTTTCTGTAATACTTCATTTCAAACGTGAATATAATCTTTTGGATATTGTCTTGGGTATAAAGTTCAAGTCTCGCATTCTTATTTTGCCACTGGGAAAACACATGATCTTAAAAATCGGTAGATTTCATCAAAGAGTAGTTTAATTGGTTGAATTTATGCCCAAGGTATACACTCTAACATGTACACATTCTTTGAAAGGGTAAAACACAAAATGTTGACTGGTGAGGTCGTATGATGTATAAAAATACTATAACATTTTCTCACAGCTGACGGGAATTGAACCTGGTCTGTTCTAGCAGCACCGAATCGCTTTGCAACACAAGTAAACAGGTTTTCCGCACTTGACCAACCACATCCTGGTTCAATCCCCGTCAGCTGTAAGAATTATTTTCATTTATCCTCATGCTTCCTACTTGAATTTATTTGTATAACATTTTCTCATAGATTATATTTATAATTATTAGTTGTTATTTAACCATTTTAGATTTTGATTTCTGAATTAAATAAATTAGCACATATAAATATGCTACAGGCTTATTTTTGGAACAGTTTTGTATTGTTCATGGATGTCCAGATCACCCTCCTCCCCCCTTAAAATCATGGTCGCTGTGTATGCTGATAGTTCCTATAGCTGGGTGATTATGGTCACGATTCATCCCTCCGGACCTGGGAATATGACAGAAGAAACATATAATATATTAAAGAAAGTTATTTATGTCAATGTGCTATTTGATAATTCGTATTCCTCCTTCGCAGGTAAAGATGAACATGGTGTATACAAAGATGAACATGGTGTATACAAAGATGAACATGGTGTATACAAAGATGAACATGGTGTATACAAAGTAAAGATGAACATGGTGTATACAAAGATGAACATGGTGTATACAAAGATGAACATGATGTATACAAAGTAAAGATGAACATGGTGTATACAAAGATGAACATGGTGTATACAAAGTAAAGATGAACATGGTGTATACAAAGTAAAGATGAACATGGTGTATACAAAGTAAAGATGAACATGGTGTATTCAAAGATGAACATGGTGTATACAAAGATGAACATGGTGTATACAAAGATGAACATGGTGTATACAAAGTAAAGATGAACATGGTGTATACAAAGATGAACATGGTGTATACAAAGATGAACATGGTGTATACAAAGTAAAGATGAACATGGTGTATACAAAGATGAACATGGCGTATACAAAGATGAACATGGTGTATACAAAGTAAAGATGAACATGGCGTATACAAAGTAAAGATGAACATGGTGTATACAAAGTAAAGATGAATATGGTGCATACAAAGATGAACATGGTGTATACAAAGTAAAGATGAACATGGTGTATACAAAGATGAACATGGTGTATACAAAGATGAACATGGCGTATACAAAGATGAACATGGTGTATACAAAGATGAACATGGCGTATACAAAGATGAACATGGTGTATACAAAGATGAACATGGCGTATACAAAGTAAAGATGAACATGGTGTATACAAAGATGAACATGGTGTATACAAAGATGAACATGGTGTATACAAAGTAAAGATGAACATGGTGTATACAAAGATGAACATGGCGTATACAAAGATGAACATGGTGTATACAAAGATGAACATGGCGTATACAAAGATGAACATGGCGTATACAAAGATGAACATGGTGTATACAAAGATGAACATGGTGTATACAAAGATGAACATGATGTATACAAAGATAAACATGGTGTATACAAAGATGAACATGGTGTATACAAAGTAAAGATGAACATGGCGTATACAAAGATGAACATGGTGTATACAAAGATGAACATGGTGTATACAAAGTAAAGATGAACATGGTGTATACAAAGTAAAGATGAACATGGTGTATACAAAGAAAAGATGAACATGGTGTATACAAAGATGAACATGGCGTATACAAAGATAAACATGGTGTATACAAAGAAAAGATGAACATGGTGTATACAAAGTAAAGATGCACATGGTGTATACAGAGTAAAGATGAACATGGTGTATACAAAGAAAAGATGAACATGGTGTATACAAAGATGAACATGGTGTATACAAAGATGAACATGGTGTATACAAAGTAAAGATGAACATGGTGTATACAAAGTAAAGATGAACATGGTGTATACAAAGTAAAGATGAACATGGTGTATACAATGATGAACATGGCGTATACAAAGATGAACATGGTGTATACAAAGATGAACATGGTGTATACAAAGATGAACATGGTGTATACAAAGTAAAGATGAACATGGTGTATACAAAGATGAACATGGCGTATACAAAGATGAACATGGTGTATACAAAGTAAAGATGAACATGGCGTATACAAAGTAACGATGAACATGGTGTATACAAAGTAAAGATGAACATGGTGTATACAAAGATGAACATGGTGTATACAAAGATGAACATGGCGTATACAAAGATGAACATGGTGTATACAAAGATGAACATGGCGTATACAAAGATGAACATGGTGTATACAAAGATGAACATGGCGTATACAAAGTAAAGATGAACATGGTGTATACAAAGATGAACATGGTGTATACAAAGATGAACATGGTGTATACAAAGTAAAGATGAACATGGTGTATACAAAGATGAACATGGCGTATACAAAGATGAACATGGTGTATACAAAGATGAACATGGCGTATACAAAGATGAACATGGCGTATACAAAGATGAACATGGTGTATACAAAGATGAACATGGTGTATACAAAGATGAACATGGTGTATACAAAGATAAACATGGTGTATACAAAGATGAACATGGTGTATACAAAGTAAAGATGAACATGGCGTATACAAAGATGAACATGGTGTATACAAAGATGAACATAGTGTATACAAAGTAAAGATGAACATGGTGTATACAAAGTAAAGATGAACATGGTGTATACAAAGAAAAGATGAACATGGTGTATACAAAGATGAACATGGCGTATACAAAGATAAACATGGTGTATACAAAGAAAAGATGAACATGGTGTATACAAAGTAAAGATGCACATGGTGTATACAGAGTAAAGATGAACATGGTGTATACAAAGAAAAGATGAACATGGTGTATACAAAGATGAACATGGTGTATACAAAGATGAACATGGTGTATACAAAGTAAAGATGAACATGGTGTATACAAAGTAAAGATGAACATGGTGTATACAAAGTAAAGATGAACATGGTGTATACAAAGATGAACATGGCGTATACAAAGATGAACATGGTGTATACAAAGATGAACATGGCGTATACAAAGTAAAGATGAACATGGTGTATACAAAGATGAACATGGTGTATACAAAGATGAACATGGTGTATACAAAGATGAACATGGCGTATACAAAGATGAACATGGCGTATACAAAGATGAACATGGTGTATACAAAGATGAACATGGCGTATACAAAGATGAACATGGCGTATACAAAGATGAACATGGTGTATACAAAGATGAACATGGTGTATACAAAGATGAACATGGTGTATACAAAGTAAAGATGAACATGGTGTATACAAAGATGATCATGGCGTATACAAAGATGAACATGGTGTATACAAAGTAAAGATGAACATGGCGTATACAAAGTAAAGATGAACATGGTGTATACAAAGTAAAGATGAATATGGTGTATACAAAGATGAACATGGTGTATACAAAGTAAAGATGAATATGGTGTATACAAAGATGAACATGGTGTATACAAAGTAAAGATGCACATGGTGTATACAGAGTAAAGATGAACATGGTGTATACAAAGAAAAGATGAACATGGTGTATACAAAGATGAACATGGTGTATACAAAGATGAACATGGTGTATACAAAGTAAAGATGAACATGGTGTATACAAAGATGAACATGGCGTATACAAAGTAAAGATGAACATGGTGTATACAAAGATGAACATGGTGTATACAAAGATGAACATGGTGTATACAAAGTAAAGATGAACATGGTGTATACAAAGATGAACATGGCGTATACAAAGATGAACATGGTGTATACAAAGATGAACATGGCGTATACAAAGATGAACATGGCGTATACAAAGATGAACATGGTGTATACAAAGATGAACATGGTGTATACAAAGATGAACATGGTGTATACAAAGATAAACATGGTGTATACAAAGATGAACATGGTGTATACAAAGTAAAGATGAACATGGCGTATACAAAGATGAACATGGTGTATACAAAGATGAACATGGTGTATACAAAGTAAAGATGAACATGGTGTATACAAAGTAAAGATGAACATGGTGTATACAAAGAAAAGATGAACATGGTGTATACAAAGATGAACATGGCGTATACAAAGATAAACATGGTGTATACAAAGAAAAGATGAACATGGTGTATACAAAGTAAAGATGCACATGGTGTATACAAAGATGAACATGGTGTATACAAAGATGAACATGGTGTATACAAAGTAAAGATGAACATGGTGTATACAAAGATGAACATGGCGTATACAAAGATGAACATGGTGTATACAAAGTAAAGATGAACATGGCGTATACAAAGTAAAGATGAACATGGTGTATACAAAGTAAAGATGAATATGGTGTATACAAAGATGAACATGGTGTATACAAAGTAAAGATGAACATGGTGTATACAAAGATGAACATGGTGTATACAAAGATGAACATGGCGTATACAAAGATGAACATGGTGTATACAAAGATGAACATGGCGTATACAAAGATGAACATGGTGTATACAAAGATGAACATGGCGTATACAAAGTAAAGATGAACATGGTGTATACAAAGATGAACATGGTGTATACAAAGATGAACATGGTGTATACAAAGTAAAGATGAACATGGTGTATACAAAGATGAACATGGCGTATACAAAGATGAACATGGTGTATACAAAGATGAACATGGCGTATACAAAGATTAACATGGCGTATACAAAGGTGAACATGGTGTATATAAGATGAACATGGTGTATACAAAGATGAACATGGTGTATACAAAGATAAACATGGTGTATACAAAGATGAACATGGTGTATACAAAGTAAAGATGAACATGGCGTATACAAAGATGAACATGGTGTATACAAAGATGAACATGGTGTATACAAAGTAAAGATGAACATGGTGTATACAAAGTAAAGATGAACATGGTGTATACAAAGAAAAGATGAACATGGTGTATACAAAGATGAACATGGCGTATACAAAGATAAACATGGTGTATACAAAGAAAAAATGAACATGGTGTATACAAAGTAAAGATGCACATGGTGTATACAGAGTAAAGATGAACATGGTGTATACAAAGAAAAGATGAACATGGTGTATACAAAGATGAACATGGTGTATACAAAGATGAACATGGTGTATACAAAGTAAAGATGAACATGGTGTATACAAAGTAAAGATGAACATGGTGTATACAAAGTAAAGATGAACATGGTGTATACAAAGATGAACATGGCGTATACAAAGATGAACATGGTGTATACAAAGATGAACATGGCGTATACAAAGTAAAGATGAACATGGTGTATACAAAGATGAACATGGTGTATACAAAGATGAACATGGTGTATACAAAGTAAAGATGAACATGGTGTATACAAAGATGAACTTGGCGTATACAAAGATGAACATGGTGTATACAAAGATGAACATGGCGTATACAAAGATGAACATGGCGTATACAAAGATGAACATGGTGTATACAAAGATGAACATGGTGTATACAAAGATGAACATGGTGTATACAAAGATAAACATGGTGTATACAAAGATGAACATAGTGTATACAAAGTAAAGATGAACATGGCGTATACAAAGATGAACATGGTGTATACAAAGATGAACATGGTGTATACAAAGTAAAGATGAACATGGTGTATACAAAGTAAAGATGAACATGGTGTATACAAAGAAAAGATGAACATGGTGTATACAAAGATGAACATGGCGTATACAAAGATAAACATGGTTTATAGAAAGAAAAGATGAACATGGTGTATACAAAGTAAAGATGCACATGGTGTATACAGAGTAAAGATGAACATGGTGTATACAAAGAAAAGATGAACATGGTGTATACAAAGATGAACATGGTGTATACAAAGATGAACATGGTGTATACAAAGAAAAGATGAACATGGTGTATACAAAGTAAAGATGAACATGGTGTATACAAAGTAAAGATGAACATGGTGTATACAATGATGAACATGGCGTATACAAAGATGAACATGGTGTATACAAAGATGAACATGGTGTATACAAAGATGAACATGGTGTATACAAAGTAAAGATGAACATGGTGTATACAAAGATGAACATGGTGTATACAAAAATGAACATGGCGTATACAAAGATGAACATGGTGTATACAAAGATGAACATGGTGTATACAAAGATGAACATGGTGTATACAAAGATGAACATGGTGTATACAAAGATGAACATGGTGTATACAAAGATGAACATGGTGTATACAAAGTAAAGATGAACATGGTGTATACAAAGAAAAGATGAACATGGTGTATACAAAGATGAACATGGTGTATACAAAGAAAAGATGAACATGGTGTATACAAAGTAAAGATGAACATGGTGTATACAAAGATGAACATGGTGTATACAAAGATGAACATGGCGTATGCAAAGATGAACATGGTGTATACAAAGATGAACATGGTGTATACAAAGATGAACATGGTGTATACAAAGATGAACATGGTGTATACAAAGATGAACATGGTGTATACAAAGAAAAGATGAACATGGTGTATACAAAGATGAACATGGTGTATACAAAGTAAAGATGAACACGGTGTATACAAAGATGAACATGGCGTATACAAAGTAAAGATGAACATGGTGTATACAAAGTAAAGATGAACATGGTGTATACAAAGATGAACATGGTGTATACAAAGATGAACATGGCGTATACAAAGATGAACATGGTGTATACAAAGATGAACATGGTGTATACAAATATGAACATGGTGTATACAAAGATAAACATGGTGTATACAAAGATGAACATGGTGTATACAAAGTAAAGATGAACATGGCGTATACAAAGATGAACATGGTGTATACAAAGATGAACATGGTGTATACAAAGTAAAGATGAACATGGTGTATACAAAGTAAAGATGAACATGGTGTATACAAAGAAAAGATGAACATGGTGTATACAAAGATGAACATGGCGTATACAAAGATAAACATGGTTTATAGAAAGAAAAGATGAACATGGTGTATACAAAGTAAAGATGCACATGGTGTATACAGAGTAAAGATGAACATGGTGTATACAAAGAAAAGATGAACATGGTGTATACAAAGATGAACATGGTGTATACAAAGATGAACATGGTGTATACAAAGAAAAGATGAACATGGTGTATACAAAGTAAAGATGAACATGGTGTATACAAAGTAAAGATGAACATGGTGTATACAATGATGAACATGGCGTATGCAAAGATGAACATGGTGTATACAAAGATGAACATGGTGTATACAAAGATGAACATGGTGTATACAAAGTAAAGATGAACATGGTGTATACAAAGATGAACATGGTGTATACAAAAATGAACATGGCGTATACAAAGATGAACATGGTGTATACAAAGATGAACATGGTGTATACAAAGATGAACATGGTGTATACAAAGATGAACATGGTGTATACAAAGATGAACATGGTGTATACAAAGATGAACATGGTGTATACAAAGTAAAGATGAACATGGTGTATACAAAGAAAAGATGAACATGGTGTATACAAAGATGAACATGGTGTATACAAAGAAAAGATGAACATGGTGTATACAAAGTAAAGATGAACATGGTGTATACAAAGATGAACATGGTGTATACAAAGATGAACATGGCGTATGCAAAGATGAACATGGTGTATACAAAGATGAACATGGTGTATACAAAGATGAACATGGTGTATACAAAGATGAACATGGTGTATACAAAGATGAACATGGCGTATACAAAGAAAAGATGAACATGGTGTATACAAAGATGAACATGGTGTATACAAAGTAAAGATGAACACGGTGTATACAAAGATGAACATGGTGTATACAAAGATGAACATGGCGTATACAAAGATGAACATGGCGTATACAAAGATGAACATGGTGTATACAAAGATGAACATGGTGTATACAAAGATGAACATGGTGTATACAAAGATGAACATGGTGTATACAAAGATGAACATGGTGTATACAAAGAAAAGATGAACATGGTGTATACAAAGTAAAGATGATTATGGTGTATACAAAGATGTACATGGTGTATACAAAGTAAAGATGAACATGGTGTATACAAAGATGAACATGGTGTATACAAAGATGAACATGGCGTATACAAAGATGAACATGGTGTATACAAAGATGAACATTGCGTATACAAAGATGAACATGGTGTATACAAAGATGAACATGGTGTATACAAAGAAAAGATGAACATGGTGTATACAAAGAAAAGATGAACATGATGTATACAAAGAAAAGATGAACATGGTGTATACAAAGATGAACATGGTGTATACAAAGAAAAGATGAACATGGTGTATACAAAGAAAAGATGAACATGGTGTATACAAAGATGAACATGGTGTATACAAAGATGAACATGGTGTATAAAAAGTTCTTTAGGTTTGGTATTTGTGAGGTCCCAGACCAATAAGACGTTCATTCTGAGCTCAAGAACCCACCCCCACCCCCCGTGTGAACAGGAATAAAGAAAGTCTTGTCATGAGGGAAAGTTGTTTATCTTCTTTCCTTTTTTATCTTTTATAATCCGTAGATAATGGTGAACTTTGGGTGGAGAAGTTCAACCCCTTCTTAGGAGATTATAACACTACTTTTAGTACTGGAAAACAAGGTCAAAATCGCATAATTCTCCCCCCCCCTCTATTTTAGATGATATTCTCCCCAAATTTTTTTTAATGAAAATGAGGAAAACACCAACTGAAATGAGAAATAACTATTTTTTAAAAATGTAACTCCCCCCCCCTCATTCTTTGCCCGATGAATATGTATATGATTCTGTCTTCCAAATTGTTTGCATTGCTATACTCTTTACAAAGTGTATAATGTCTGCACTTATATAAGTATGCCAGATGTCGGCTCGGTGATATATTGTCTAGTGGACCCTCCTCACAAACACAAATTAGTCGAACTTATTAGTGGTTCGAAAGCACATCGACCCCATTATTACATTTTATGAGATTGGAATTGTTACTTTTTTGGGATTGGATGTACTACTTTTGATGAGATTGAATGTATTACTTCTGATGAAATTGCATGTATTACTTGTAATGCGATTCTTGTACCATCCAGGTCTCATGACCATTGATGTGTAGTGGTTCGCAGTGCCATAGATGCGTTTTCACTAATGAAGAGGTTTAACTTGAAAAAAAGTAATTGGCATGACTTCGTGTGTAATTCTCTCGTTTTTATGAAAAATATGATGTCCTTTTTGCGGAAAAAAACCCACCACTTGGCTATATTCCCATACTAAAATCTCCACCATTTGGCTACATTCCCAATACTAAAAAACCCACCATCTGGCTACATTCCCAGTACGAAAAATCTGATTTGATGATCAAAATGATCTGATTTGCTAGGGGGTGAAATGTATACAGCCCTCAAACATCCAACGGGTTTGAGTGGGTACATCTTATCCGACGTGACAGGAGTATATAATGTAGTTTGGACAAGAATGGGACAAAAATGTAGTTATAGAAGCTCTTGCATAGATCTAATTTTCACAATGTGATTAGTCATGACCGAATTTCAGTAAAGACCTGTGTATAGAAAGATAAACATGATATGAAAAGATAATTTTGATTTTTTTCTGTGCATTTCGTTAGTCGGCGCTGGCTTTTTACGTTATTTGTACGTTAATTTTCATGTTGTATTTCTTACATATAACAGCAATGCATTAATGTGGTTTTTGCAAATTTCCCTCATTTTCGTATAATAGACTTTGATCGTCGGCAAATAGTAATTAATTAATTCCATTATTAAGTTCCATTATATAAATAGTGACCAACGGAAATCGCGGCAACAATAAAAAATGTCGCGAATGAATTCATGTTTATTTTATGTATAGAGGTCGTTTCTGCCGACGGTCTCGGATTAGTATCGCCTTGCTAGAATTGGTATTTAAACTAATAGTTCCATACAGATTACACAGTTTCAGGTTGCCTTATTTAGCAAGTGTATCACTAACACGAACTAAACACTAGTGATAAATATCGCTAGTGCCGCCGAGGACTATGCGTATTTCATCATTTTGACATTCAGATTGCGAACTAAAGCGTAAAGATTCCTAATCCATAGTTAAGGATCTGTCCACAAATTATGTCAAAATTTTTTTGGATATTTTTGACTACAAATGAACTGAAAAAGAAGGGATTCATTGCTCAAGACGCGCAGCTAACCATATATTTAAGTGCTGCAAGATCCCGCATAAATAGTTGCATAGTTTGTTTAACATTCTTTTGTGTAAGATTGACTGCGATCAAAGGTTACTGGATAAAATATTGCTTACCCCCGGATAAAATATTTATAAAAAAAAGCATTCATCATTTCCAAAGAGAGCCGGTTACTTGAGTGTTTGTTAATACAGTCGTACATAGAACGTAGACACGTCTCACTGATTTCGGTCATGAAATCGTAGGAATTTTGTATTAAGTGTCAAGAGTCCACATGGAACCCCGTGATGATAGATTAGATATGTGTGGGTAGCAAGGGAACTTGTTGTATATTTTTCTGTTTATTTTGTGGCTTTCCGTGTAGCTACTTTCCGTGAAGACATTTTCATGCTTTTGAATAAAAGTGTTACAGACGGTTGTTAAGAATTAGTTTAATAGAGCACAAGACAAATATAATCGTCCGGCAGCAAATAAACACACTTTGCAAGTTATCAAGAACCATTTTGACAGTGGTGAGACGTCGTAAACTTGTTTAGTTTGAACATGTAACGAGACATGACTCAATTTCTAAAATTATTTTGCAAGAACAGTTGAGGACGGAAGGAAAAGAGGTGTGCATAGACAATCTTGGGTGGCGAACATCAAGTATTGGCCTGGACATGATTTGTCTGCACTCCTGCAAACGACTGAGAATAAACATTTTTGGAAGGATTTTATGGTGTCTCCAGTGTGAAACCTGGCACCCCTACGAACATGACGGGTTATGAATCTTATTGTTATTACTACTATAGAAAATATTTCTAGTGCTAACGTAACTTTGTGCACCATATAAGGTAGGGTTCATTACGGGGAGCAGTGATCAAATTTCAACATTATGCGTAGTTTTATTCAGCTATCGTGGTCTCAGTGAAAAGATTAAAAAATCTCTCTGCAGCGATCTGCGCTTTACGCACTGAGAGCCCCTTCGTCTTTCATGGTCATCCAAGTGGACTGAGGGCTCTCAGTGTGTACCGGTCATATCGCTGGATCCGCCAGTAATCTTAACTACCGTGAAATGCGTCTTTATCGATATTTCGTTTCGTTAAATTATGCACGTATTTGTTTCGTTAAAAATGTGACAAATGCTGCCCGTAATGTACCTAATGTAGCATTCCCTGCCTGAGATATTATGTCAAAATATATTTTGAAATAAAGATATTGAGTTTCATCAACCCACCATTTCTCATTTGGATACAATAATTGCTCATAATTCATGAAATCCAAACAGACACACATACACATAAACACATACACACCATAACACTCTATACAGATCATTACGTGTTCCTAGAAACACAAAGTCCATCTCGCTAGAGGATATAGAAGGATTCCAACTGTCTAATCACTGTCAAACTGATATTAAGTCTCTCCATAAAGCATATAAGCTGTCAGATTTCACTTAATATATTCATATCGTTCTATCATTCACCAGAGCTAACGTAAACAGACGTGACCTAATGTTAACATTTAAGCAACGCGGATAGTGACAGACTGATGCTAATGCCTGGAGCAGTCGTTCTCAACATGGGCTCTATGACCCCCCAGGGAACCACATCGAATGCTTGGGGCTATCCATACATTGCCTCAATAATAAGGGGGGATATATTTTTTTAGTATGCGAATTTTTTTTTTTTACATATAAAACTCTTGAAATTATTATAAACAATATACAATATTAACATGACAAAAAAGAATTGAAGGACGTGTAAAAGCTTTTTTATTCTAGGTCCTAGTGACTGATTCTAATTTGAATGTGGGCCACGAGCAACGAAAGTTGACAGCCACTGCCGTAGAGAGGCGACTAATTATAAAGGATAACACAAACATAAGTTACACATGTCTAGCTTCATCCACTGTTTCCCTTCACACCATCTGACTGAAACATTATATTGTTTCTTTGTAGTTTAGTAGTTATTCTTATACGCTTTTCTTTATTACTCTTATATCGCCGGTTTTGTTGTCTGTAATGACGTAGGATGAAAGGTGTTTGCCGATAAACAAAGTTTCGAAGAGGAGTTGGTTCCACTGAGTCAAATTCTGACACTTGAATGCTACATTGAAGAGAATTAGTAAATACGGAATATTGAAGAAGACATTGTTAACCCTGATTTGTGAGTGACATGAAATTCACAAGAGAACTACTTTCTTTGCTTGGTTGTTTAGTTGAGATATTAGTTGTTTAAAGTCACTCATGTGGAATGCGTTTGGATTCTGGCGGACTTGCAAAGCAGCTTTGACAACGTTCAGAATCACTATTATCCCCCCTCCCCCCACCGGTGAGATTATTCCAACAGCAAAAGAATTGCTTCAAACTCTGCCTTGAAATTTGTAGAGTGAACATCTCATGGTGGCTATCGATTTTTCAAATTGTCTTTGGTTAGACCATTCTATATGGATGCTTCCACCACCATTTCTCACTGTCTCCCCCCCCCCGTAGCCATATTTATATTCTCTGGTCCAAGAGATTTTTAGGTAGTTATTTTGGAGCATCTTCAATACTATTTGTTTTAGGGAACTTAAATCTTTATTAGTTTACACATGTTTTGTCATTACATTCTGTAACAAATTTTCTTTTTTTTGGTAATGGGCTTTTTGGCACTAGGGCGAAGTGTACTATATGCGTTATATTTTTTATTTTGCAGGAAGACATATGTTAGCGTTAGTTTTCCTCAAAGTGTGTGAGCGGAGTTGGTTCTTTTTAGTGTTTTTTGTTGTTGAGCGGAATAATTCCTCTTTACTTTGGAGGATGGTTTCCAGAGACTGATATTTGACAGATCGAACTGGAATATTTTCTTTCTTGTAGAAAATGTAAGCAAACGAAACTCTCCATTGCTATTAGTGGAGGGGTAGGCCTCATGGCACCTGTCATCAATCGCATTCCTAGTTTGTGCACATTTTCGACTGTTTTAAAATTTATAATTGCTGTTATTCCATACGATCCACAAATATAGTCAAGGAACTTTTAACATAGCTTGTGTAATTTTTCTTTACGACCAAGAAGTTAGTGCCCCCGGTCTGTTTCGGTCACTTTCTTAATAAGGGCCAGTATATTATCATTCAATGTCCATGGCTAGATAGTCTGTCAGAAGGGCTGTCCTTAAATTACAGCAACAGAGAAGAGTGGGGGTAATTGGGGGTGAAGAAGTTATGAACATGTTTGTTTGACAGTTTCTGGCAAGGAGGTGGAGAGGCTAAATTTTTTGGGGAAAAATTCTTGACGTATCTTATGGACATCCCCAGAGAAGGCACTGATGAATTTGTAGTCATAGTTTCAGCAAAGTCAAAGTCCAGTAGATCCCAGCATACTGCAACATGATGAGAACACGAGGAAACCTGACTAAAGAAGGCGAAATAAAGTGCCAAATTGACGACAGCACCTAATTTTCTGAAACTAATCTAATAGAAGATGCTAATATAACACACTACAGCGATATATAGATAAGATAACATCGTGACAATGGTCCAAGAGATGCTTACAACTCACTGCCAGGAACAGACAAGATTACAATCTTGTGACTTAGAAATTGTCACTTTAGGCTCAACAAAAATATGTGGAATATGCTGAGACATAGACAGACATGTCACATGTACAATATGCTGAGACATAGACAGACATGTCACATGTACAATATGGTGAGACATAGACAGACGTGTCACATGTACAATATAGCGAGATATAGACAGAAGTATCACATGTACAATATGGTGAGACATAGACAGACATGTCACATGTACAATATGATGAGACATAGACAGACGTGTCACATGTACAATATGGTGAGACATAGACAGACATGCCACATGTACAATATGGTGAGACATAGACAGACATGTCACATGTACAATATGGTGAGACATAGACAGACGTGTCACATGTACAATATAGCGAGATATAGACAGAAGTATCACATGTACAATATGGTGAGACATAGACAGACATGTCACATGTACAATATGATGAGACATAGACAGACGTGTCACATGTACAATATTGCGAGACATAGACAGAAGTATCACATGTACAATATGGTGAGACATAGACAGACATGTCACATGTACAATATGGTGAGACATAGACAGACGTGTCACATGTACAATATGCTGAGACATAGACAGACATGTCACATGTACAATATGGTGAGACATAGACAGACGTGTCACATGTACAATATAGTGAGACATAAACAGACGTGTCACATGTACAATATGGTGAGATATAGGCTGACATGTCACATGTACAATATGTTGAGACATAGACAGGTATGTCACATGTACAATATAGTGAGATATAGACAGACATGTCACATGTACAATATGTTGAGACATAGACAGGTATGTCACATGTACAATATAGTGAGATATAGACAGACGTGTCACATGTACAATATGATGAGATATAGACTGACATGTCACATGTACAATATAGTGAGACATAGACAGACGTGTCACATGTACAATATGGTGAGACATAGACAGACATGCCATATGTAATGTACAATATGCTGAGTCATAGGTAGACATGTCACATGTACAATATGGTGAGACATAAACAGACATGTCACATGTACAATATAGTGAGACATAGACAGACGTGTCACATGTACAATATGGTGAGATATAGACAGACGTGTCACATGTACAATATGTTGAGACATAGACAGGTATGTCACATGTACAATATAGTGAGATATAGACAGACATGTCACATGTACAATATGTTGAGACATAGACAGGTATGTCACATGTACAATATAGTGAGATATAGACAGACATGTCACATGTACAATATGTTGAAACATAGACAGGCATGTGGTCTTGGACTGCAGTCTTCATGAAAGAAGTAAAGCAGAAATCTGGTCCTTCCTAACCAATATGAAGGAGTAACTCTATGTGACAAGCTCGAGACAGACCGCCACCTTTGCAAGATATCAATGTGGTTGTATGAACGCAAGTCAAAGAGAAAACGACTAAATTATAGCGAGCTATGAACGAAATGTGAAGAGACTATATTACAACGAAATGTGAATGAAATGTGAGCACACTCAATTACTGCTAGCTTGATTGTAACATGTGTTGGTCTAACCGTGACCGATCGTCTGTGTAGAAGACCTTTCGCTAAATTAAGTTGAACCCCATTCGTGACGTATTTTTGTTATTGTTTTGATTTCAAATAGTTACTATTTATATACTTGTAATCGAATGCCAAAAATAGCCAAGGCGCTTCCAAGTATATAAATAGTAACCAACTGAAATCCAAACATTAATCAAAACACGCAACGAATGGAGTCCAGCATGATGTAGTGAACAGGTTTTCTATAAATTCCGGCGGTCTCGGTCTAACCTTCAATAGTATGCATTGTTTTTATTGTCTATTTACGGATGACTGCACTCATTTGGTTTGACGCATGCGTGGTATGTTCCTATGAATATTTTTTTTTCATTTATAATATATAGGGCAAATTATTATTGCAAGATAAATTAATTCATAGATCGATTGTTTATTGTTTGCCTGTGATCGCAATCATACTTCAATAAGAACTAACCTCAGTTTGGTATATGCATCAACATTGTGATAGCACTGAGACACTGCTATTACATTATCACTGAGACAATGGTCACCAATGGAATGAGGGGGCATTGTGTATATGATCTGCTCAGTTCTCTTTCGATCGGTTGATATGCGTGGTTCTTACAATTTGTTTCCCATGTGGCCCCCATGTGATTTAAATTTATCTGCGGTGTAATCCTTTGCAGGATTATATGTGATGCCACGTTGAGTCTGAAGAACTTTTACCATGTTTTCATTGCTCATGATATAATGACTTTAGAAATTCATTAAAACAGAGAAAAATAACATGATTTTAAAACGATTGAATCGATTTCAATGAAGATTTATATATGAAATAGATGTTATAAAATCGTTAAATGTTTATTTGTTAAGTGTAATATTCTCTCCCTATATGGCGTGTCCTTTGCAGAATGTTGTCCTCAATACCACTCTGTAGGCTTCTCATTTTGTGCAAGCTGCCCAGCTTCTACCAGTGACATGTTAAGAAGGTTTTTCGATGTCATGTGTCTATCTTTGTCATGGTCTGCCTCTTATTCTCTTGCCTGGAACTATTCCTTCAATGATTAACCTTTCCAAATCATTGTGTCTCTTTATATGTCCGAAATATGCTATAATCATAGTGTTATTTGATAGTTTTGAGGAGCCGTTCTTCTTCTATGTTCAGATCTTTGCGAACATCTGCATTGGTTCGTCTTTCTGTCAATGATATTCTTAGGACCTTTCTATAATATTTAATTTCGAATGTTGATATTTTCTTTTTCACTCTAGATGTCATTGCCCACATCTCACAACCATATGTTTCCACTGGAAAGCTGTAGCTTCTTAATAGTTGTAACCTTGTTTTTGTATTTGCACTGTGCAATAGATTTTTCATCTGTAATGTTTTTTTGTAGAGCCATTGTTAATCTTTTTTCTGATCTCTGCGAAGCAATATCCTGTGGTTTTGATGGTTGACCAGAAATATTCAAAGTTGCTGACATTTTCTAATTGTTCTTCGTCAATGACTATTGAAGGTTTAGGTTCATCTCTGCTGATATTGTTTTTGTCTTTTTTTGCATTGGGGAACATATTTTGTGCCTCGCTATGATGTTTGACTGACATAATCATGTTTCTAAACACTGTAATGTTAATACCAAGAGAATTTTGTAGTTAATTTATATTAAAATAACATAATCGTGGTCCTTACTAAACATTATTTGAAGAAGTATAACAAGAATACACAGAAGTGTTAATTTTACATTCTTTGAAATTTTTTTTTTTCTTGAACCTTCGGAAATACTAGCAACACAATATTGCACTCTGATTTACAGACACAGATTTCAGCAAATAGCGTAAATGTATCACATGTTTCACGTGTATGAAAGGAAGAGAAATGCAGCAGCTCAACAGCGGAGAGCAGCTAGAAAGTCACAGATAGACCAAGATCCGTCTACAGTCGTCATTCCATGTCCGAACTGTCCAACGACATTGACAGCTCGAATAGGGCTCATTAGCCATCTACGAACTCATAATCAAGGACATAACTAAAATTGAATTTTCAAAAATGGATGTAACAAATGGTCATCATCACTTGTGATGGACGAACAACAACAACAGCATCACGTGAGTTAATAAAATACAGAGACGATTACAATATGTTATGCTTTAAAATGACATTACAAATGAACTTTTTTTATACTTTAGATAATTGTAAGGACAACTATACGGATATCCCTGTTAAAAAAAGCAGAGTGTCACATTTTCCTTTCTAAAGTGTTTCAAACCTAAAGAGGAGAACCTAATCTGCTATCTACTGATGTAATCCAGGATTGGCAGTGTGTTTGTTAGTGTATTTTTATTTACGATTCTGTCTCTTATTGTTACACAGAGAATTCTATGTAGACAAATCATTTCTATTGTAACCAGTTTTTCTTTGTCTTTTGTTGTCAGCGTTCACGTTTGACATTGGTAACGTAGTGATGATCGTTTTATATAGCGCAGTTGGGGTATTAATTTTCGCTCGATTTGGGACTATAACTGTCAGAAATGCGGGTTATTTGCGTGCCGTTATTCGCTGTGTTATGATATAGTTACCGAGCTAAAGTTTTATGTAACTAAATATACAGTCATTGTAATAGATATGCGCATATTAGTTTTCGTTCAAAGATTTGTTCATGCTCAGGGACTAGATTCATGAAACATTTATCGTATTGTTTGCTAATGAACTGTCTTACCAGTGTATGGTAACCATGCAGTGGATACGCTCTCACTGTGGAATACCAGGAAATGAAAAAGCAGACCAACTGGCTAAGGAAGGTGCTGCTGAAGACCAACCAGATGTACCAATCACCTACCATCAGAAAAATAAGATGATCAAGTCAATAAGAAAGCCACAAACACCAACACAAGATGAATATCACATTATGAAAGATCAGAACAAGTTATAATTCTACGTCTCAGAACAGGACACAACCGACTTCGCAGTCACATGTACACATAGTTCAAGATTGACAACATGGCCATGTGTACATGTGGACAGGCAGCACTGAGTGTCAAACATATTTCAAGAATGTTCTGAGTATGAAACGCTGAAACATACAAATTGGCCTGAGGAAACAACACTGAAATCAAAGCTCTATGGGCCACTGCATGAACAACAAAAGGCAGTGAGTTTTTATTCAGGAGACAGAATTACAGATATAGACATGTTTCAAGTGAACGAAAGAAGTATTGTTTGTGAATGTTAAGTGAGAATTAAGATGTTGATTTATTTCTTAAATATACCTAAGGTCTGGAGGTCGGGTCGTATCAGTGATTCCTTGTAGCAACCATAACGCAACAACAAATATTGTGTAGCTAAAAATAAAAAATAAATATATGAAAAGTGGTACCACTAATGGTGAATGACACTCCTTGGACATTAATTAACTAGCGGGTATCACCTATGGTGAATGACACTCCTTGGATATTAGTTAACTGGCAGGTATCACTTATGGTGAATGACACTTCTTGGACATTGTTTAACTAGCAGGTACCACTTATGGTGAATGAACTCCTAGGACATTGTTTAACTAGCAGGTACCACTTATGGTGAATGACACTCCTAGGACATTGTTTAACTAGCAGGTACCACTTATGGTGAATGACACTCCTTGAATATTAGTTAACTAGCGGGTATCACTTATGGTAAAAGACACTTCTTGGACATTAGTTAACTAGCGGGTACCTCTTTTGGTGAATGACACTCCTTGAACATTAGCTAACTAGCAGGTATCACTTATGGTGAATGACACTCCTTGAACATTAGCTAACTAGCAGGTATCACTTATGGTAAAAGACACTTCTTGGACATTGTTTAACTAGCAGGTACCACTTATGGTGAATGACACTCCTAGGACATTGTTTAACTAGCAGGTACCACTTATGGTGAATGACACTCCTAGGACATTGTTTAACTAGCAGGTACCACTTATGGTGAATGACACTCCTTGAATATTAGCTAACTAGCAGGTATCACTTATGGTAAAAGACACTTCTTGGACATTGTTTAACTAGCAGGTACCACTTATGGTGAATGACACTCCTAGGTCATTGTTTAACTAGCAGGTACCACTTATGGTGAATGACACTCCTAGGTCATTGTTTAACTAGCAGGTACCACTTATGGTGAATGACACTCCTTGGTCATTGTTTAACTAGCAGGTACCACTTATGGTGAATGACACTCCTAGGTCATTGTTTAACTAGCAGGTACCACTTATGGTGAATGACACTCCTAGGTCATTGTTTAACTAGCAGGTACCACTTATGGTGAATGACACTCCTAGGTCATTGTTTAACTAGCAGGTACCACTTATGGTGAATGACACTCCTAGGTCATTGTTTAACTAGCAGGTACCACTTATGGTGAATGACACTCCTAGGTCATTGTTTAACTAGCAGGTACCACTTATGGTGAATGACACTCCTAGGACATTGTTTAACTAGCAGGTACCACTTATGGTGAATGACACTTCTTGAATATTAGTTAACTAGCGGGTACCACTTATGGTGAATGACACTCCGTGAACATTAGTATAATTTGGTTATATCAGAGTTTTTAACTATAAATAATAGTAGAGGTCACTGGTTTGGTATTCCAGTCGTCGCGAGCTCCGGAGTTATTCACAATCATGATGATGCTCCAAACCAAACAGATAAAGGTGATCGTGACCTAGCTGAGATGTGTTCCACAATATCAACAAATCACCTGGAATGTTTACGCAGACGTGGGCATTAGTGCCCTGAAGCGTTCACCTGAATATGCAGGTGTGATATATTTATTTTCTGTCTTCGTTCTCACTATATATTTACCTGAATGGCTCATGCAGAGATAGAATGTTGCTAAGTAGAATAAACAGAAACGTGAGAATTGTCAGTGCTACCTGATATCAAATAGGGAACAAGTGAAATGACATTGAAGATTTAGCGGAGCAAATTCTTTCTTCCTCTTCTGAATTCATTCTCAGACTCCTGCACATAAGTAGGATCTATTCCAGAGAACGGAATGCATTTATTTACAATGTGTCATTGTTTACAGATTAGATGTGATATCTACGCCTTTCAGCCGGAAACATCCGACATCAGAATGGCCTATGGGTCACTGACCCTATAAGGGATGGGGCAGCCATCTCCACCCCAAAACCGTTTTTAAGTTGCTTCTTACATCATGCTTAGAAGATAAGCAGTGTTGTTATTCTATGCACCCCTTTTGGGCCATGATAACAGACCGGCAGAGAAGCGAATTGAAGGCAGAAGTAGGTTTGTCAGATAGTTGTAACTGTTTATGATCAAATTTTATGTAAAAAGAAGCCAGAAATAGTCAACCTCTCCAAATGTGTACACAAATTTATTCAATCAAATGCCAGGACGAGTGGCGTAGGCGATCATGCTTCTTCACAACTATGCCAGTGATGGGTAGGCACATCTCAGCAAGAATGGATAACCCTTAACAAGCTAATGGCATCTCAGTAGATAGTGAGAACCCTTCACGGACAGCGAGACATTAAAGGAAATAAAAATCAAACACTTTAAATACTTTGGACATATTAAACTATCTTCTGAAAACCTACTTGAAGGGTTGGAGAGCAAGTGTTCGGTAGAGATACAAGTAGGAGGGAAACATGAGATGGACATGATACAGTCTAGCAGAGTGCACTACTAAAGCAAGTGACAGAAGATGGGAACTCCGTTGCAGCAAACCGTCGATGCGGAGACGACACCTGAAGATGCAAGACGACTGTTAAAGATAGAGTTAGTCATGTTTAATCTCTGAGAAAACGTAGTTCAAGATGTGCATGAATGATGCTTTCTGTAGAGATATACACAGAATGTGGTACTCCACAAGTAAGATCCTATTTTGTCAGTTCATGCTACATAAATGTAGTACATTTTCATAAAGAATGCCCTTGTGTTGTTGGGAGTCGAAAGGACAGCAAAGAATAGCAACACTGTTTACCACCCATACATGTCATAAGATATGACTAAGGATGTTAATAGGATTGGGGTGACTGTCCTATCTCATATAGGGCCAAAGTCATCCAGAAGCCATGGCAAAGTCAAATGTGTCAGGCCGAAAGAGCAGATATTGCAGCAAAATAATAAAACCATGACACAGCACATTCCGTTCTCTTGACTACAACCTGCTAATCAACAGGAGTTTGAGAACGAACGCAAAAGAAGAAGACATAAAGGTGAAATTGTTGACACGAATCAGCCGCATCGACAAGTAACAGATTTGGCGTGCAACAAACAAATATCATAATCATCAGGTATTGTGCAAACTGGCACAGGCGATAATAGATCTCCATAACTTTCTAGTTCTATATTTAAAAAAAAAATCAGGATAGTTGTTGACTCATTACAATATGACGATGTCATGCTATCTAATATGTATCTTGTTGCCGTTCTCTATCTCTTGTACCTTCCAACTTTCCCGCTGTAACTATGTTCTTCAGGTTTTCCTGTTTCACATCGCGTCCATAAAATACATACAGTCTCTCTCTGAAATTATTAACTCCCATCTCAAATTTAACTTTTTAAACACAACTTCGTTACTTTTTCTAGCTTCCAAGTTACTTTCAACTTTGTTATATAGAAATCACATCTCTGTTGCCTCTAATTTTCCACTATCCCGTTTATGTTTGTTTATGGTGTAAGAATTGCTTCCATATATTTTATAATCGGCGTTATGTAAGGTTACACAATAACAAGGGCATATTCCAAAGTATATTCTTCATTGTTTGGAACACTTTCTTTGCATGAAAAGTAAATATATATAGGTCCTACATAACCAACATTTTATTTATTTCATTTGAGGAACATTTCATTCATATAACCAGAAATAAGTTAAGTTACATTACCTATCACTTTGAAGAGTTCATACAGAACTATGGTTGTTGGTAAAGTCATATATATCTATAGTTTTGACAGAATAATAATGAAGAAATAAGCGCATATTAACAGCATTCAGTTTTATTACTCAAAAGAATGTTCTACAAGTTCTAAAGATGTTCTTATTAAAGCAGTATCTATCTCATGTATATGTAAAGTAAAGGCAGCAATCTGCCGTCGGGGATGAAGATACCTCTTCATGTACTAAGCCGCAGCAACTATTAGCTGGGGTCGCTAGTTCCTTTCTTGCTGTCTTTACCTCCCCTAAGTAATGCGTCAGGTACTCATTTACAGCTGAGTCAACTAGAGGACTGGTCGTGTCAAGCGAGAAATCACGACCTGGACTGTGTTTTTGAACCTGGCACGCTGTAGCCAGGTGATAGCAAGCAAGCTCACTATCAACTAGGCTACCACGCTCCTCCATGTGTGTGAGACATAGAAATAGTCAGTGTTGTCTGAGCTTTTTCTCCAAGTAAATCTGGGGCTATTTCGAAAACTAGTGGCAACCTTGGTTATAGTTTCTTTAAGGAAGCAACAGCCGCCATTAAACAGTGAATATATATCAAACGAGTAATCACTAACTTTACAGTGTTTAATCTGATTATGATAATGTCAAGATTTAGTGGCAATACACGAAGGGACGAGTCTTAATACTGTCTGTCGATGACATAAAACATTGCAGAGACACGACTTAATCAAAATATTAATTGCACAATCTGACGTAATCTTGGTGCTATTTATTTCCGTTTGTTTACCATCTCCCAGTAATGTAGTATGTGATGCTCCCGGTGATGCAGACTATGAAATGTTTTGTTAAATACGTCACAGACAACACATTACACATCTTGTGTATACGTAGCAAGACAGAGAAATGTTTGCTATTCTCATAATTAATCAAACATCATGTTATTTAGACATGTGGGATAGCCCATGATCTAGTCACACCTTTTGACTAAATAAATTTGTCTTTTTCCATCGGTCACTCTTTGTACCCCCCCCCCTCCAAACCCCCCCCCCCCAAAAAAAACAAAAAAACAATAGGATAAGTTGCGTCCGTCAAGAGTAGTGACTCAATAATGAGTTCGCCAAAAGATCTTATTTAATATATTCGGTCATGGTCATGGCTATTAGGACTATTTAGTCAGACATGAATCATTACTAATTAAATAAACACAAATAGGGTCTACATCCACTAGATTAATTAATGATTAACTAATTACAAAAAAAATTAAACAAAACAATTTGTTATAGTTTTATTTTTACAAATATACAAATATAACGATCGCAAATGCATATGGCACCTAAAAACTACACAAATGACACAATAATCAATTACAATGGGCTTGATGGTAGCTAGACCGTCGACTTTATACGACCCACTAGCTAAAGGGAAACAATCTTTCTTAATTACTCAATTGACTGTTCCCTAGTTTTTCATTAGCTGGCACTCAAAGTATAATTATAGTAACCAATGAAAAATCGCGGTAACAGTCAAATGAGTCACTAAGAAAGATTGTTATCCTATTAGCCAGTATATCTCATATTGTCTATGGCCATGACGGCAGAGTCTTAAGTATGTCAGGCTCCTACATTAAACTTACTTGATTTTGCTGGTAGTTCGAATGTGATCGCCTATTTTGTACTTGTGATACAATGGATGCATTGGTTATGCCTACAGAATTCAATAATGGTTTAATAACAATGTTCTATTACAAAATATGTTTCAATTATATGTATTATACTATGGCACGCAAAAGAATGTATACTATTCCAAAAAGCCAATTACGTAAACGTACATAAATTTGGAAACACATATCTAAATTCATTCTTCATATCATAATTGTGTGATTACTGTCAGGCATCGCCACTAGCAACAAGAACAAGAGAGAACGCTTACTACGTGTGAAATGAGATGTCTAAGAAAATCAGCAAACAGAACAACAATAGATCATGTGAGGAATGAAGCGATTACAAGAACAGGTCGAACAACGTTTGTGGTCAGATATTTTGAAAAAACAGACACTGAAGATGTTCGTTTATTTATTGAGAATGAACTTATATTAGCCTGCTGCAGAAGCGGATACAACGTGAGAAATGAAACGTCAAGAGGTAGAGGATGATAAAGAAAATAGTGAATTGAAGGAGTTACCAGCGTTCCGAAACGTCACAATATTATTGCAAATCAAGCAACCAAACGTTCCATAGCCCGAAAATCCATGGTCATTTAATTCTGCGACGTATTACAGCAATGGTATAGCAAATAAATATAGACATTATTCTTAACAAATAAAATTATGTGGCACCTCAGGGAGGTTAGAAACAAAGACAGACAACAATCGCTCTTATATGCTGTTGTCCGTCTTCTGAATCATAGACTGAGAATCCAAAATTAGCTCTACATTATTAGAAGTGAGTCGCAAAGAATAACTTAGATGCAGCGGTAAGGGCCCTAACTAAGAATATTTAAGTCAAATGCTAAATCGATACTGTTGTATGGGTCAGAAACATGGACAACAGCAAAAGGGGCAACCAGAATATAACTAAACACCTTCATCTATGTCTCCGTGTAATATAACGTTTACAGCTGTAAGACAAAATCACCAAGGATAAACGAACTTAAGGAACTAAACATATATAAATAGAGATATAACTCAATAAGTGGTGATAGAGACGGGTAGGGCATGCACTAAGAAGACCAACAGAAATCATTGCAAGACAGTCATTGTTCTGATAAACACAGGAAAAGAAAAAGAAAATCCAGAAATACTAAGAGGAAAAAAACTCGATAGGAATACTCAAGAGATTGGTAAGACATGATAAGAGCTGAATACAAAGCTAATTATAGAACAAGATGGAAGAGATATGTTGAAGCCCAATGCTTCGCAGGGAATGAACGGCTAATAGATATATATAGTAAGAATCATAGCTTCCATGTTCATGTTAGAAACGGTAGTATAAGTATTACTAGGACCTGAAAATTAGACAAGAATTAATAACACTGATACCTGACATTGATGTCGTAGGGTGCGACTAAGTATGATTCGACTAAAGAGTGTTGGACATGCGATTGACCATCCATTAGTGGAAGGTGAACTTTATAGCATATCTTTTGCAGGGCGTAGAAATTAATCCAATACTTTTTATTTTCATTGTAGTAATCTTTTATAGGTAATACTCTACATATATTAGGCTGTCACAGCTTTTCAAAATAGTCCAGATGCATAACGACATGAAGCAGAAATTGAAGTAGACTTAACTAACAAAAAAATGTCACTGACAAACTGTCATGCTGGGTTTTTTAGAACGAAAGACACACATATCGTAACTAAGCTGTAAACCAGGGAAAACATTTTCTGTTTTTCGGTCTGCGGCATTTACACTGATAGGAGTTTGAGAACGAATTCAGAAGAACAAGAAAACTGGATGTAGACCTACCGTCCGTAAGGATTGTTGACTCCTATTTACATCATGTTTCAAAGCGCACAAAGCGTATTCCTCTTATGTTAAATTCGTGTCCCATGTTTCGCTCTTATGTTAAATCCGTGTCCCATGTTTCGATCTTATGTTAAATTAGTGTCCCATGTTTCGCTCTTATGTTAAATCCGTGTCCCATGTTTCGCTCTTATGTTAAATTCGTGTCCCATGTTTCGCTCTTATGTTAAATTCGTGTCCCATGTTTCGCTCTTATGTTAAATTCGTGTCCCATGTTTCGCTCTTATGTTAAATTCTTGTCCCATGTTTCGCTCTTATGTTAAATTCGTGTCACATGTTTCGCTCTTATGTTAAATTCTTGTGCCATGTTTTGCTCTTATGTTAAGTTCTTGTGCCATGTTTCTCTCTTATGTTAAATTCGTGTCCCATGTTTCGCTCTTATGTTAAATTCTTGTCCCATGTTTCGCTCTTATGTTAAATTCGTGTCACATGTTTCGCTCTTATGTTAAATTCTTGTGCCATGTTTCGCTCTTATGTTAAATTCGTGTCCCATGTTTCGCTCTTATGTTAAGTTCTTGTGCCATGTTTCTCTCTTATGTTAAATTCGTGTCCCATGTTTCGCTCTTATGTTAAATTCTTGTCCCATTTTTCGCTCTTATGTTAAATTCGTGTCACATGTTTCGCTCTTATGTTAAATTCTTGTGCCATGTTTCGTTCTTATGTTAAATTCGTGTCCCATGTTTCGCTCTTATGTTAAATTCATGTCACATGTTTCGTTCTTATGTTAAATTCGTGTCCTATGTTTCGCTCTTATGTTAAATTCGTGTCACATGTTTCGCTTTTATGTTAAATGTCTAAAGACAGCAAGTAATGGAACTGGCCACCCTACTTAATAGTTGCTGCAGCTTAGTAGATGAAGAATTATCTTTATTCCCATCGGCAGGGTGCTGTCATGGGATCTAACTTTACCATACCACTTCTACTACTACTACTACTACTACTACTACTACTACTACTACTGCTGCTACTACTACTACTACTGCTGCTGCTACTACTACTACTACTACTACTACCACCACTTCTACTACTACTACTACTACTACTACTACTACTCCTACTCCTACTCCTACTACTACTACTACTACTACTACTACTACCACCACTTCTACTACTACTACTACTACTACTACTACTACTACTACTATTACTACTACTACTACTACTACTACTACTACTACTGCTGCTGCTACTACTACTACTACTACTACTACCACCACTTCTACTACTACTACTACTACTACTACTACTACTGCTACTCCTACTACTACTACTACTACTACTACTTACTATTACTACTACTGCTACTACTACTAATATTACTACTACTACTACTACTACTACTGCTGCTATTACTACCACCATTACTATTACTACTACTTACTACTAATATTACTAATACTATTACTTACTGCTGCTGCTACTACTACTACTACTTACTACTACTACTACTACTTACTACTACTACTACTACTACTACTACTACTACCACCACTACTACTACTTACTACTACTGCTGTTACTACTACTACTACTACTACTACTTACTATTACTACTACTGCTACTACTACTACTACCATTACTATTACTACTACGTACTACTAATATTACTAATACTATTACTTACTGATGCTGCTACTACTGCTACTACTTACTACTACTACTACTACTACTACTATTATTAGTACTACTATAACTGCTACCACAACTACTATTACTGCTATCACTACTACTACTACTATGACTAGTACTACTACTACTACTTACAATTACTACTACTACAACTACACTACTACTAATTACTACTACTAATACTATACTACTATTTACTACTACTACTAATACACTACTACTACTACAACTGCTACATCTATTACTGCTACTACTACTACTACAAGTACTACTATGACAATTACTACTACTACTACTACTACTAATACTACCACCACCACTAGTATTTTTGCTATCACTACTACTACAATCACTACTACTATTACTACTACTGCCACTACTACTGCTACTACAACTACTACGACCACTACCACTACTACCACCACTATTATTACTACCACTACCACTGCTACTACAACTACTACGACCACTACCACTACTACCACCACTATTATTACTACCACTTATACTACTATCACCACCACCACCCCTACTACTACTACTATTATCGATACTACCACTTATACCACTATTACTACTACTACTACTACTAACGCTACTACTGCCATCAAATGTTTTCTTGCCTAACCTCATTAATTGCTGACGTAATTTATGCACTACTCCTAAATAATAATGATGACATCAAATGTGTTCTCTGTTAATAATCGTAATAAGTAAATCATATTCTGTGATAGGATCTTGCTATTAAACTAGTGCTGAATGTTTAGGCATTGCTAATTCATGCAATTGCATCGCCACTGCAGCGTGGTGGATAGGTTTTCGAACTACGAACAAGTTTGAACAGGTTGCATTTGTGAGAATGACACACTAGCCATAAAAGCACAGCGCAGAAACGTTTACTTATTTTATTAGAAAAAAAATCCAATATGTATACATCTTAACATCTGTACTTTGTCGGAACCAGAAATGAAAGTAAGGATTGGGAACAATGTAAGATTATTTGGTAGTTAGATTATCTAGTAACAATATTACCTTTCCATAGTATTTATCGCTTCTTGACTTTGTGATTGCGGTACTCTGCACCGTGTCGGATATCCTCTGACAGTTTGGTAATTAAAACTGCAGAAGAAGATTAAGGAGTGTTGAGGATGTAGTTTAATTACTCCATCCAGAAGAAAAACAAATTCAATGTTGATGAAAACATATGTGGTATGCCATAAAGGCGCAAATATGGAATCTTTAACGTGAACTAGAAATAGAAAATGTATATTAAAATCATTATAAGCACAGCCTAGAAATCTAAATGGTACGACTAGAATCAACCAAAAGAGAAATTATCTTTCATTTTGAAGTATGCTGTGTTCTTTGTAAATACATTCTTTGAGAACATCTATTCTGTTTTCTGGGAAAATTATTCATTAAGAGAGAAAATTAACTAATTTAGTTGACTTTGAAATCTGGGAGTAATAAAGTTTACCACAAAAACGTTTTGGGTTGTATAAAAAATTGTTTTTGACATTGCATTAATTTTCCAAGCGGAGATGAGACAGGATTTGATAGAGTAGGATGCATAAAATCTTCTGACAGGTCAACAAAATAACAACGTAATGAATCGATTAAATCAGAGAAAACTAAGTGATACAATTTTAAAGTTCATAAAATAGACTGACTCGTATTACGATATTATATTTTTTACAACTGATAAACAATATTGAATTACACAAAGTAAATAGGTTTTACAGCTCATAAAATAGACTAAATAACACGAAGGAAATATTTCGTTACAGCTCATAAAATAGACTGAATCACGGAAATTAAAATATTTTATTTTTCATAAAATAAACTGTATCACACGAAGTAAATAGATTTTGAAGTTTATAAAATAGAATGAGTCACAGGAAGTGTTCATCATAATCATTAAGTACCGTGCCGGCTGACGTTGACAATCATGGATCTTCAGAACTATCTATCTCTAGCATCTAAAATAGGGATCGGCGTTAATTGTTTTCCACGATTTTAAACTATACTAGCAACCGTAAGCATTAAAAACGCATCAGCATATTTTCACATGAAGCCACTGCACGTTTTGAATTTCAATTATCTGAAACTATTTGTTTCACATTTATGAATCATTTGCTGAATGAAATCTGCAGCATACATAAAAATAAAGCAACTGAGGAAGTAAGCTATTGTCTACCTTTGGCATAAACATGTTTTTTATGCACTCACTGTGACCAAGTCGCAGCCATCAATAATATCTCCTGTATCCTCCAGTAGAATCAATACAAGCCTGGCAACGGCGTCTCATGATATTACAGTTTCTCGCTGGAAAAATGTTTTGGGTATCGCGTTCCATTCTGCAATGAGTGCTCGCTCGAGATCATTCACATTGTTAATCTCATGCTGTAGGACCCTTCTGATCAGTTCTTTCCAAGTGAGTTAAATCACATTCATGTCAGGAGAGTTTGCAGGTCAATCTAGTACAAGAAAATGTTGCTGGAATAAGAAAATTCTGGTTACATTAGCACTGTGAGGACTAGCGTTGTCGTACTGAAAGATTCCAACATCTTAGTGATTGTGGAAGAAAGGTGAAACAATAGGTCGGCAGTACTTGATTAATGTAGACATCAGAAGCTACGTTAACTGTGAAAACATGAAGGGGAGTACGATGAATGGATCCGAGATGGGAGAATCCATCCATCCCAAACATGTACACTTCCTCCTCCATATCTCTTATGCCGGACTATACACACAACATCATATCGTTCTCCAGGACGATGTCAGACTCATTTTTTCTTATCAGAAAATGAGACATTAAACCTCCTGCTTTCATCAGAGAACATCATCGATCTCCGTTACACCGTGTGGCGGTGAATATATTGTTCGTCCAAGTATGTTGGTTATAATATCTTGTTCGTCCAAGTATGTTGGTTATAATATCTTGTTCGTCCAAGTATGTTGGTTATAATATCTTGTTCGTCCAAGTATGTTGGTTATAATATGCTGTTCGTCCAAGTATGTTGGTTATAATATCTTGTTCGTCCAAGTATGTTGGTTATAATATCTTGTTCGTCCAAGTATGTTGGTTATAATATCTTGTTCGTCCAAGTATGTTGGTTATAATATGCTGTTCGTCCAAGTATGTTGGTTATAATATCTTGTTCGTCCAAGTATGTTGGTTATAATATCTTGTTCGTCCAAGTATGTTGGTTATAATATGTTGTTCGTCCAAGTATGTTGGTTATAATATCTTGTTTGTCCAAGTATGTTGGTTATAATATGCTGTTCGTCCATCGAAGTCGACGATGTCCATTCAGCTCAGCTGGGATGATGATGATGAAGATGATGATGTCTGCGGTGTGCCCGACTGTACTAATGAGTTCTATGCGTGCTTGGAATAGTCTGCCACACTCTAGGCATGTGTGAGAGTAGTCTGCGGATCACTGAGCAGCTCTTGCCTATCGTCTTGCGCATTTTTATTGCGCATCAATGTATCTGAGGTTCTCTGAAGCTACTGCACTACTCATGATTCTGCGACGCCAGTTGGATCTGTCGTGTGCACGATTCTTCCACGAATATGTGCCTATTTTGAAGTGAATCAGTGATATCTTTAAAACGATTCGTCTGTCCTCCTGCCTTGCGGAAGCCAATCTGGAGTTACCCATATCAGAACTTCTTTGGTAGACGATGATCGTTCATGCGGACCATATATCCTACCCAGCGTGTCTGCGCCTTCATCACTATTGTATGTTTGCTTACAGAATTAGATTCCATTAGTACTTCGCTGTCTGGTATTTCATCCCACCAATGTGTGTTGAGTATCTCACGAAGGCAGCTTAGTTAGAAGTGGTTGAGACTTCCAGCGTGTCTGGTATTACTGCCCATGTTTGGCAGGTGGTATACATGAGTGAATATATTACTGCTGTCTGGCAAACTATGAGTTTGGTGGTAGTTGCTATTTTTCTCCTTTTTCATACTTGTTTTCGCAGTCTTCCAAATGTGATATTAGCTTTCGCTGTTCTGTTGTTTACCTCAGTGTCGATGTTTACATCTTGTGACACAGTGTTTCCCAGGCATATTAAATTATTGACTGTGTCAAGCTCTTCTTCTTTGATCCTTATATGAGGATTTAAGTGTGTTTGTTTGAAACAGTACCTCTGTTTTCTTTGTATTGAGGGTGAAACCAAAGTTGTCGAGGCTTCAGTAAATTGGCTTATGGTGACCTTCACATTGTCTACAGACACATCATACAGGAGTAGTCATCTGCATAGAGGAGTTCCCTGACCATTGTGCTCGAACCTTAGTTTTAGCTTGCAAACGCAGAAGATTGAAAAGTTTACAAATGTTATGTATCTTATTAATATTTCTATTGCACCAGTCAATCTAGATGCGTCTGTCAGCATGACAGAAAATATCAGGCTGAACAGTATTGGAGCTAGAACGTATTCTTGTTTGACCACAGGAAATGACACTCCATCACTGATAATAACAGCCATCATGACGACATTGAACTGTCGTACTATGTTGATAAACTTTGGTGAGTAGCCAAAATTGTCGAACACTTTCCACAGCCAATCTCTGTTCAGTGTCAAATGCCTTTGTGAGGTCTACAAATGTTCTCAGTCAAATGTATATATATTTGTGTGGAGTGATTTGTGTGGAGATTATACATATTAATTATTAGTTTGTGTGCAAATAATAGAACTAACAGCATCAATAGCAATAAATAAATACACAAGCACTTTATAGAAATTGTTTATTTCGGTTGATGACATCAGTGAGTCCAGATTATTGCATTGCCAGTTACACTTGTACACACGGAGCTTCATAATTATCATGAAACGTTTACAAATATGGGAAGTGTTAGAGACTACTTCCAGCCATGAATAAAAGATCAGCATAACGTGATTAAATCTTCTAGTATTTCTCAAGTCATTCTCCAATATATTCTGAATTGGAGTGTTTCTGAAGTGTGAAACATGACTGTTTTCTAGACTGTATAAGGTTGGAGTAAAGTTTGAAACAACCCGATAAGAAACACATAGTATGTTAAAGATGAGATTTAAAAAATCAACATCAAACTGAAATAATGAGTTGTTATACTCTGATGAATCTATTGGGACAGGGATAGAAGCACACATGAACGTGTCTAGTGCGACAGGGATAGGATTACATATGAACGTACCGGTGTGACAGGGATAGAAGCACATATGAAAGTGCCCAGTGTGACAGGGATAGAAGCATATATGAAAGTGCCCAGTGTGACAGGGATAGAAGCATATATGAAAGTGCCCAGTGTGACAGGGATAGAAGCATATATGAAAGTGCCCAGTGTGACAGGGATAGAAGCATATATGAAAGTGCCCAGTGTGACAGAGATAGAAGCACATATGAAAGTGCCCAGTGTGACAGGGATAGAAGCATATATGAAAGTGCCCAGTGTGACAGGGATGGAAGCATATATGAAAGTGCCCAGTGTGACAGAGATAGAAGCACATATGAAAGTGCCCAGTGTGACAGAGATAGAAGCACATATGAAAGTGCCCAGTGTGACGGAGATAGAGCACATATGAACGTGCCCTACATGACAGGGATATGATTACATATGAACGTACCAGTGTGACAGGGATAGAAGCACATATGAACGTCGATGTGCGTCGATGATAAAACCTGCATTCATAATGTATAAATAACTGAAATAAAACAATTGACGAAGAATATACATGAATAATATTTTTTTAAAAAGATTGTCAAAGTGCAGTTTTACGAATACAACACACAGAATTTGCGTGTTGTCCAGATGACATTTATCATCATTGAGACAACAACGACCATATGGTATACATTTTTACTGCAGTCATATTTTCATTACTGAACAAAATACATAACACTTGACATAAACAGAAATAATTGAGTAATAAGTCACGCAAGAACTTCCCTTGAGAATGCATGTCTGCAAAGTATATCTTGTATTGATCTGTTGCATTATTGTAAGCTTGGATGTAGGGATTGGAGGTTACTGTTTGGGGATTTCATTATTGATCTTCTTTAATAATATGTGGGACAGGGGGTCAAATAGATCAAGAAGTGCATTACTGATCTTCCTTCCTTTCTTGAATAGAGTTGAATGTTACAATCAACCATCATCTGATTGTTGTGCCTCAGCTATCTCTTTAGTTTCTTGAACAGACGTACCAATACTAGACAATAAATAACCACAATTTTGTGTTAGTATGTCGCCAATACGATATACCTTTTTTTGTCTTTTCGGTAAATCAAGTACTATGTCCAGTGATGTAGGCGATCCAGTTTAAACATAGCTTCCTTGCTCTTGTTTTGTTGATAAGTTCAGCTGATGACATACCATCACACTGAAGTATTCTTGGAAACGAGAAAGGATATCGTCTAGCTAAAGAGAGTGCCAGATGTGACGATAATTTGCCATAAAAATGCACTGGCCACAGGTTTAAAAACACTTCTACTAGAAGAAGGAACTTAAAAAAGGTTTTTAATCCTATACCACACGAGAAGTATATCACATACGGCCATGTTTTGCTACATATCCCCAAAAATAGCTTCTAAAGCTGAACAGATCACAGTAAACCACAATCTTTAGGCTTCGCACAGGACACCGTAGACTACAAGCACATCTCCATAAAATAAAGGCTGTCCAAACTTACCAGTATCCATGTCAAAAAGGTCCACAGACTCCAAAACACATTCTGTAAGCATATCCACTCTTCGATGACTAAAGAACTAAAATATAGCCCCAAGAGACAGATATGAAGATGAACCTCGAGGACCTCCTGCTAACGACTGAATTAAGGAGGTGGCCCAACTTCCAGTATAGATTTCTGAACATAGGAAATTGATCGCAGAAGAACAAGAAGAACTCTAGGTGATGAATATGATATATTACCAACATTAACTTTACTTAGGGGAATTTTACTTGCGTAGTGATAAAACTTCAAACATCTGGAGATCGAAGGTCGCAAGTAAACACATCAAACTGCGACTTTTCAATGCAAGTGTGATTCCATCATTGACATATGGATGTGAAAGTTGGAAATATACCACAATAATAGATACGAAGTTAGTTGCCTTCGAGAATAGATGTCTCAGAAAAATCACAAATACTAATTGGAAAGACTTCAAATCAAACAACATACTAAGAGAGAAGACAAAACAGGAATACGTGACGAACATCATCAGAAAGCGCCGCTGGATATACATCGGCAACATACTTAGAATGAAGGAAGATGTAATTCCACGACAAGCCTTCATGTGGACACCAGACGAGAAAAGAAAACAGGGAAGACAAAAATCAACGCTCAGAAGAACTTTTATGAATTAACTAAAATCAACAGGCATAAATGCACAAGAACTGCAATCCTTGGCAACTGATGGACAGACATGGAGAACTATGACATTCGCCCTAAGTGCCAAACTTGGTAAAAGAGGAACTGACTAATTGATAAAATGTTCACATCGTGTCTAAGAGGTCGCGGGTTCGAATCTCGCTCTTGGGTTTGTTGTTTACAAAGTCATATTTTTTTTGGGAGGTTTTGATATCTTTTAAAGTCACAGCGTACGCATGTGTTTGCGTCTGTGGGTCTCACCAATGGCCCACTAGACATACCATTCATGCAACAGAAAACCTTAGTGGATGACATGCCGTTATATTGAGGTTATCTTCTTATAGAAGCTTCATGGCATGTCATCTATACAATTATGCTTTTATTTGATTGTTGAAATGTGTTTCATGTTTGCCAGAATATATATTATATGTATGCACCCTCTGTGGTTGGGAGGGAGCCAGAGATATACTGTGCAGCACTAGGGAGGAGGAAACTGACATCATTGTTTTTCCTATGGCTGAGGCCCATCATAGAGGCACAGTGACTCAGGACGTGACAATCCTTTTGACTTGAACATTTGGTTGCATGCCTTGAGCAATAGAGAAGTTCGGCATAACCAGTAGTCAATTGGTGGCGGGGAATGAGCACAGTGAACCCTATCTTGGCTACAGAAGCTGGGAGCAGTGCATAGGTTGAAACCTACCTTCCTGGTGGTGTTATAGTTATTCTCTGGCTCTGTCCTGGGGTGGGCCGAAAAGCCACAGACTTCCCAGCAATATAATGCCAACTAATGGTATTAGGTCAAAGGGCATGAGCCCATGGACCGCTGGATCAGCAACCAACCAACCAACCAAAGTCACAGCGTTGCAGGCTGTGAGTGATACTCTTGGCAGACGGGGTGCTGCTTCGTTAAGAGGGACGGGTACATATGGGGATAACATGATGATTGGGTAATACAGAAGGAGCTGGAAGGGATAGTTAAAGTTAGATGGAAAAGCTATCTTGATGACCTGTGATCTACCAAATGTAAAGGTACCCAATGTTTGAGTGAGAGAGAGCCGCAGAAAAACCCAGTGTGTGAGTGTGAGAGAGAGAGAGAGTGAGTGAGTGAGAGAGAGAGAGAACAGAGCGAAAGAAAGTGAGAAGATATTCACGACATAGCAATATTTTGGCTTAGAAAATGGTAATACAATGGAGACTATATATCAATAGACACGCAAGTTCAGGAATTCACGTTACCATATACTTTCAGTTGGTTGACAGTAAATATGATTATACAATTGATTAGTTTTCTGGCATGTTTCTGTCCACTCTTGATATTGGCAATGTAGGTCTATGTTTTATCCAAAGATTATCGATTGTGAGGAGAATGAATCGGGCTGTGTAATCAAGAAATCGAATGACGTATTGACGACGATGTATCGTCTTGTTACGTAAACTAGGATCCGCATCTTGCTGGCTAACATAGGCGACCATATATCTTGATAGACATCTGCTCTGAGTACTGACGAACAAATGCTATATTGACAATTTGTGTGTCATGTTTATTAGACTATCTTAGACTGCTGATGTTGTCTATCTGTCGGATTGTTTCACATTGATTTTTCTCCTGATGAAATTGGTTGACACGTAATGATCTGTCAACATGTGTTCTATTTGCTAGATTTAAGTGTAGATATGTTCATAGTACGACGTCATCCTTTCATTTCTAATTCGGGTGTTGCTGGAGCCCGCACAGGGAGGCACAGAATAATAGAACTAACATTTACCAGGCATATCATCATCATGTGACATGTTCTTACTAGACCACTAGAAGGTAGTCTTCTTTATGGGTTCTCTGAACACTCCGCAGATCTGAGCGAGTTGACCTGTCGCAGCTAGAGACATGTTTAAACAAGCTGAAATGTCACTGCACCATCGTCGTCTAGGGCGCCTTCTTCCCCTGCTGCCGTTAACTCTGCCTTCAGCTATAATCTTCCATGCTGTTATGTTATGGAATAAAAAAGTAATAAAAAGGATTGTGAATCATATAGAAGCATCTCCCTACTGAGCCATATAGGAAAAATATAGCAAAGATCTTAGAGAAAAAAATACGACATATAACAGAACCTCAACTGAACCCCACTCAATTTGACAACTCAGAGAAAAGCTATTGAATAAAATCAAGATATCAACACTATATTTATAGACTAGGAAAGGCATTCAATAAAGTAGATAAGAATGTTATCTGGGAGACATTAGAGAAGTACAACGTCAGTGGTCAGCTATTAGACAACATAAAAGCACTATACCAAAATTTCCTAAGTGCAGTGAGAAGAGGAGATGAAACCGAAATATTTGAAACTAATTCGGGGGTCAGACAGGACTGCATGATTCCCCTTTACTTTTCAGTATCTATATGAATAGAATAACGAAAGAAGCTATATATTCTAAAAGAGGAAAATATAAAGAATACAGAAACTCATTAGATGAAAACACAAGTGAAATCAATGAGCATCTGTTCGCCGACGATCAAAGCCTAATCAATGACTTAGAAAACATACAAATCCACATAGATGCACAGTCAACAGCTTGTAAGAAGTATAAAATGAAAATCAACATACAAAATATGGAAGTTATGAAAATCAGCAAGTCACCAATAGCAATAGATATCACAATAGACGATAGAGCAATGAAACAAACAAAATAATGCAAATATATACGAAGTGTTTGTTCAGAAAATGGGAAACTAGACAGAAAAAAAATCAAGATGTCATAAACGCAGTGACTTCAACTTTCACCATTATTCCTGCATCGAAAGATCAATATTGACATAAAGAGACAGATAATATCTACAATTTTCATACCAACACTTTGTTACCAGTGTCAAAAATGATCTTTAACAAACTCGAAGCAGAGAAAAATAATCACATGTGAGATGAAGTGTTTAAGAAAAGCAGCTATGGTCGCCAAACTGGACAGAATAAGAAACGAGGATATCAGAAAAAAGAGTAGGAATAATGTCTTATATCGAATATATAGAACGTCAGCAGATAAAGTGGTTTGCCACCTTATGAGAATGGACCCAAGCCAATTGGCTTACCACAGAGAACTTATAACAAACGATTAGCTGGTTACCGAGCACAGGGAAGACAGAGAAAGAGATAGATCGATAACATCATGACCACTCTCCACAAACACGAACTCAGTACGACTCAGGCATCACATCTGGCCTTGAACATAAACTTACTGCTCCCATCCCTACGCTTAACGGCAAGTGTGGATGCTATCAACCAGCTTCCACCTCACCTAAGTCTTTCTAAAATTCTGATGTCCCTCCCTCCCCCCTATGTAATACATATATTTTTATATTAAAAAATTGAATTATTCCATAAATGAAACCCAATTAACACTTGTTATAATTGTCTCCCCACCTGAACAATCAAATTGACCCCCTCCCCATGGAGCATGGGCCCCACGTTAGGAAACACTGACTTAAGTGATCAAAAAATGCTGTGATGAAATGGGAAGATTCTGACCGGAAGTTGCTGGTATCGCAACCAAACTGTAAATCACAACATGAATACGGTTCTCCGGACTGCGGTATGTTAACTAGCGGAAAACATCATGATAACTTGCGGACAACGTCAAGATAAATAGCTGACGTGTTGAATATGAAGAAAGTGACGTTCTGACGAGGAGCTTTTGTAGTATGTTGCCTATCAATCGCCACGTGTACTTAGGTAAATACATATAAACACCTAAATTATGTGGATATGTCCATAGCTATATAGACTGCAGAAAAATTGTCATACAAGTTTGACCGTGCTCAGCTTTGATATTGGTGACCAGCGTGTAAGTATCAGAACGAGTTCTCTCGTACGGCTGGCTCACTACTAGCGATATGGTTTTAGACGTCCACCGAAAACACTGAACATATTAGTTACCACAGCTGAAGTCGGATGTGTCGTTCGATTGGCGCAAATAAAAAGGCAACAAAACGCATTTGCTGTCTCAGGTCTACGTCCTGCCAGAAATCTGGTAGGAACATCTTGATACAAGAGAGATCAGGTTTGAGAACAAACGCAAAAAGAACAAATACAGCAATAATAGGTTAAATATAGTTTTAAGCGGATCAAATACACAGAACCGACGTAATGAATAAAATATTTTATCAGAGGACAAGCAAGATCATGGTTCAGAGCACGAAAAGTCATAGACCAAATGAGATCAGTGCAAATAGCTTCATATCTCAAGCGATAACATAGTTTAGAGCATGCAACTTCATAGCTAAAGCTAGATCAAAGTACGCAACTTATTACTCAAGCTAGATTAGAGCACACAACTTCATAGCTCAAGCTAGAACAGAGCACGCAATTTCATAGCTCAAGCTAGAATCCTCAAAAATCTCAAATAAGATGCACTTGTAAACAAGATTGCAGTCAGATTTCGAACTCCTCGTGAACAGAGGGCAGATGACTTGACCACTTTTTTTCGGCGATCCCTCCACCCCAGAAAAAAACCCCGATAAGAACATGGACAAATAAATACGATAAAAATCTTCTTATCTTATAGTTCATACCGCTCGGAGTTGATTATTATGTCTGTCCACAACCTTCTGTCTTGTTGTACTGCTAATCATTTTTTGATACCAATGTTCCCCCATGTCACAATACTAATCTGTCCAGAATGTTCTCATTTCGTCTGCTCCTTCCAAAAATCATTGCACTAATATACTTGCAAATACTCGTAAAAACGTGGATGTTCATACATATGTGACCGGGGATATCCCTGTGGATTATAACTTGAAGCTACGGAGTTACGTGCTATGAGTGGTACTCTCGGTTGAGAGGGACGGAGTACATATGGGACACCGAGTACAGTGAAGTAAATCTTCTCGGCTTTAAAACATATGTGACCTAATAAAACACACAGATAAGTACACAATGTAAACACCCACACCCACACACATACGTAATTTGCATTGTTTAATATCACCACACCGTGCAGTTTATGTGCAATACATGTCTTCAATCCACACTCTATGGTAGATGGCCGAAAGTGATAACAAACTCAGATTTGGGAAAGACAAGACATCAACCATTACAGTGAGAAATTAATGAGAAAAATTGATCATATAAAGAAACCCACAATATAACCATATATGTAGAAGTTAAGTTAACCCACACCATTTATTAATGCCGTAGGGGTGTGAGATGTTAACGATCTTACATTTCAGTGACTCAGCTAATAAGGGCGGCAGCCATCTCCTCTCCCGGCAGTCTTTACTTCCCGGATTAATTCGGTGCCAAAATCATGCTGGGGTGACCCGGGAGCCGTTGCATTCTGAAAAAACATTTCCGCCTCAACTGGGGAATGAACCTACGACCACATATATGCGTAGTCATGGCGCTAAACACTGCGCTACACGGACTCTAAAGCCATATATATATATATAAGCAAATGATTACCCACAATTTCTAGTGAGTAGAAAAACTTCATTATCTGTTCCAAGCTTTGCCAATATAACCATACACTAATCTCTTGAAAGGTACCACCAGAGATAAAAGTAGTCTAGTCTAGATTACCTAGTAGTCTAGTCTGTGGAAATAAAAAAGCAATACGTAAAGAGACCAAACTACGACTGTTCAACTCTAATGTGATGTCCGTGCTGACATATGTTTGCGAAAGTTGGAAAATGACAAAGACGCTGAAAAAAAATTTTTTTTTTAAATTTTGCGTTCGCTCCATTGTAACCAGCACGGATATCCGTGCGATTTCCGCCGGGAGCGTGATTACATTGTGCCACCGTTAAGCGCCTTGTAGGCCTAGCACACCCGACTTTGGCATGCCTTGAAAATTCGGGTGGGCTACCCTAGCCTGTGACAGCCTCCAGGCTCGCGTGTATGTGGTGACTCTTCGCCCCGACGATTTTTGCTCTCGTCTGTCTCGCACGAGGTGTTCCTCTGTATATGAACGTGCCTCCTGTAATTGGACGTACTGTGCCTGTGCCCATCGGGTACTGAGCCGTTTCTCATCCGTGAGCCTGGTTTCTTAAGGGGAAGAACTCATCGGAAGAGTTGGAACCTGGCTCTTCCGCCCTCTTAGCCGAGGTGTCATTCACCGACATCGTGTACCCCTTGTCCAGGTTCGAATCTCACACCACGCGTTAGAGAGCAAGGCGTTCTCGAGCTGGGCGACCGTGTCCCAATAGCGCCTTTGCCCATCAGGTACTGAACCCTTTCTCTCTGCAAGTGTATTTCTGGTATAGGAAAACTTGACAGTAGATTTGAGCCAGGACTGCCATCGTTGTCCCTTTCTTGCCTAAGCCCATCGTGTACGAGACCCTTTCTCTTCGCGATCATATTTTCAGTTTAGGAAGGCTCGACATTAGAGTTGGGTTAGGTCTTCTTGCTTTTCCGAACGCCAATGATTGGGTCTGGCTCTCTGTCTGTAAGGAGCACAGGTAACTAGAAGCTCGCCCCGAGCTGACGGATCTTGCAGTTCCCCTTTCCTAGGAACTATTCACTTTCTATTTGCAGTTCGTGCTGCCCTCTAGCGCTGTTCTGCCCTTTCATTGTTTCATTGTACTCAGTATGAAATCTATTTGTCTCTCGCCATGTATCTACCTTTACGTGCCTTTTACATTGGCCGCCCCTTCAATGTTCGGACTGGACTGACTAGCTTCACTGTATGTCGACAGTGTCGCTATATGGGGTGATGCTGGTGGTTTCAGAGATATTGTCTGTCTCTTATGCAGTCAAATCTCTTTCCACCTGCTACCTCCACATTCTCGGACACGATCCCCAAATGATTTGGCCAGAATCAGCTTGAGCTGCTGTATTTCTGTTTCCAGGGTGCACCGCGAGGAGGTACATTTGGGATCTTGGTTATCTGCTAACCCTGGGTCCGCCTAGAGCAATGCGTTCCATTTGCACCCCGGAAAAACAAGTGAACTCATTTGAAAATAAATGTCTTAGAAGACTCTTAAATACTCGTTGGGAAGAATTCAAGTCAAATGTGCAAGTAAGAGAAGACATCAAACAGCAATATGCTTCTACAACAATACAAAGAAAAATATGGAGATATATCGGACAAGTACTTAGAATGAATTAAAAATAGACTGCCAATTCTAACATTAACATGGGTACCAGATGACAAAAGAAAAAGAGGAAGACCAAGAGAGATTCTTCGCAGAACAACCATCAAAGAGGGTATTATTAGAATTATACACAGTAGACTCACATCTCTTGAACTATAGAGCTCTGGTTTCTGCCCTATACACCGTGTTCGACGCCGAAGGAGCATAGATAGATAGCTGAGCTTATCAACAGCTTCATGGTACGTGGTATAGAGGATGATGGTGTTTTTCCCTCGCAAGTACAGATGAGCATTTCATTGAAAAAGTGAAACTAGTTTTTGTGTTTATGTGTCCTCAGTTTGTTATAAACACAAAACTGAGGAGTGTGAACAGTGTTGCACCGTGAACTGGTGCAAGGAAGGTCTTGAGATGAGAGAAGTCAGTCTGATCTCTCCATGTCTTTGTCATTTTCGAATCCCCTCTAGTGTTCTACAATGTTTAAAGCTTTTAATGCCAGTACACTGATCTGAACATGCTAGAATGGGTGGTCAAGAATTGTCGTTGACTCAGTCATGAAGTCCTGGATAGATTCATGGATAGATACTATTTAAGGAGTCATTGAAACGTTTTCTCTGACCATATGCTTCCACATTTTCACATTAACAAACGTTTTCACAAACGTTTTCACATTAACTCTTACACACCTTATATAGAAAGGTATAATTGGATGACGCTCGTCTGGTTTGCTTAGGACGTGACCGGTTCAATAATATTGAGACCTGATCAGTAGGACATAGACCAAGTCCCGAGACTGTAGAAGACCTCCGTACAAAATTAATTAGGTCCACATTCGTTAAGTATCTTTATTATTGTCGCGTTTTTGGTTGGTCACTTTATATACTTGGAGTCGCATGCCAAAAATAGCCGGAGACTCCATATATAGTGCGTATATAAAAGTGTAGTATAAAAAGAAGTATAACCAAAAGCGCGACAATAAAAAAAAACGTAACGAATAGGGTACTAATTAATTATGTGCACATGTCTTATAAGAACTGTTGACGACCATGCATAGACACTTTTTATCTTAGTTTTTTAAAGATCTCCGTGTCAGAGATGTGGATCTTGTCATCGCATATCAAGTTTTCTCTGGCACCGAAGGTAAAAAGAATAATGTTGTCTTGCCTGACTAGCTTAGTTTATATTGCAGCATATATATAGTTTATGTTGCAGCAACGCAGGAAGAACCAGGGCGAGTGACAGCCCACAACGCTACAACTGTATGCAGCAAAGCAGGAAGAACCAGGGCGAGTGACAGCCCACAACGCTACAACTGTATGAAGCAAAGCAGGAAGAATCATGGCGAGTGACAGCCCACAACGCTACAACTGTATGCATCACCGCAGGAAATACCAGGGCGAGTGACAGCCCACAACGCTACAACTGTATGCATCACCGCAGGAAGTACCAGGGCGAGTGACAGCCCACAACGCTACAACTGAATGCAGCAATGCAGGATGAATCAAGGCGAGTGACAGCCCACAACGCTACAACTGTATGCAGCAAAACAGGAAGAATCGAGGCGAGTGACAGCCCACAACGCTATCTTGATGCTCACAGAGAAAGATGAATGACGAGGTGGTATGGAATGGGGTGCTGTCAATGAATACGTGGAGAAGGAAAGTAGAGAGAAGGATACACAGAAGGATACAAGTAAAGCTGAAGAGGACGGTCCAACATAGAAATTTGTTGAATGAAACACAGAACAACATTATGAGTTGTCATGTATATAATAACAGGCGACTAATAATATTACATTGGGTATGTGATTTAGTAGTTTAAAGTTATAGAGAACCCCCCCCCCACCCTAAAATAACAAAAAACAAACAACAACCAAATAAAAGAATAAAATATCAATCTGACGTTGTTAGTGTACATGCAGGTATCACAACCAAGCTGTAAGCCACGACAAAACACATTCTGTTTTATGGCTTACGTCCAGTGGTCTGGCAGGACTTTGAGAAGAAACGGAGCTTTCAAAACTTAAAGAAATTAATTTGAGCCATAATCGATCCCGGGGTTGAAATACCCTCAGAAAGTGTTTTCAGAAAAACAAACCCGAAATTGTCGCTGACTTGATATTAACAACATCACGCTCAGCGTGAAGATCACAATATAGTACACTCATAGCATAGCCTCATAGTCTGCTATCAAATGGTATTTACATGAAAATCATCGTTTACCGGCAAGACCTCATTGCTTAAAATCATTCACGCTTAACATTTTCGTGAACAAAATATTTGATTTCTGTGGTCCCCTTATAAATATAGTTTTCTACTGTGGACCTCTTAAATATAATTTCATATTGTGAGCCCCTTATAAATATAATTTTCTATCGTGGACTCCTGATAAATATAGTTTTCTACAGTACCAGTCCCTGAGATGAAACTACTTGGTACTCGGGAGTGAGTAAATACACCCTTCCCATAATGAAAATGACTAATCCGGACCGCCGGCCAAAAGATTAAACATCGCTGAATTAGAATACACAAAAATATCATTATCAGATTATGTGAAGGGGGATCCTTCCTTCCCACATTTCCAAAATCATATCTACGACACTGATGAAAGTACAATATATAACACAAATCAACAATAGCTTCTAACAAGCGATATAGATCAAATTAAAAATAAATTTATCCAACTTTTCCGTAATTTTGATCCGTATTTGACAATGTCTAGCTCTGTGTCGGCGTAGTAAAGCGCTTGTCTCTGACAGCCAATGTATTGGGCTCAACTCTCGCCGCAAGGTAACTGCGCATCCGAAACGTTCCGAAAGCAATGTCAATCAAATTAACTAATTCATATTTCCTAGAAAATCAATACACTAAAACATGCCGGGACTGTTGCTAATCTTGAATATGGTATTCTACCAACAACAAATACATCAACATTCCTGCTATAATTCTACCTACAACAAATACATCAACATTCCTGTTATATTCTACCAACACCAAAAACATGAAATTTCTGTTATATTCTATGAACAATAAATTCTTCTTCTTCTTCTTCTTCTTTCGTTCACTTGAAACATGTCTTATCTGTAATTCTGTCTCCTGAATAAAACTCACTGTCTTTTGTAGTTCATACAAGTGTCCCATAGAGCGTTGAATCCAGTGCTGTTTCCTCTGGTCAATATGTCTGCGTCAGAGTTTCATGCCCAGAACACTCTTGAAGTATATGTTTGGCGGCACTCTGTGTACACATGGTCGTGTTGCCAATCTTGAACATTGTATACATGTGACTGTGGAATCGGTTGTGTCCTGTTCTGAGACGTAGAATTATAACTTGTTCTGATCTGTTCATAATGTGATAGTCATATTGTGTTGGTGTTTGTGTCTTTCTTATTGACTTGATTAACTGTTTTTTTCTGATGGTAGGTGATTAGTATATCTGGTTGCCTTCGGCAGCACCTTCCTTAGCCATTTGGTCTGCTTTTTCATTTCCTGGTATTCCAAAGTGAGAGCGTATCCACTGCATGGTTACCCTATACTGGTAAGACAGTTCATTAGCAAACACTATTTAAGGAGTCATTGAAACGTTTTCTCTGACCATATGCTTCCACATTTTCACATTAACAAACGTTTTCACAAACGTTTTCACATTAACTCTTACACACCTTATATAGAAAGGTATAATTGGATGACGCTCGTCTGGTTTGCTTAGGACGTGACCGGTTCAATAATATTGAGACCTGATCAGTAGGACATAGACCAAGTCCCGAGACTGTAGAAGACCTCCGTACAAAATTAATTAGGTCCACATTCGTTAAGTATCTTTATTATTGTCGCGTTTTTGGTTGGTCACTTTATATACTTGGAGTCGCATGCCAAAAATAGCCGGAGACTCCATATATAGTGCGTATATAAAAGTGTAGTATAAAAAGAAGTATAACCAAAAGCGCGACAATAAAAAAAAACGTAACGAATAGGGTACTAATTAATTATGTGCACATGTCTTATAAGAACTGTTGACGACCATGCATAGACACTTTTTATCTTAGTTTTTTAAAGATCTCCGTGTCAGAGATGTGGATCTTGTCATCGCATATCAAGTTTTCTCTGGCACCGAAGGTAAAAAGAATAATGTTGTCTTGCCTGACTAGCTTAGTTTATATTGCAGCATATATATAGTTTATGTTGCAGCAACGCAGGAAGAACCAGGGCGAGTGACAGCCCACAACGCTACAACTGTATGCAGCAAAGCAGGAAGAACCAGGGCGAGTGACAGCCCACAACGCTACAACTGTATGAAGCAAAGCAGGAAGAATCATGGCGAGTGACAGCCCACAACGCTACAACTGTATGCATCACCGCAGGAAGTACCAGGGCGAGTGACAGCCCACAACGCTACAACTGTATGCATCACCGCAGGAAGTACCAGGGCGAGTGACAGCCCACAACGCTACAACTGAATGCAGCAATGCAGGATGAATCAAGGCGAGTGACAGCCCACAACGCTACAACTGTATGCAGCAAAACAGGAAGAATCGAGGCGAGTGACAGCCCACAACGCTATCTTGATGCTCACAGAGAAAGATGAATGACGAGGTGGTATGGAATGGGGTGCTGTCAATGAATACGTGGAGAAGGAAAGTAGAGAGAAGGATACACAGAAGGATACAAGTAAAGCTGAAGAGGACGGTCCAACATAGAAATTTGTTGAATGAAACACAGAACAACATTATGAGATGTCATGCATATAATAACAGGCGACTAATAATATTACATTGGGTATGTGATTTAGTAGTTTAAAGTTAAAGAGAACCCCCCCCCCCCACCCAAAAATAACAAAAAACAAACAACAACCAAATAAAAGAATAAAATATCAATCTGACGTTGTTAGTGTACATGCAGGTATCACAACCAAGCTGTAAGCCACGACAAAACACATTCTGTTTTATGGCTTACGTCCAGTGGTCTGGCAGGACTTTGAGAAGAAACGGAGCTTTCAAAACTTAAAGAAATTAATTTGAGCCATAATCGATCCCGGGGTTGAAATACCATCAGAAAGTGTTTTCAGAAAAACAAACCCGAAATTGTCGCTGACTTGATATTAACAACATCACGCTCAGCGTGAAGATCACAATATAGTACACTCATAGCATAGCCTCATAGTCTGCTATCAAATGGTATTTACATGAAAATCATCGTTTACCGGCAAGACCTCATTGCTTAAAATCATTCACGCTTAACATTTTCGTGAACAAAATATTTGATTTCTGTGGTCCCCTTATAAATATAGTTTTCTACTGTGGACCTCTTAAATATAATTTCATATTGTGAGCCCCTTATAAATATAATTTTCTATCGTGGACTCCTGATAAATATAGTTTTCTACAGTACCAGTCCCTGAGATGAAACTACTTGGTACTCGGGAGTGAGTAAATACACCCTTCCCATAATGAAAATGACTAATCCGGACCGCCGGCCAAAAGATTAAACATCGCTGAATTAGAATACACAAAAATATCATTATCAGATTATGTGAAGGGGGATCCTTCCTTCCCACATTTCCAAAATCATATCTACGACACTGATGAAAGTACAATATATAACACAAATCAACAATAGCTTCTAACAAGCGATATAGATCAAATTAAAAATAAATTTATCCAACTTTTCCGTAATTTTGATCCGTATTTGACAATGTCTAGCTCTGTGTCGGCGTAGTAAAGCGCTTGTCTCTGACAGCCAATGTATTGGGCTCAACTCTCGCCGCAAGGTAACTGCGCATCCGAAACGTTCCGAAAGCAATGTCAATCAAATTAACTAATTCATATTTCCTAGAAAATCAATACACTAAAACATGCCGGGACTGTTGCTAATCTTGAATATGGTATTCTACCAACAACAAATACATCAACATTCCTGCTATAATTCTACCTACAACAAATACATCAACATTCCTGTTATATTCTACCAACACCAAAAACATGAAATTTCTGTTATATTCTATGAACAATAAATTCTTCTTCTTCTTCTTCTTCTTTCGTTCACTTGAAACATGTCTTATCTGTAATTCTGTCTCCTGAATAAAACTCACTGTCTTTTGTAGTTCATACAAGTGTCCCATAGAGCGTTGAATCCAGTGCTGTTTCCTCTGGTCAATATGTCTGCGTCAGAGTTTCATGCCCAGAACACTCTTGAAGTATATGTTTGGCGGCACTCTGTGTACACATGGTCGTGTTGCCAATCTTGAACATTGTATACATGTGACTGTGGAATCGGTTGTGTCCTGTTCTGAGACGTAGAATTATAACTTGTTCTGATCTGTTCATAATGTGATAGTCATATTGTGTTGGTGTTTGTGTCTTTCTTATTGACTTGATTAACTGTTTTTTTCTGATGGTAGGTGATTAGTATATCTGGTTGCCTTCGGCAGCACCTTCCTTAGCCATTTGGTCTGCTTTTTCATTTCCTGGTATTCCAAAGTGAGAGCGTATCCACTGCATGGTTACCCTATACTGGTAAGACAGTTCATTAGCAAACAATACGATAAATGTTTCATGAATCCAGTCCCTGAGCATGAACAAATCTTTGAACGAAAACTAATATGCGCATATCTATTACAATGACTGTATATTTAGTTACAAAAAACTTTAGCTCGGTAACTATATCATAACACAACAAAGTGAGAGGGTATTCATTGCATGGTTACCCTATACTGGTAAGACAATTCGCTAAGTAATTTTTTCAAGTCTGTTAGTTTTCCAGACTGGAGAGCTTGAAGCACTGACCTTGCATCTGTCAGGAATACCACAGGCTGTAGGTCAGAATTGGAGTTGAGCAGTGTTTTTAGCTGCCACACTAATTTCCTGGATTTCTGCATCATAATTATTGGAGAATTTCCCAGCCGGTGTTCTGATTGTATCTCTAGGCTTGTGTGGATATTCTATATATACACCTGCACCTCCATTCCTCACTGCATTCTGTGCGGACCCATCTTTTTTACTCTGACCCATATATCTTGTGGATATTCTTGTGGAACAATAAATAATACATGAACTTTGATGTTATATTCTAACAACAACAAATACACGAGCTTTGCTGTTATATACTACGAACTACAAATACATTTAAATTCCTGTTATATTCTACCAACAAGAAATACATGAACTTTGATGTTAAGTTTGCTGTAGATGTCGCCCGGGGGGGGGGCATGAAAATATCTTGGCCACAGCTGGGAAATTATGTGAAGTTGTAAATACAATTATATGATACGAATCTCATATTTTGGAGCGTGAAGGCAGATCGATTTTATGTATTACCTGTAAACCTTGATCAGAAGTGTGTATGTGTATGCGTGCACATGTGTATTGATTTGTTTAAGAAATATAACTATGACGCCGAATGTGTTTATTTTGCTCTTTTTCATCCAGAACAATTGCGAGCAATATAATTCTTGTACCTTTCTGTGTAAAGGGAGCGATCATCCGAGGCTTTCTTGAATACAAAGAAAACTCCAACTTTGCCGTGTACAATGCTTTGAGAAGAACCTTCATACCCAAAGAGATTTATTTCTGTTGCTTGTTTAGATTTTCTGGAAGTACAAGTAGAAAAGCTCTCCTATACTATTGTGAAATAGATGGGTCTCTCCGGAATCTATAATATACACAAAAATGTAGCTATCAGTAGTGGACAGCGTCTTGAGAAGAGGACCCAATCTAGTAGGCAGTAAAAAAAATTATTGTATAAATGAAATGCTGTGCGGCTCTACAATAGTAATGTCTCGATATATATTGCTATCATGCATGTCATCTATTAGGGATTTATATTTCATCATGATTTCATTGATGGACCACTGAGTAGACCTTTCGATTTTCAGCATGGTAGAATGACTAATGGACCACTGGTTAACCCCCAAATCTTTCGTATGATAGAAGGACTGATAGACCGTTGGTTACACCTTCAGACTTTCCACATGATAGTAGGACTGATAGATAACAGGTTAGACCTTCAAACTTTCCACATTGCAGTTAGACTGATGGACCAGTGATTATATCATCAAACTTTCTACATAGTAGGTGGATTGATGGGCCACCGGTTAGACTTTCCCTGCATGAAGATGAATGTAAGAAATACGGGCTTTCAAATTTTCATTTAATAACATTGATCTTTCTTCTATTTATTTCTTCTACTGAGTTGATTATGAAATATCTGCTCGTTAGTGAAGAATGAAGGTGCTGGAGTTTACATAAAATATCAAGAAAAAAAAATGAATCCACATGTTCACCAACTGGAAACTTCTGCTTCAACTACTCTGCGGAAGTACCAGTCTTAAACATTGCTACAGAAATAATAATGTCAACAGGTGGTGTTTATTACTAATGAAATGTCTGTCCTACATGTTCTTGAGAGCTATAAACTGCCGGATCTGAAGGAAGCCATACAAGAAATGAGGGTAGTAAGGATAGTACTACAGCGGATACCGTCCAACTGCGGCATAACATAAAACGACGAGATACAATGAGAGTAAATTTGCAGGCAAAAGATGGAGCAACATAGGAACAAAAAGATCAAGTAATCATCTACCAAGAAACAAAGACCCTCGTCAAAGCTATCATGAAAGTCGATCACCCAAAAAACAATTGTCAATATCTTGACAGAGCTTAGCAGGTTATTATCTTAGCAGGTTATTATCTTTTACGAGGTCTTGGAAAAATCAACCTCAATAAGCATCCACACAATACTTATGAAGGCGCAGGCACGCTGGGCAGGCCATCTTGTGCGTATGGAGAACTCGCGATTGCCAAAACAAATATATTATGGAGAACTCAAGGCAGGATTTCGAAAAGCTGGTGGACAGAAAAAGCGTTTCAAAGACACGCTCAAGTCATCCTTGAAACATCTTAACATTGACGTAGGCGCTTGGGAGAGCCTCGCTCAGGATAGAACGGCTTGGCGTTACAGCATTAGAACGGGAGCACTAGCGGCAGAAGAATTCAGACAAGAAACTGCAAGACAGAAGCGGACACGTAGAAAAGAAAAAACATCTCAACCTCACACAGATACCTTCTACTGTTGTCAATTCTGTAAAAGAACATTTTGTGCGCGCATTGGACTTGCTAGTCATTTAAAAACGCACTATTAACTTTATTATTTTATTATTTATTGTTATTATTATTATGGTTGAGTTTTTGGTCATCGTCGATCACGACGGACGAACATCATCATCTTGCGCATTAGGCCAGGACATAACATACTAAACAGTCACTTAATTAGACTAACACTGGTTCCATCACCTCTATGTCCATGTGGGCAGGCATCACAGAACAGCGGAACATATCCTGAAGACTACATTACATTAAACCAGTTAAGGGAGTGACACTGACACACAGAGACTTATATCCACTGAAAGCTGTATGGAAACACTGAAGAGCTTTCAAATACAGCAACATACATTAAAAAAAACCGGACCTGCTGTGTAGACATGTCAAACTGCGAACAAAAAGAAAAATAAGGAGAAGAATGTCATCAGGACCAGAGAACGCAATGTTTTGTGTCAATGTTTACAGCTTGGCTGAGATGTCTGCGCCTTTCAACCTGCCACATACGAGTTCATCATGGCTTTTGTGTCACTGTAATCTATGATATGGGACAGCCAATCTCACTTCTCCCCACGCACCTCCAATCACATTAGTCACTTATTACTATATGCATGGCAGGTCCCAGGAGTCACTCAATCCACTATGTGTGGTCCATAACGAAATTCAGCTGACATTATTTCCTATCATTTATTTGGTACATATTATAGATATAAACATCAGCTCAGGAGTTATATATCATATTTACAATCAGTATGAATTGTCACATATAAACACATGCACAACAGCATGTGCTATATGGTAAAATATTAGTAGCAATAATATCCTTCTTCAGTCATTCATCGGCTATATAGATCCTGATGTCTAATTGGAAAACAACCCCAATGTTACCCGACACTGGAACTCACATTTAGATAGGCACATCGCCCGTGTGTTGCCGGGGCCCAAAAGAGATGCCAAGAATAGCAACACTGTTTACCTTCCACGCATGTCGTAAAAGGTGACTAAGAAGGTTATGGGATGGAGTTGGCTGTCCCATCCCATATAGGGTCAGTGACCCAAAGCCATGCTGAAATCGAATGTGGCAGGCCGAAAGGCGCATATATCGCAGCAATGCTGTAAACCATGAGACAACGCATTCCGTTCTTCGGACTACATCCTGCTAATCTGCAGGAGTTTGAGAACGAACGCAGAAGAAGAAGAAGAAGATAGGCACATTCATAAAAACATAGATGTGTCAATAATACGCTACAGCACATAGGGAAACAGAACACTTTTCACTCTTTATGATATTTATTACCTGTGCATTGCGGAGTCCTGGTCAGAGACTTAGGAGAAGGCTAGGAAAAATTGTGTGCCGGATTGACGCTAATTAGCTGTTTCACGGTATAAAACAAATTTCTGTAATTGTTATTTTTCCGTATTTTTTTTTCCTATTCATATGTTTGTTCTGACGAAGATCTTAGATCGAAACGTCATTCATTTTCTTTCTTATTCCTTTTATTATATTAAAAAAAATATCTTATGTTTTAGTAGTATTAAATTTTTAAACCTTATTTTTATTTATTTATAATAGTCACGTGTTAATTGTGATACTCCCTGAGGAATCTTGCCTTGCCTGATAAAAATGAATCTTTCTTTGATCTGTGGCATGCAGAGAGATCATTATTATGACAAGCGTCGTCATCGTCATCATCATAGTCATTGTCGCGATCATCATCATCATCCTCATTATTATCGTCATTGTCATCATCATCGTCATCATTGCCGTTATCATCATATTTATCATCGTCCCTGCCACCACCACCACCACCATCAACAACACCAACAGCACCATCACCGTGCCTTCTTTTAACATATGTGACTTTTCCTATCGCAGTTTTAACAAGATTTTATAAAACTACATTGGAAATAACATCGTTAGCTTATCCAAGTTTAAACAGTGAATATATGTATATAGATTCCCACGGGTGATGGTAACAATACATTTCCCCAAACTCTGTAGAAATAATAAAAGTTAATTGATTTTAAAATTTTATCGAATAAGAAATGTATTACTTTAAGAAACAGAAGAGTTAATATATAACAAGGGGATTGACATTCAATTATTCAGATTCAGATTACAAACAATGAGAATAATTGTTTTTCTTGGCCTCAACCTAAATGTACCGATGAGTAGAGATAAGAGAACAACAATTTTCTAATCTCTGATCTACGTCTTTGCATGGTTTCATTGTTTAGCAGACATGAATAGTATGACTTACATTAGCAGACATGAAAACAAGTATGACTTACATAAGCAGACATGAAAACAAGTATGACTTACATTAGCAGACATGAAAACAAGTATGACTTACATCAGCAGATATGCAAAGTATGACTTAATCAGTATACATGCAAAGTATGACTTACATCAGTAGACATGAAAAGTATGATTTACATCAGTAGACATGCACATTATGACTTACATCAGTAGACATGCAAATTATGACTTACATCAGTATACATGCAAATTATGACTTACATCAGTATACATGCAAATTATGACTTACATCAGTATACATTCAAATTATGACTTACATCAGTAGACATGCAAATTATGACTTACATCAGTATACATGCAAATTATGACTTACATCAGTATACATGCAAATTATGACTTACATAAGTAGACATGCAAATTATGACTTACATCAGTATACATGCAAATTATGACTTACAACAGTATACATGCACATTATGACTTATATCAGTAGACATGCAAATTATGACTTACATCAGTATACATGCAAATTATGACTTACATCAGTATACATGCAAATTATGACTTACATCAGTATACATGCAAATTATGACTTACATCAGTAGACATGCAAATTATGACTTACATCAGTATACATGCAAATTATGACTTACATCAGTAGACATGCAAATTATGACTTACATCAGTATACATGCAAATTATGACTTACATCAGTATACATGCAAATTATGACTTACATAAGTAGACATGCAAATTATGACTTACATCAGTATACATGCAAATTATGACTTACATCAGTATACATGCAAATTATGACTTACATCAGTAGACATGCAAATTATGACTTACATCAGTATACATGCAAATTATGACTTACATCAGTAGACATGCAAATTATGACTTACATCAGTATACATGCAAGTTATGACTTACATCAGTAGACATGCAAATTATGACTTACATCAGTAGACATGCAAATTATGACTTACAGAGATATCTCAACACAAATTTAATTGGAAAAAATATATAATCAGCATCATCATCAACATGAGAAATATTTAAAATTTGGATACATTCAACATTCATCATCATAAGAAACACCTAAGGAGGTTATGATGCGCCATTCCATACAGGGTCAAAGTAACATAGAAGCTTTCCTGAAGTCGGAAGTGTTAGACCGCAAGACGTACATAACGCAGCAGAGTTGTAAACCATGACACAACTCATTGGAATCTCCAGATTAAATCCTGTTAATCTGCAGGAGTTTGAGAACGAACGCAGTAGAAAAATATTTGATGATCAACATTTTCAGATTTGTTCGAAAAATATATATAATTTAACTATACAAAAATATTATCCTGGAATCTGTAACAATTATATTCGTACTGAAAGCATTGCATATATTTTACATATAAAAAATTTCAAATAATTGTTTTTGCTGGACAGTGGCTTAACTCTAACTATAATCTTCGTTGTTTTATTACGGTAACATAAGAGATTGATAAATGTCGGGTTTTAATTTTTCTATCAAATGTCATTATTTAGTTTTATGCATGAATTTAACACATTTCTTATTTAATGTGCACAAAATAATTGAGTACTTTCCAAATATTTTTGCTATTTTTTTTCAGAAGGGATGGGGGTGGGAGAGGTAAAAATAGAAATTAAGAATGAACCTTTAATTCTTGATAGTTATTGACAATTGGTGCGGGGAGAGGATCAAGAATTGACAAAAAAATTGTTGACGTGATTTATCAACCATAGTTGTTTGATCAGCAGAACAAAATAGGTAGTCCTGTATAAATAAATACATATTCCAAGCATCAGGAAATATAATACCACCAGCAGTTTATTCAATAAGTTGAACTGAAAATAAGTCAGATTATGTAGACCTTCTTTCCCTGAACTAATTTTATAATTGAGGTTAATGAACCCGACTCTTCTTAATTACGTGAACGTTATCATGTGACTGATGTAAGTTTTGTTCCCACGCCATTTACTAACACAATTTGTTATTTTCCAAAGTTTGACCAATTTGCTCGCAAATATATATCAAGATGTAGGCACGGAATGTCAAGATGTGGGCATGGAATGTCAAGATATGGCAGTAAAGGTCAAGATGTGGGCAGGGAATGTCATGATATGGCAGTAAAGGTCAAGATGTGGGCAGGGAATGTCAAGATATGACAGTAAAGGTCAAGATGTGGGCAGTAATGGTCAAGATAAGACAGAAAAATGTTTGCTTCGAAATTGTGTCTGATGCTTCAAACTGCAATTTATGTAGATAATTTCCAATGATTGTGACAGCAGATTCATATTGATTATGTGTACAGTTAGCATTTTCATTAAGCTTTTTATATCTAGGCTAGAGGTGGACAATCTTTTTTGGCCAGCGCACTGGACTGATAATTTCTATCCTGGAGACCAACAAGCTTTTTTAGTGACTTGTAGCTCCATGTAGTATTTTCTACGCCTAGGGGCCAGTATATATAGTACTGGCAATCAGCATTGCTAGTACTTTAAAAGGACTTAGCTGCATACATTTGACACGGAGGTCTTTCGCTCATCCTTATCGCGACTCTTGATTAGAAAACGGAACTGGGGGCATGTCCATAAGTGCGCTGTTTGTCATCCCTTCGACATCTAAGGTTATTTATGCTCAGTGTCTTAACTGCATATATACGCTGTTTCCCAGTCAGGTGTTGCTGTTGGGTTCTTCGGATCTTTGCAGAGAGGACGGACTTTCTCCCCTCCCCTCTGGTCACTCTAATTTCTATCATTCTCTAAATATATACATTATCTCTTTCAACTAAATTTTAGCTATTTTTAAAATACCCGTGACTTCCCGAGTTTACGCAGCTTATGTGTCTTTTTATCTTTATCATTGTGCTATCCACTATAACTCTAACCGGCAATACATCAGTAATGTGTTGCCTCCGGTTACAGCAAGATCTAGAGAGTAGATTTAAGATGTTCACTACCCCTGATATAGGCTATCCAACTATTGTTCCTTTAAGTTTTTGGATGTCCTTATCTTGATAAAGTTATTGTGGTCGAATAGTCGATTCATTCAATCGTATTTGTGTTACTTGTAAAACTATTATTTAACCTATTTTATATTTTTATTATTATATTATTTACCAATGGTATACAGTATTATTGCAAGTGTCACATTGATTGATTTCTTGATATCTGCAAAATTTATGTGAAGTTCTGTACAACTCTGGGCACTGTTCTATTATATATCTGTGGTTGATGTACACTTCTAGACGTGACGTGATATGAATAAATTATTATCTTCCCGCTGTTGCCGTCGGGAGAATCAAAGAATAAAACTAGTGATCATTACCAGTCTACTACTAAGATATTTATACAAGAGAATTGTACTTGGAAAAAAAAACAACAACTGAATGCGTTACAAATTTTTACAGAAATCACCAATGCCTGACTGCACGAATTAGTATATGGCAATTTTTTTCTTATTTTACATTGTTCGTCTTCTAATTTTACAGAAAATGTTATGTATCGTATTGTTTCATAATGTATATCAAAGTTGAACTGCCATTTATGTGTTTATTCAGCCTTCATTACAAAGCGTAGTTTTTTGTTTGTTTTTACAATCTTATTGGACTTAATATCTTGGTCTTTTTTGAGTTCATAATTTTAAGTGTTGTTTCTCTGTAAAGTCAGATGGTATTCAATGGATCCCTGAATGTTTCTCTGTAAAGTCAGATGGTTTTCGATGGATCCCTGAATGTTTCTCTATAAAGTCAGATGGTTTTCGATGGATCCCTGAATATTTCTCTGTAAAGTCATATGGTATTCGATGGATCCCTGAATATTTCTCTGTAAAGTCAGATGATATTCGATGGATCCCTGAATGTTTCTCTGTAAAGTCCGATGGTATTCGATGGATCCTTGAATGTTTCTAGATGATACATGATATGTACGCTATTATACGTGTATCGAAATATTTAAAAATAATTTGTGCCAAAAATGTGTAAAGAAAAAATGTTTGTGCATTTTTATAAGATATAAACTTTTTACTTAACTTCTTACTTGACATGAGGAAATGGAGACCACACACGTAGAAACATTAAGATATACATTTTCCTAATTATTCTTTACATATATTATGCTTACCTGAACCTAATACATTTGAAATATTCAGTCAAGATAATATTAACATATTCTTATCATAGGAAAACATTAAATGGTGTAGTATAGGATTTTAAATAATATTTGACAAACACGGAACATCTTAACATGGATCTGAAGTTATTCTGTCAAACAAAAGGATATAATTGTTTGAGGAATTAATAATGAAATTCATTATTGCAGGTAAAGTACATGGTACAGTGAGCTTGATCTATATTCTCTTAAGTAAATATTAACATTCATGTAGAATGGAAAGCTTGACATAGAACCACCCATGATGAGATGTTGGAAAGTTTGACATAGAACCACCCATGATGAGATGTTGGAAAGTTTGACATAGAACCACCCATGATGAGATGTTGGAAAGTTTGACATAGAACCACCCATGATGAGATGTTGGAAAGTTTGACATAGAACCACCCATGGTGAGATGTTGGAAAGTTTGACATAGAACTACCCATGGTGAGATATTGGAAAGCTTGACATAGAACCACCCATGATGAGATGATGGAAAGCTTGACATAGAACCACCCATGATGAGATGTTGGAAAGTTTGACATAGAACCACCCATGATGAAATGTTGGAAAGTTTGACATAGAACCACCCATGATGAGATGTTGGAAAGTTTGACATAGAACCACCCATGGTGAGATGTTGGAAAGTTTGACATAGAACTACCCATGGTGAGATATTGGAAAGCTTGACATAGAACCACCCATGATGAGATGATGGAAAGCTTGACATAGAACCACCCATGATGAGATGATGGAAAGCTTGACATAGAACCACCCATGATGAGATATTGGAAAGCTTGACATAGAACCACCCATGATGAGATGTTGGAAAGCTTGACATAGAACCACACATGATGAGATATTGGAAAGCTTGACATAGAACCACCCATGATGAGATGTTGGAAAGCTTGACATAGAACCACACATGATGAGATATTGGAAAGCTTGACATAGAACCACCCATGATGAGATGATGGAAAGCTTGACATAGAACCACCCATGATGAGATATTGGAAAGCTTGACATAGAACCAACCATGATGAGATATTGGAAAGCTTGACATAGAACCACCCATGATGAGATGTTGGAAAGCTTGACATAGAACCACCCATGATGAGATATTGGAAAGCTTGACATAGAACCACCCATGATGAGATGTTGGAAAGCTTGACATAGAACCACCCATGATGAGATATTGGAAAGCTTGACATAGAACCACCCATGATGAGATATTGGAAAGCTTGACATAGAACCACCCATGATGAGATGTTGGAAAGAACTAAACAATTGACTAGTAGAATGAGAAAGTTAAGAAAGACGCTGGAGATAATTCTTGTACATTAAAAGTCAGTTATATGCATTGAACGGGTTTTATCCTGAAGTTGGTTGTTCTTTTGTTATTTTTGTTCTGATCCGGCTTAAGAAACTTCATGTCCACGGAATAAAAAAAACTCTAATATGTAAAAAAAAAAAAAACTCAGCTTATCTAAATTTGAACAGCTTTATCGAAAATTTTAAAAGCTTCTCTCCTCTTCTTCTTTTTCTTCTCGTTCGCAGATTGACATGTCTACACAGCTAGTCCTGTATTTAAAAAAAAAATTACTGCTGTTGCATTTGGAAACTCCTCAGTACTCCTATACATCTTTCTGTGGACATTTATCTCTGTGGGCCAGTGTTCTTCCCTTAACGGATTTAGTGTACTGCAGTCTTGTAGGATATGTTCAGCGGTCTGTGCTGCCTGCTCACAAGGGCACAGAGGTGATGGGACCAATCTTAGTCTATTTAAGTGACTGTTTAATCTGTTGTGTCCTGTTCTGAGGGATAATATAGCCTCATAGTTAACACGTCCACTGAAGACGGATGTGTTGGATCATTGGCGTAAATAAAATGGCGACACAACGGATTTCCACTCTCTAGATTACATCCTGCTAGAAATTTAGTTACAATTCTGCTAGAAGAGAGATCCAGCGGGAGTTTGAGAATGAATGCTAAAGAAGAAGAAGATAATTAACGCGTGAAAACCAAAGCATACAAAAGAAGAAACACACTCTCTACCCCCTTTTTATGACAGTAGGACTAAGTGAACTAATGATTTCTCACAATATATTATATGGCAGGAAATATATATACAAATAAGTATTACCAAGTAGCAAAAGAGACTGTTCACACCCAAATAGAGACTATCCATTTTTCCATCAATACCATACTCCCACCTTCTTCTTTCTTGGAAAAAAGCACTATATATATATATATATATATATATATATATATATATATATATATATATATATATATATATATATATAAATATATATATATATATATATATATATATATATATATATAATATATATATATATATATATATATATATATATATATATATATATATATATATATATATATATAATAATATATAATGCTCATAAGTCGTCAGGGTTGTTGGTTTGCCATACTGGAGTTTTTAAATAGAAAAAGCCCCACTTCTGTCATTAGTTATTGGGACGAGTGTAGAAATATCATACCTGGATCATTCCCTGATGTTATCAGTACAGGATTTTCTGTTGAATTTTTCTTCCACTCTCATTGTCTGTCCAAACCAAAGGCGTTTACGCCGTTGTACTATCATGAAAGGAAGTACTAGCTGTTTTTGTGCAGTAAACTTGATATATCCTCATATATTACGCACCTACATTTATGAATCTGTAAACTTGATATTTCCTCATATATTATGCACCTACATTTATGAAGCTGTAAACTTGAGATATCCTCATATATTACGTACCTACATTTATGAATCTGTAAACTTGATATTTCCTCATATATTACGCACCTACATTTATGAATCTGTAAACTTGATATATCCTCATATATTACGTACCTACATTTATGAATCTGGAAACTTGATATATCCTCATATATTATGCACCTACATTTAAGAATCTGTAATTTTGATATATCCTCATATATTGCACACCCACATTTATGCATTTGCAATATCCTCACAAATTGAGCACCTACATCTATGAATCTGTAAACGTGTGTATATATATCCTCATATATTCAACAACGACCGTTATAAAGCTGTAAACGTGTGTATATATATCCTCATATATTCAACAACGACCGTTATAAAGCTGTAAACGTATTACCAGTTAAAAAACTACGAAAACAAAAATTTAGCTTCCTGAGATATCAGAAAAGTTTAAAATGAAAGAGAGAAGATGATTCGGTAAATGAAAGAACACACAAATATTATACATCAATTAATTGTTTGCTTCGTCAAAAGAAAGGAAGCTGGCAAACCAACAAGCAAATAATTGATAGCTAATATAAATATTTGCAATGTCTTCGCTCAAGTGATGACTAAACGCTAATTGTGAATGGTAATTGTAGCGATGTATGAAGTGTTTGTGTGTTTCCTCAACATTATGATCTTCAAGTTAGCAAGTCCAATTTCTTGGTTTGAAATCCTTTATTATGAGAGCGGAAGGTAAAGACGCCAGATAAACGACTTTAATTAGAAATGAGAATAAAGAAATGTCTTTGTTGATTTCTGACAAAGAAACGGGTTAAATTGATGAGGATAATGTTTATTTTGTTCTGTAGGAATTACGAGATATGAATCTTTTGTTTGCTGTGTGAAGTTTGTTTCGTCATGGAGTGGTGGCGTATTTCTCCAAACAACAAAGTTCTCATTCACTCACAGGCAGCGTCAACTCTTAGCCGTATGTAACACTTTGAAAGAATGCCTGTTACCAAAATTGAAACTATGCAGGGGCTAGGGCGGCAAAGGCAATACACGTGGACGCCAGATCCTTAGCACAGTTGGTTTATGTAAAAGAAGGAAAGCTAGAAGCGGCTTGAGGAGCGCGCAAAAAATTATAAATAGTATGCCACCTACTCAGAGGAAGTTCATATTTGTGTGTATATATATATGTGTATGTGTGTAAAGAAGATTTGTTGCACTATTTTTTGTGAAAATCAATCAATCAATCAATAAACCCGTAACCCTTCAGGGTCGTAGGGGTACCACATTGAATGCTTCAGCAAACATAGTCCTCCAGCGAATTCTATCCTCAGCGATGCGGATGAGTGTGGAAATATCTTGCCCTGTCCATTCCTTGATGTTGTCTGTCCATGCCTTTATTTGTCCTCCTCTGATCTTCGACCATCAACAGTTCCTTGCAGTATTGTTTTTGACAAGGAATCGTGCCTGCATACATGTCCGAACCATGCTAGTTTTCGTCGTTTCACTATTGAAAGCAATGGCGCCTGAACACCTGCACACATCTCTACTTTATTTCTTACGTACACATTGGTCTTATGTTCCCTATAGGAAATTCGTAGAATTCGTCTGTAGCATTTGTACTCGAAAGCCTGTAATCTTCTCTCCATGTCCGCAGTAAGTGTCCAACTCTCACAACCATACATGACAACAGAAAGCACCAGCGACTTATACAGTTTGATTTTCACTCCAACACTGATGTTGCTTTTCCCAATCACAGCCTTGACAAGGAGGCTAAAGCCATTTCTAGCGTTATTATTAGTTCTGTTTTGCATTTACCATCGCTGCATATACTAAATCCGAGGTATTTCAAGATATTCACCACCTCAAGCTTATGTCCATTCATCATAATATTAGTCTGGTTTTCTGTGTCTCTGCTGTTTACCACGATTTTGCTCTTATCTGTATTGATTTCCATTCCGTACTTGCTGGTAACTTTTTCCAACTTTGCTGGTAACTCTTGCAATGATTGTTCTGACCCAGATATAAGATCAATATCATCAGCGAAACGCAAGTTGCAAATAAAGCGACCTCCGATCGATATGATCGATATAGACGTGTTGTAATCATGTAATGTCACTTATGTGATGTGCTCTAAATATATGTTGAAAAGTACTAGGGACATTATGCATCCCTGTCGAACTCCCACATTTGTTTTGAAGAACTCTCCAATTGTATTGTTTGATAAGATAGCACTATTTGCATTTTTGTACAGAGCTTTAATAATTAAAATATCAAATCACGGAAAAGTCGGCAATGAAATCACAGGAAAAACTGCAATCACATCATAGGAAAGTGTGCAATCAAATCACAGAAAAGTCTGCAATCATTTAGTGATATCACTGTTAGTTACTTTCGACCACACTTCTCACATTTGACTGTATGACTTCCACATGACCAGGTCACGTGTACACCGCATAAAACTGTTCTAAGAGTTGCTTTAATATTTCCTGCGTACATTGACGTCATTCTCATATCCATATTCACTGTAGGGAAAAGTTGAGGAGTAGGAAGAAGAGGGGAAAAGAAAGTATGGATTGATAATATTAAAGACTGGACAAGGTTAAGCTTCTGCACGCGTAAAGAAGGAATCAGAACAGAGATGCATATCGTGTGTTTTGTGTTGATATTTTCAAACTGGCACCCATATGTTACTGAGGGATTTTGGGTTGAATGATGATGATGTTCGTATTACGTATAATTCCTTCAGTGCCACATATATACCAATGTCTATACTAACATCCATACACACAGAACCAACATGTGAAATGTACATGTATACACAAGGAACCAACATGTGAAATGTACATGTATACCCATAGAACCAATATGTGGAATGTATATGTATACACAAAGAACCAACATGTGGAATGTTCATGTATACACATAGAACCAACATGTGAAATGTACATGTATACCCATAGAACCAATATGTGGAATGTATATGTATACACAAAGAACCAACATGTGGAATGTTCATGTATACACATAGAACCAACATGTGAAATGTACACGTATACCCATAGAACCGGAATGTGTAAAGTATACCCATAGAACCGACATGTGTAATATCGAAATGCTTTACCAGTTGCCAATCAATCAACTAACAAGAAAAAAAAACTCATAGAAAATGACATGTATCTATAGTGAGACTGCCCTCCTATTGAACGCCCACATCACTGAATCTTTACAAACATGTTTTGACTGTTTACAAGTAGGGGCTTCTTTTTGAAGCATTGCACAACACTGATAATTGACGTAATCTGAGTCTGAAGTATATTTACTGAGAACATCTAACCTCAACATCATATTATATAACATCTAACCTAAACAGCATACTAAAGAACATCGGACACCAACAGCATATTACAGAACATCTAACATCAACAACATATTACAGAACATCTAACATCAACATCATATTACAGAACATCTAATCACAACAACATATTACAGAACATCTAACATCAACAGCTTATTGAAAAACATCTAATCACAACAGTATATTACACAAAGTAAATAATAGCCCTTTTGCTTATAATTCATAGGGATACAAACAAACAAACATGTCCATAACATAAACCTACCTCTGTAAACATCATCTCCATCTTCAATCATTTCTTTTCATCTTCAATCATGTCTTTTCGTCTTCAGTCATGTCTTTTCATTTTCGTTCTTGTCTTTTCGCCTTCAATCTTCGTTTGCCATCGTTTCATTTCGTCTTACAGCTTGTATTTTCTTGTCTTTTATATTTCGTTCTTGTCTTTTCGCCTTCAATCTTCGTTTGCCATCGTTTCATTTCGTCTTACAGCTTGTATTTTCTTGTCTTTTATATTTCGTTCTTGTCTTTTCGCCTTCAATCTTCGTTTGCCATCGTTTCATTTTGTCTTAAAGCTTGTATTTTCTTGTCTTTTATATTTCGTTCTTGTCTTTTCGCATTCAATCTTCGTTTGCCATCGTTTCATTTCGTCTTATAGCTTGTATTTTCTTGTCTTTTATATTTCGTTCTTGTCTTTTCGCCTTCAATCTTCGTTTGCCATCGTTTCATTTCGTCTTAAAGCTTGTATTTTTTGTCGTTTTGGCTTCATTCTTGTCTTTTATATTTCATTCTTATCTTTTCGGCTATAATCTTGTCCTTTTTTGTTTCTAAATAAGAATGATAGCAAGACAGGGCCATACGTTACCACCTATAATGTTAAAAAAGGGTTCAAAAGTCGTAGAGGACTGAGTTTAGTGTACTCGGTTTTCCATTATTACGCCGTCACTCTCAACGAAGCGTCACGCCGCCTGTCGAGAGTACCACTCATAGCACGTAACTCCGTAGTTTCAAGTGATAATCCACAGGGATCACCGAAAAAAATCCCCCTTGTAAACAAGACGACACGAGCTGGATTCGAACTCATGACCTCTTGAACACAAGGCGAACAGTTTAACCACTACCATATAATGTAAGAAGTGACAAATCACTATTTCTTTCATTTACTTTAAAATGTCTGTTTTTGCATGTTTTTAAAGCATCAATTAAAACCATTAGTTCTGGTGAAACTTGATCAAGAAGTTTGCCGTACTCTAGTGAACATTCAACTGTAACGCTAGCAGCGCAGAACGTTCCCTTTCATATACTCGTATAATTCTCTGTGATATGCTTGACAAATAGAATCTATCCTGTTCTCTGCTTGAATGAGGACTGTATTAGTACCCACACGCAGACTTGGTTGTATTAAAGTTTTGAGAAATGAAGTAAGCAATCTATCAGGAACAGGGCCGTGCCGTGATATGTTTCAGAGAGTCGGCCGCTTCAGGCGGCACCAATAAAAATATGTTATCAGGGGCGGTATTTCGAAGAAATACCATTTAAGGAGGGGGGGGGTGGTGGAATTTCCAAGAAGGCTTGAATATACTGAAAAAATCTACCGCACGGTTATGATTAGAAGTATTATCGTAATTTTTTTCAGTAACTGCTGACTTTTGGTGCAGGGGAGTCACTAAGGTTAGAACAGAAAGGGCGCCCGTGTGGTGCCAGGGTCCGAAAGGGGAGCAAAGAATGGCAACACTGTTTACCTTCCACGCATTTCGTAAAAAGCGACTAAGGAGGTTATGGGATGGAACTGGCTGTTCCATCCCATATAGGGTCACTGACCTAAAGCCATGCTGAAGTCGGATGTGTCAGGCCGAAATGCGCAGATATCGCAGCAATGCTGTAAACCATGACACAACGTATTCCGTTCTCAGGACTACATCCTGCTAACTGTAGGAGTTTGAGAATGAACGCAGAAGAAGAAGAACAGATAGGGCAATAATATGATGATGTTAACCTGTTATGAAATGGCTTCACCCCTGTTTTGAAATATTATCATTCGGACATATCTGGTTGTATAATTTAATTAGGATTATGTACAAGTATAAAATATTAATGAAAAAATACAAATATAGGTACCAAACTTGAGTTAAAATTATAAACAGTGTCCCCCAGTGTCAGAACCTCTTACGTTTTTTACTTTAAAAACATCATCAGTTTTCAAATCGTTTGTGGACACAATTTTAAAACAGGAGTGATATCTTCAGTTACTTATTTTCAGTGTTGCCATTCTCGGTAAAAATATTAATTATTGTTGTATTGACATTTGAGGATTGTAATAAAAAGGTTAATGCTAGAGGTACATACACAAGATCTTGTCGGGACCTTAAAAGGGAGTAAAGAATGAATAGCAACACCGTTTACCTTGCATACATGTTGTAAGAGGCGACTAAAAAGGTTTTGGTTAGAGTTGGCTATACCATCTCATAAAGGGTCAAAGTGACACAGAAGCCATACTGAATTAAGATATGTCAGTCCAAAAGACGTAGATATCGCAGCTAAGCTGTACATCATGATACAACGCATTCCGTTCTCCAGACTACATGCCGCGATTCTGTCGAAGTATGAGAACGACATTAAAAAAACACGTTTCTAAGAGAAAATATTTTTAAAGGGAAAGTTTGCAGGTTGTACTTTATTTTTCAGCATTATTTTAATATAATAAACTGGGATAAAATAGACAGTAGGAACTGATGAAATCTAAACCTGTAAGCATACACAATCTAAACCTGTAAGCATACACACAATGCTGATGATGGCATATACTCAATTTACAAATGGAGAACTTTACATTTGTTTCTGCAAGGCCGGAGGGCATATCAAAAGAAGCGTTTTAAAGAAATGTATAAAACATAAATAACTCATTTCAATATAGATATAAATTCATGGAAGTCTTGCACAAGACATGTCAGATTTGTGTCGCAGACTCTACTTTGGTGCTGATACGGCAGAGTACTTGATTCAGATAAAGCGGTTGCCCACACACACAAAAACGTGATAGTAGAAAAATAAGAACCGCGCAATGTTTTAGATTTTCAGACATGTTCAGAGTGTGAACTAACATTACAGACACGTTTATGACTCACGCAATGTCTTAGATTATTCCCTCACATGTTCACAGCGTAAATGACATTACAGACACGTTTATGAATCACTGATTCATTAGTTACTGTCAGAGACACCGCAGCAACCATCATCATCACTTTCATCCCAGTAGATCTCAATGGATATTCGTCGACCAATGAATGAGTTATGGTGGACGAACAACAATATTTTAATATTTTTCTTAGATGCATCAAAGGCACTAGAGGAACAGAGACTCAAAGAAGCAAACAAGGTTTCTTTGTGCATTATACTGCATAACAGTTTTTGCAGATAATTTAAAATGAACATATTCTAAGAAAACTGTCTTAAAAACGTTAAAATAATTTGTCTTATAAAAATAAAAATAAAAAATAAAACAGCAAATTGGTGCTTCAATGGATCCGTGCACACTTATAGGAATTGCAGAAAATGAGTAACATTAAAGACAAACAAAGATAGTTGCAGAAACGTAACAATTCCATCAAATAATATCACTAACTGAATTGAAAACTATCATCAAACGAAATTACAAACATAAATAATTAGAGAACAGGCAGAAGTTTTCCACAAGACCCTATCTTAAAGATGAACAGATCTCAGCAAAATACCAACTTCCGACTCCGCACAGAATACTGCAAACAATACACATCTCTACTCTACAGAATAAAGATTATCAAAAACGACTATTGTCCATGTCCACAATGTCCCCAAACTCCATAACACATTCTGCCGTAGAACGGACTGGTTCAATTCCCGTTAGTCTCAAGAATTTTTAAAAATATTGTCCTCTGGCTTCCTACTTAAATTTACTTGTATAAACACATTCTGCAGACATTTCCACTCTTTGACGGCCTGAGGGCTAAACCTGGTTCCAACTGACAGAACTGAAAGTGAATGTTTGGCACAAATGTAATGGCCATTCTGCTGACCACTGAATTAATAGAGGCGGTCCTTCTGCTGACCACTGAATTAATAGAGGCGGTCCTTCTGCTGACCACTGAATTAACAGAGGCGGCCGTTCTGCTGACCACTGAATTAATAGAGGCGGTCCTTCTGCTGACCACCGAATTAATAGAGGCGGCCGTTCTGCTGACCACTGAATTAATAGAGTCGGCCGTTCTGCCGTACCTTACCATACTCTCAGAGAAAGCAATCTGCCTACCTTATTATATACTCAGAGAAAGCAGCCTGCTATGTGGATAAAATCAATCATGTTGCAGGAAATACCGTATGCTGTCTACAAATCGGCTTTTCTTAGAAAAAAATCTGTCGCAATTTAGTGAAGAATGGTCGATTTGATAACATATATCTCCTACTCTTCCTCTGTGTTAGTTCTCAAACCACAGCTGGATATAATGTGGAGAACAAAATGTCGTTAGTTATGGTTTACAGATTGGCTGCGATATCTGTTCCTTTTGGCATAACATATCCGATTTTAGCGCAACGTTTATGTCAATCTGACGTATAGTTGGGACACTCAACTCCACCACACACCTCATTAGTCAATCGTGGCAGGTCACAGTGTCCTTTTACACCATTTTGGGACCTAGCCACACAAATAACATTTACTGTTCCTGTTATTTTAGCGTTAATACTGTAGTTATCGTATGATGCGGATTATTGCTCAGTCTTGCAATAAGAACACATTTATTATCTAGTTGTTGTGGTAGTCATGACAACCAAGAGATGATTGTTCTCTTAATAACTATCTGATGCATGAAGTTCGACTTCTTTCTCTCTCTCTCTCTCTCTCTCTCTCTCTCTCTTTCTCTCTCCTTACAATTTATCACTCAGACACTTCTTCTGTGTTTACTCTCTGATTATTAACGCGACATTTTGTGTGATTTCCGTAGTGGAGCGTGAAGTACGGTGAGCTACTGATTGGTTTACCACATAGCTGAGTTGTTTTCACCTTCCTGCCCAGCACATCCAATTTCGACTTGACCCAGTCACTGTTTAACGCATTTACCGGTTAACTATATCTCCCCTCGATAATTAGTGGACTTGCAGAAAAACTGTGATCCAAGAGCCTGAATGTTAATACATGGGGTGTGGGGGGAGGGATGGGAAGGGGAGAGGGAGGCGTGATAACGTTTTCAATGCACTGAGAACATCTGTCCTCGTACTTTCATTCATATGTTCTCACTCTACTTCTCTAACATAATCACACATTTTCTCATTCTAATTCTCTAACATAATCACACATTTTCTCACTCTACTTCTCTAAAATAATCACACATTTTCTCATTCTACTTCTCTAACATAATCACACATTTTCTCATTCTAATTCTCTAACATAATCACACATTTTCTCACTCTACTTCTCTAAAATAATCACACATTTTCTCATTCTACGTCTTTAGCATAATCACACATGTTACCTCCCACTCTTCGTGGAAAAAGTTGGATGTTCTGACATCAAACACAGTTACTAACACACTGTATATATAATCGATATGCAAACTTCGGAATACCTGCATTATTTAATGAATTGTTTTGAGCTGCCAAGAGTATATCAACTCAGCAGCGATTGAATATCATCAGCAACATCCTCCAGACAACCATACTTTTACTCTCTTTTATACTCCGATTCAATTTAACTCCAGCACATAGACACGAGAATGAGCAGGTTTGAATCGAAGAAAGGTAGAAGGGTCAAGCCTGGTTTAAAAAAAAAAAAAAATAATATTTATCAATACAAAAGACCGAGTTATTTAATCGATGTGTGATAATATAAATAATCAATAAGTTGTTTACCGGATATTTGATCATATAATTAACCAATAAGTTATTTAATCAATGTTTGATAATATCAATAACAGATAAGTTATTTAATCGATGTTTAATAATATGAATAACCAATAGGACTTTTGAAATCATACAATTGTTCACTACTTATGAATGACTTGAAAATCCTTCGTATCACGGAGCGAAAAACCTCAAACAAAATATGTGGTAACTCAATCCCCACAATAGTATATAATTACAGTAAAAATAGCTGTCTTATTAAAAAGGTCTACCAAAAACGAAGTGTAAAGCTTTTTCTTTTGAAAAGCACAATCATAACTACAATCCTGTTTTTATATATCACACACACACACACACACATCACACCACACCAGCGCACGCACGCGCACACGTAAACGCAGACGCAGACGCACACGCGGACGCACACACACACACACATACTCCAAATCACTTTCATTTCACTCTCTCGTCCAGTCACAATCTGTTTAATTATTTATCTAGCAAACTGAAATTTTCGTATAACTCCACTCTCACAGTCCTCTCTCCTCCTCGAAATTCACACTCTCCCTCAATCCACCTCCTTTCACTGTCACACACTCCAGTTTTTGTAAAGGGTGGGATTGGATGTATCATATTGTAGGTCACAATAACCCATAAATCATAATGTAGTTAAATGCCAGGTTGAAAGTCGCAACATTGCTGAAACAAATGTCAGGCTGAAAGTCACAACATTGCTGAAACAAATTCCAGGCTGAAAGTCACAACATTGCTGAAACAAATTCCAGGCTGAAAGTCACAACATTGCTGAAACAAATGCCAGGCTGAACGTCACAACATTGCTGAAACAAATGCCATGCTGAAAGTCACAACATTGCTGAAACAAATGCTAGACTGAACGTCACAACCTTGTTGAAATAAATGCCAGGCTGAAAGGCACAATCATGCTGAAAAAATAGTGACGTAAGGCACTACTTCTCTGGAATAGACCTCGCTAATCAGCAGAAGTTAGGAGTAAGGACATAAACGATGTAGACTCCTATAACTTTGCTTCTGGCTGTAACAAACGTAATAGAAATATTCTCCTTGCATGTCCATGTACTCGATGACATCCTCCATTATAGCATTCTGGAAAAATCTAAAACAAGAATCACACATTATAAGAGGGTGAAGACACATAAATTACATTTCATCCATATGAAGAAAGAGGGTGAAGACACATAAATTACATTTCATCCATATGAAGAAATCCCAGTGTATTTGTGGGGAAGAAGAAATCCCAGTGTGATCTTATGGAAGAAGATATCCCCGTGTGTTTTTGGGGAAGAAGAAATCCCAGTGTGTTCTTGTGGAAGAAGAAATCCCAGTGTATTCTTGGGGAAGAAGAAATCCCAGTGTGATCTTATGGAAGAAGATATCCCCGTGTGTTTTTGGGGAAGAAGAAATCCCAGTATGTTCTTGTGGAAGAAGAAATCCCAGTATGTTCTTGTGGAAGAAGAAATCCCAGTGTGTTCTTGGAGAAGAATTCTTAGGGAACACGAGGAAGATATCATTTGTAACAATAATAACAAAGATATTAATGATAATAATAGTATCTATATTTTTTCAAAATTATAACTTCTACTACTACAATTGCTACAACAACAACAACAACAACAACAACAACTACTACTACTACTACTACTACTACTACTACTACTATTACTACTACGACTAATAATAATAATAATAATAACAGCAACAACAACAACAATAAAATCTGAAGTCGGATGTGTCAGGCCAAAAGGCGCAGATATCGCAGCAATGCTGTAAACCATGACACACTGCATTCCGTTCTCCGGACTACATCCTGCCAATCTGCAGGAGTTTGAGAACGAACGCAGAAGAAGAAGATAACAATAATAGGAATAATAATAACACTAAAAATAACAATAGCAACAACAGTAGTAATAGTAACAATATTAACTACTACTAATAATAATAATTATAGAAATACTACTACTAATAATTAGTATTTCTTCTAGGGCCAAATAAGACACATAGAGCGGATGTCATAGATGTCCATGTCTTGCGTTTCATTGCAATTTCTTTTAGGTCTTCTTCTACTAATAATGATTAGTTGCTAATCCAGCGGTCAATTGGCTCATGCCCTTTGACCCAATGCCATTGTGTGATTATGCATGTGTTTGTGAGCTGTTGGTTTGTTCCATATAAGGTGTTCCATTTATCTGGCCTTGACTACTAATAATAATAGTCATCATTATCATAATCACCGTTACTACCACCGAATCATCATCGTTATCATTATCATCACCACTACCGAAATCAACATTTCCACTTCCATCAGTACCATCTACATCCTCTTCACTACCACATTCACCACTAACACCCCCACCATTATCATCATTATCACCACCATATCTATACTACCACCACAACCATTACCATCATCACGATTACCACAACTACCACTACCATCTTCGTCCTCATCAACCATGAATAGTAATCAATTTAATAATAATTATCAATGGTTATTATCACCACTGTCGTCATCATAATTGTGGGTTATCATCAATAATACAGCACCTGTTGTCATCATAATTGTGGGTTATCATCAATAATACAGCACCTGTTGTCATCATAATTGTGGGTTATCATCAATAATACAGCACCTGTTGTCATCATAATTGTGGGTTATCATCAATAATACAGCACCTGTTGTCATCAGAATTCTATACTACATTTAGTCATCAGCATCAGCATCATCTAGAGAAGTGTTGGTGATCATAACCTCCACACTACTTAACGCTACTGTGTTAGACTATCTAATATTTTCTTACTCTGTTGTCCACAGCTTCCATTTCTTTAATCTTTCCCGTTATCACTTACGATCTCCTTCTATTCTCCCTTACAATCACACATCTTAACTTCAACATTTCTATTCTCCTTACAATCACTATCTCTAACCATTTACCTTTCTATTATCTCTTACTATCACACATTTCTCAGCCTCCAGATTTCTATTCACTTTTACTACCACACGTATCACCAACCACCTTTCTGTTCTCCCACACTACCGCACACCAGATCATCGACCACATCCCCCCAATCGCCTCTCATCTCCTTGTCCGTTATAACATCCAACTCTATATCACAAACAAGTCAGTTTCTAGTGTTGTTATACAATTGAAATTCTGCTTACCACATCTGAAATTATATCCCCAACATTCATCTGCAAATTCTGTTACTATGGTAATACTGGCTGTTAGTTTTAAAAGGTTAGCTGTATTGGAAGGAGAACTCAAATAAATTATGCACTATAAAACGATATCACAATAGGAGAAAACATATTTCAATAACATGCATATTACATTAGCTTTCTTAGATAACATGTTAACATCGGATACACCACATGTAAGATGATAGATGGGGCATGGTCCTCACAAATATAAAAGAGAACTAATGTCTTAGCTTCAAAAGGCGTGCGGTGTTTTAGAAACTGTATTCGTAATAAAAATTTGTATATCAATGCACTCTATTATGTGATCGTAGACAGTGCCGTTCTTTATTTTGTTATGCTGTGTTCTTGATAAAGGCCTTTTGGTAGAAACGTTAATTTGTGTATGTGTTTTCCTGTATGTTTGCAGTGTTTAGCAAAGCTACATTATCATTACTTTAAATTTAACCTTTCTTAAAGTGAGATATTTTCGCAAGGTTGGAATCGTTTAATTATGTTCGATGTCATATCACGATTTTTGTTCAAAGATACTAATCTGCCTAGCCAGCTGTTGAACAGAAACCACATGCCTGTCAGCTTCCGGCATGTGTTCGAGGGTGGCATTTTTTGATCTTTTAATATCAGTCCTGGTACCTTTTCGCATTTTTGAACGTGGGCAATAGTCAATATTCTTCTTTTTCTTCTTTCGTTCACTTGAAACATGTCTATATCTGTAATTACCTAACATCATCAATATTCATACCACTACCTAAGAAGCCCAGGGCTGTGGACTGTACAGAATATAGAACAATAAGTCTAATGAGCCATCTTACTAAAATACTTCTCAAGATAATACATGAAAGAATTAATAACAAGATAGACATGGAGGTCGGTGAAGAACAATTCGGTTTTAGGAAAAACAAAGGAACCAGAGAAGCTATACTGAGTATCCGGCTAGTGATAGATAAATATATAGAAGTCCAAAAAAGTATCTATATTTGCTTCATAGACTACAGCAAGGCCTTTGACAGAGTCCAACATGAAAAATTAATCAAATGTCTACAAGAAATAGGCATAGATGGAAAAGACATCAGACTGATTAGAAATATATATTGGGAACAAACTGCATCAATAAGGTGTGAAAACAGTTACTCTCCATACATAGAAATCAGAAGAGGGGTAAGACAAGGCTGCATTTGATCACCAAGCCTATTTAATATCTACACAGAGAATATCTTTAAAAATATAGAGGAAATGCCAGGACTCAATATCAATGGGAAAATAATAAACAACCTTAGATATGCAGATGACACTGTTCTTTTAGCAGAAAGTGAACATGAACTACAAAGACTAATAGATCAAATCAATAAATCAAGTAATGAATATGGACTGGATATAAATATTCAAAAAACAAAAACCATGATAATCAGCAAAGACACTGAAGAACAGGAGGTAAACATAAACATACAGGGAGAGAAACTACAACAAGTAAAACAGTATCAATATCTTGGACACATAGTCACAAATGATGGCAGATGTGAAACAGAAGTTAAAAGGAGAATAGGAATGGCTAAAAGTACCTTCAATGACATGAGGAAATTATTAATATCTAAACAAATTACACACAAGTTAAAAATGAGAATTATAAAATGCTACATCTATTCCATATTAATGTATGGCTCAGAAACATGGACACTAAATAAACAATTAGAAGACAAAATTGATGCCTTTGAGATGTGGGTATATAGAAGAATAGGGAGAACATCATGGAAAGAGAAGAAAACAAATAAAGAGGTGCTAAAGACACTTAATATGAAGAAAGAACTACTAAGAGAAATAAAGATCAGGCAAATAAAATACTTTGGACACATTAAAAGACATGACACTATATTGAAGACCTTACTTGAGGGTAAAGTCAAAGGGAAGCGAGCAAGAGGTAGGCAGAGATACAAGTGGGAGAGTAACATTACACGATGGACAGGTTACAGTCTAGCAGGGTGCACCACCAACACAAGAGACAGGAGATGTTGGAGATACGTTGCAGCCAACCTTCGTTGCGGAGACGGCACTTAATGATGATGATATCTGTAATTCTGTCTCCTGAATAAAGCTCACTGTCTTTTGTAGTTCATACAGTGGCCCATAAAACTTTGATTCCAGTGTTGTTTCCTTTAGCCAATATGTATACCACAGCGTTTTATACTCAGAACAATCTTGAAGTATATGTTTGGTACTCTGTGCTGCCTGTCCACATGTACACATGGCTGTGTTGCCAATCTTGAACTTTGTGTACATGTGACTGCAGAGTCGGCTGTGTCCCGTTCCGAGGCGTAGAATTAAAACTTCTTCTGATCTGTTCATAATGTGATAGTCATCTTGTGTTGGTGTTTGTGGCTTTCTTATTGACTTGATCATCTGTTTTTTTCTTATGGTAGGTGATTGGTATATCTGGTTGGTCTTCGGCAGCACCTTCCTTAGCCAGCTGGTCTGCTTTTTCATTTCCTGGTATTCCACAGTGAGAGAGTATCCACTGCATGGTTACCTTATACTGGTAAGACAATTCACAAGTAGTTTTTTCAAGCTTGTAAGTTTTCCAGACTGGAGAGCTTGAAGCACTGACCTTGCATCTGTCAGGAATACCACAGGCTGTAGGTCAGAGTTGGAGTTAAGCAGTTTTTTAGCTGCCACACTAATTGCCTGGATTTCTTCATCATAATTATTGCAGAATTTTCCTGTCGGTGTTCTGATTGTATCTCTATGCTTGTTTGGATATTCTATATATACACATTCACCTCCATTCCTCACTGCATTCTGTGCTGACCCATCTGTATATACTCTGACCCATATATCTTGTGGATATTCCTCGTCCAGGGAACTAAGGGTGACTGTCCTTCGCTGCACACTGTTCTGTTCGTCCTCGCTTAGTATTCCTTTCACATGGGTCTGAATGTATATTGGCATTCCATGCTTTTCACTCCAAGGGATTTGTTATGGTACAGACCTTAAGGGGCTGTCAACTTCAGGTAGGTCTGTAAGTTGTCTACTGAGTCGTTTAGCTTGGTGGATAAAGAGGCTTCTTTTCAGTCGCCCCATTGCTAGATTTTGGAATCATTCCATCATTGGATAACTAGGCATACACTGAAACTTTTCTGCTTGAATTAGTACTTTTGTGTCTCTGCGTTGGCCAAGTGTTTGTATTCTTTCCATTTTCTGCATCTCTACTATGAGTGTTGATTTCATTGTTCCCAGCATTATCCTGAGTGCTTGGTTCTGTACTTTATCTAGTTCTTGTAATGTGGTGTTTGATGCAGGATCAATAAATCTTAGAAGTCCTGGATTCAATATAAGACTAATAATCAATATAAGACATTGGTTAATTCGAAAACAATGATCTAAAATGACTGAAATGACTTTTCCCGTGATTTTCATTAGTCATTATGTATGCTTTGTGTCTGCAGCCAATGAAAGTCATGGGAAAAGATAAGTGAATTATTTTAGAAGGCTATTTTCTAATTAGACAACAGGTTTTATAATGTCCATGGTCTCGGTTGAGCACTGAAATTATTTTTGTAAATCAAAAATAGCTTTACAGTTTTTCGGTAAAAATCGAATCAGATGTACTTGGTCAACCTACTAGTGAGTTGGCCACTACAACATCGCACATACAGTAAACACATATATAATACAATAATATTTACTTTGTAAAGGAAAAGAAATTCCATGATGTATTTGAAACCAAACCAAACCACCGACCACCTGTCTAGGTAGTCTATATTACTCGATTACATCAGCTACATGTATTTAGTCCGAAATGGAATGTTTGAGATCCATCGGTATACATCTCGGCTCAGGCGATATAGTCTTTGCAGATTGTTGTTGTCTTAATGAAAGCCCCCAGCTCTTCACGATTTCTCAGCGAGATGACCTCCAGTAGCCAAGTTCATGTTCAAGCAAACATCTTGTCTTTCAGGATTTCTGGGTGAGATGGCATCCAGTAGCCAAGTTCATGTTCAAACAAACATCTTGTCTATTGTCATCTTGATACTTCTTTTCCAATCTCACATGCAATCTTGTATTCCCATCAGGAGCGTATACATAACTCTGGTGAGGGGATAGGGTCTACCTATAAATTAAAAAAAGAAGTTAGTAATTATGTTTTTGAGTGAATTTTGATTCCCTTTTTTGTGGAAAACCGTTAGGAGGGAGATTACCCTTTAACGTTACATGTTCTTTTAGCATTAAATGGTATGAGCTAATTTCTGAAAGGGGGGAGAGAGTTTGAACTCAAACCAGCTCGCGCCTATCTGTGTGGTTACCTTTCATTACTAATCTAGAGATTATAGCACAGGAAAACGCCAAATATTAATATTGAAAACACATTAGTTTATCACAGCAAGTAAAACTAACGTGCTATGACATAAATATACATTAGAAATAAAAATGATGTTTTTAGTTTGATGAAACACAAAGAGATGTTTATATATTCGGTAGTTCTGTGCTTGTAGTGTACGTTACTCAAATACATTGTGAATGTCTTTTTTTCAGCTCGAAGTTAAATGATTCGTTGAAAGAAAACAAGCAATAAATACACACGTAAGCTTGATTATAGTCTTAAATATACTTATATATTCTGATGATTATTAATATTGGCACAGCACACATTCATTGAGTATAGTTTCCATAGGGACAACCTAATGTAATTGTGCATGCTGTTTCCGTTGTTCTGTTTATTTTTTGTCCATGTTGTTGCCGTTGTTCTGTATATTTTTTACCATATAATAGTGTTTTCAAGTATTCACCATTTTGACGTTGAATATGTGCTCCGTGTACTCCTGTTTTTTTACGGAAAACAGTCTGTTTCACGGCTAATAATTTATCTGATTGTGTTTGTATTCCGTTGAGAAGGATCTTCAACATGACCTTGCTAGGGTGAGTGATTGGACTAATAGTTCTATAGTTCAGGCACGGTACTAGTTTGCATTACTTAAGAAATGGCATCACACACAACCGTGTGAATTTCCTAGTCCATCATATTTGTTTTACCGCCTAAGCGGATATGTCGAGCCATTGGCGCAAATAAAAAGGCAACACAACGCATTTACATTCTCTGGACTAATTCAACTGGAAATCATGTAGGACCATTGTCCCGAACAAGAGAAATCCAGCGGGAGTTTGAGAACGAACGCTGAAGAAGAAGAAGAAGATATTTTTTTGACAGATCTCTCTTTCTAATAGTGTTGGAATTGTCTCCTGCATATTTAGAAGCTCTGTATCATCTACTCATGATGATGATATCCCCATCAAGAAGATTGAGAGCTGCGAATCGTCTTCCCACAGTTGCATTAAATTTATCAGATATTTCTGGGTTTCTTTACTTTCCGAAATTAATTCTCAGATAAGAAGATTTGTTACGATTGTAATTAATTTTAAGAATCTTATGAGTCACTAATACCATATCGTAATCGATACCAGTACCAGCACTGGGGAAACTCCTGGTCTTCTAAGATTGATTGATACTAGATTTGAATCTTCTGATCACAAACACGAACTCTATGTGATAATGTATCTCCAACGATGGTGCATGTTATGTTGTTCTTCTACATAGTTTATGAAAGAACAATGTATTGTATTAACAAGTGTTATCCTGTAGTTGCGCGTCTGTGACGGCAAAGGTACCGAGTTCGATCCTCACCACAGGCAATTGTGCATCCGGACCGTTCAGAAAGCAATGGCAACCTACTTAACGTATTTATATTGCCTAGAAAATCACCACAGCCAACAAATGCTGGGTTGATAGCTACGTCCTGGATAGGATGTGCTACTAATTTAAATCCTGTAGATGGCTGAAAAATCCAACAATCACAGAGCGAGTTCATTAGTTGTTCCTGTCCCAAATCTACTCACTTTGCCAGTCCATTAAAAAAAAGGTTTTAGGATCTATCTTAGCATTAAATTCACCCAGGAACTATAACAATAACCTTGTTTGCTATGTTCTTTATTATTACCTTCAACTGTGTGTAAAAATGATCAATTTCTTTTTCCCTATAATCATTAGTAAGGCGTACAAGTACATATGTACCATTGAAATATTCTTGCTTTGTGTAGCTATACGTAATGTGATAATCTTACAACTTATATATTCTTGCTTTGTGTAGCTATAATGTGATAATCTTACAACTTATATATTCTTGCTTTGTGTAGCTATACGTAATGTGATAATCTTACAACTTATATATTCTTGCTTTGTGTAGCTATACGTAATGTGATAATCTTACAACTTATATATTCTTGCTTTGTGTAGCTATACGTAATGTGATAATCTTACAACTTATATATTCTTGCTTTGTGTAGCTATACGTAATGTGATAATCTTACAACTTATAGGGAAACAGCTAATGACGAATGTCCACTCTGTTCTCATTAAATAATAAAACCAACTCCATGGGCTGATGATTGTTTTCATCCCCACTAAACTATATTATGTGCTTGTCATCCGGTGAAGTTTTGCCTATCCTCGTCCATATCATTTCATATATACCTAGGAGATCCAAATGATATTTATCGAGTTTATTCGTTAATTCCTTTACTTTGCCGCACTCATCTAATGTTTGCTCATTCCACGTTCCACTATAGAAAAAAAAGCTTTCCAACCTAGAATATTAATGTACAGAATTTTACTTGGAGGCGTCCAACTCCTCTTCGAAACTTGGCTTATTGGCAGGCACAAATAATAAAATTATCATTTTACGCATTTATATCGGACAATAAAGAGAGCTGACGAGCTCTTATTTTTGTCTTTTTAATTCCAGGAGGGGGCAGGGGTGAAAATAATTTTTTTAAGAAAGGGGGTCTTGGGTGAAAAAGATTGAGAACCACTTGTAAAAAAAGTACAAGTTAAAGTGCATGACATTGTTAATATAATGTAAGTGCAGATTCATAGTGAGCGGACATATAAGTAACATTTGTGGATGCATAGGATAGTAGATAAGAGAGATACACAAATAATGTAATACGGGTATTCTTAGAGATGCAGGTAATGTGCCAAAACGTATGCACTGTTTTATGGAGAATTATTCTTATCTTCGTATTGTAGAGAACTTCTTTCTTTGTTGAGTAATCCTATAATAAGTCTGAAACAATCCCCAAGCTGATTATTTATGTGGGTTCAACCACATCCTTCAGTCTATCCAAGATCAGCAGAAATTTCACTTCCAGGTTACAATCGGAGGCAACCAATTTGAATGTTTTATATGGATTGTATGTCGTGTTTGTTGTGATAGTTTTAAAATGTGCAAAAAGCATTGTTTTTCAAGAGATAAACTTATCTAGGATTTCACTGAAGAATATATTCACGTGTACCAGTATGGAAATATTGAAACTTTTGTGTGAACCTATTTGCGACTTAACAATTCGCAGAAAGTGTGTTCTAGGATGCAGATTGAGATACAATTAAAGCAAGAAAATGTGATCAGATTACTGTAATCCTGATTATTATTTCCATGGGATTATAATATGAGGGAAAGATGGAATATATTTATTCTACGTAGCTTCTGGTCACCTAAAAAAACCAGGGGGGTTTTGACAAAAATATTTCTGTCCGTGATATATGACTATGTCGTACAATCACTTACAGAAACATTTTTGTCTTTTGTGTATAACTATGTCTCGTACAATCACTGACAGAAACATTTCTGTCTGTGGTATATAACTGTGTCTTGTACAATCACCGACAAAAATATTTTTGTCTGTGGTATATAAATGTGTCTCGTACAATCACTGACAAATTAGAAGTTAACACGATCGTCATTCGAAAGAATTCTGCTTTGAAGGCATATGTATACGAACATTTTGTCCTCTGAATTGCCATCTTACCTATGACTTACAGGACCAAACTCTTGTAAAGATTAATAAAAACTGTGTTTCAGAAATCATCTGTAACGTAAGACAATCTTACATCTCAATGTTTGTTATTGGTATACTAGTAACTGAATGTAGTAGACAGTGAGATTTTAAAATATCATTCAACATTAATTGTACTATTAACACTTGTAACATATGCTGCTTTACAGAGACTCATATTACCGGAGTTTGAAGCCAAACTCACAACATTAACATATGAAATGATATTCAACATTGTTACATGAATTTCTATGAAATAGTGTTATAAAGTCGTTCGTGATGAGTGCGTGCCAATGGATGTTTAAAGCTAGACATTATTTACAAAGCTCTATCTCTCTGATACTTTACACGCAAAAAAAAAAAAATACAAAAAAAAATTAAAAATAGATTTCTCAGTTATCCAGCACAAGAAAATTTAGTGCATTGTCACAAATTTGTAGATTCAAATCATTAAAATTTTTTCCAGTCTTAATTTATCTGTAGTGTGTATAATGGTGAATATAATTTGTAATATATACATTGATTCACATAATTCACCACATTTAATATGTAAATATATTGTATATAATTCATAGCATTCTTGATTTTTGATTAGAACCTGGATTCACAACACGTGGAGCACTCCGTCCCAGCACCTTTCCTTCAGTGTATCTAGACTCAGAGTCCCGGTCAGGTGTTGATTGTGTGATCTTCGGGACCTTTCAAAAAATTACTTTTCCTTCCCTCTACTCTAGATACTCTCATTTCTAACATACTCTGTATGTGTACGTTCTCAGCTTCAATGGCATTGTCTTCATCTTGAAATGAATTCATTACTGCCTTGATCAAGTCTACTTTAGCTCTTCTCAACATTGTTCCGTCTATCACCGCATTGCCTGCCAATACGTCGGCTCCCTCGTTTCCACTGATCCCAGCATGACCAGGGCAGTATATCCATGTAATGCTCTGGACAACTGAGTTGTTCAATAAGTCCCATTATTCTTTTCTCAGCATGTTTCATTATTATTCTATTACTCATCATTATTGTATCTTGCGCAGCATATTTTGAGAGTCTGTGAGTATTACCGAGTGTGTTGATGTATCAGTTATCAATCAATTACGTGCTGCTGTAACTCCCTCTATCTCCATCCTCATGCTCGATGTGACAGTGGGATATGCTGAAGATTTCTCGACCAACTTCACGCCTTCTCTGTAGGCAACAAAACACTAACAGCTTTTATTTGTTCTTCTGTTATCTGAGCCGTCTGTGTATGTAATTATGTCTTGTGGTTTTGAGAACAACTGGGCGAGTTCATGCACTGTAACCTGGGACCTGACATCCCCGTCCATTTTCGACACGCTTTATCTAGTTGTATTTTTACTTTAGTCAGTGATTTGTTCTCAGTGTCTACCTCCACCCATTCACTGGCCTTTCCTATTATTAAAAAAATTACACAATTTGGCTGATGACACGTCCCATAGATAGATTACTAATTTACACAATAATAATTCATCACATTTAATATGGAAATAGATTCTATATAATTTAAGATCAACTATTGGAGTACAGTAAAATAAATTTTAAATCCTGGATATTTTAAATGAAAGTGGATTTCCGAGATCTGTTGGGCAAATTACTTTTCTGATCTGAAATAAAGATGGCCGTGGATCATCTCTGATATTTTTTATAAGAGCCTCAAATAGTAAATGTGGCGGGCGGTCTCCAGGAACTGTTCTTGATGTGACATTTCATGCTCATTTCACTCTTTTTGATACTTGATATTTTTATAACAACTTGAAATCATTAATGCGGTTGACGGTCTCCATGTACTTTTCTTAATGTCGACACCTCCCAAAAAGATGATCATGCTTTTTGTTTATGAACTGCTTATAGGAGTATTCGAATATCCATTCACTCTTTATATTTGTTTATGAACTGCTTATAGGAGTATTCGAATATATTCTTTCCACTCTTTATATTATTACGTGCTCCAGGGATTTAGAAGTTAGAACAACATCATCCTCAAGTGTTACCTTGAAATACATACATGTCTCAACTGTAGTAGTTCATTGGATAATTCGTGTACTTTATGTGAATTTCTTGATGACATTATCCCCAAGTGTGAGAAGATCTGATGCTGATGACAGAACCTCAACGGATTACGAATTTGGCATCGTGTTCCCTGTGCCAGGTGGTGAAGTTATATTTTCAGTTCCAGATTAGGTTTTATCTGCTATTATTTTTATGGGGAGATTTTTAGGGCTTTAGTAAATCCCAGATGACTGCAGTTTAGAGCTTTAGTAAATCCCAGATGACTGCAGTTTAGAGCTTTAGTAAATCCCAGATGACTGCAAAATATAAAAATCTTTCTGAGCATGGCACTGGAAGAGACTGGACATCTTGCACAAAACCGAGATGTTTACAAGACTGCAGTGATTTGTAAATGTATAATGTAAATTATAATATAAACGTATAATATACTAATAATAAATGTAAATGATCTGTAACTGATACGCAAAATAGATAATTAAAAAATTACACAATTTGGCTGATGGCATGTCCCATAGATAGATTACTATTTATTCAGTTTGCCTGATGATACGTCACATAGATAGAAAGGTGGCTATTTTACACAGTGTGACTGTATATTGCAATGTCACGCTAAAGACAGTTTTCTACCTGAGAGGAGATGTCGCTGATACTTTAATGCAATCTCGATGATTGTTGCAAGATATAGTTGTAAGGTGAAATTCCCATTCAACCAGCTGGACACTCTTCTACTATGTAGGACTTTGTCGTGACTTTCTTGCATGAATCTCGAGGTATGCTGCAGATAAAAGAGTTGATTCCCTCCCAGCACGCTGGTCTTTAATATAATTTATCAAGGCTGTGATAATAGAGTGGGGAGGGGGTTGGATCGCCTTTAGGACATGCATGACAGCTGGCTATGTTAGTATTCTTTGGTATACTTTCGAGCTTCGGCAATACAGGAGAAAATTCTGGTAAAAGAGTGATACATTGTCTTACACCAATGATGGTCCTGAACTCTTCTGATTTGTTGCTTGTTGCATTAATAAATAATCTATAACAAATTAGATGTGTTTCAGTTTACATATTTGTAACGTAATCCTAGAGTTTTCTTGAAGTGACACAACCGAAAAACTGTTTTCTTAGTTCTACGAAGATTATATGTATCTCATATTTAGTTTGGTTTACTTTAATGAACCGATTCGACGTTGGCATATTATGGACACATCCATGTTTTTTTGATTTCTTTCAACACACGCAGAAGCGTGTTCGTTCTGAGAATTCATATTTCTTGCTAATTACAAACACTACATAATCGCCACATCAAGCGCCCCGTATGAGATATGTTGTATTCTTTTAGTCACAATTATCGTATTTTCTTCCAATTCGGTGCCCTCATTTAGAAAGCGTTCATGTAAATATCGGCGACTGTTGTGGCAACCTCGATTGCTAAGCGATCCTCAGAGGTGCCATAACCAAAATACATTTAGTTTGTGAGAAGAGGAACAGTTTTTCCAGGGCGCTACAATTCCTAGTTTTTAACTGCTTGTAATAACTTTAATATGTTCGTATTGTCCGCACTTAATATTCTTAATTTGTGTGCATTGGAAGCTAAAGTGTTTGTTCTTTTATTGCTATTTAAATACTAGATCAATTATAAAACAGAGAAGACACATGCTATGTGCAGGCGTGTGGCAGAAGATAAAAGGGCGAGTTCTATTTGATCAATTTTAAGATGGGGTAGAGAGAGGGAGCAAATTGTTTGTGTTTGCGTTCTCTCTCAAGTTCCCACTGGATCTTACAGCATAATAGTACCACTAGTATTCCAGCAGGAATCCAGAGGACTGAAATTAGCTGCGTGGGCCTTTTATTTAGGCCGACACATAGGGTTTCGGTGGTAGAGATATTTCAACAATGTGGCAACAAAAAAATACAATTATGGAAATGTAAAACTTAATAGAGTATCAGTGAGAAATAAATGGTCATGATCGGCAATGTCTAATCCAGACCATACATCTAAAGAGGAACAAAAAAGACAAATTAAACAGATAAATTGGGTACTTGTCCTCGAAGCAGCCACTATTATTTACTATTTCCCACAGAAAACACACGCTCGCACACACATATACAAACATACATTCACACACAAATACAAACATTGATTCACGCACAAATACAAACATACATTTACGCACAAATATATGTTGGCTCGGTGGGAGGTACTTGATAGTTAGCTAGCTCCGGAAACCCACCTCTTTCAAATGACCCGTGGTTCGAAAGTCGAACATTAAATTTGTATTGACCTAACAATTGAGATTGGATGTATTTGTGCCGACTCCAAATCAAACAATATTTTAATAGTAATGTCCCGTACAGAATATATTACTATACATATATATATATATATATATATATGGTACTGCGGAAAGTGGCTTATACATAAATGGGAGTTAAATAAACAATAAACTGTATTGCGTTGAGGACAGGTGCCAGAAATTTAACGATTATTTTTGCCGAAGACGGATGTGTTGAGCCATTGGCGCAAATAAAACGGCAACACAACGCATTTCCATTCTCTGGACTACATCTTGCTGGAAATCTGGTAGGATCATGGTCCTGCTACAAGAGAGACCCAGCGGGAGTTTGAGAAAGAACGCCAAAGAAAGAAAAAATACTATTATTTTCTGATAAAGGCGCACTATCTTGCAGAAACCATTTGTTAAGGCTGACGCGAAGTGAACCAGATTCGGTCTAATGGCAACTTCTTTCCACTCAAGTGAACAGGTTTTCCGTACTTGATCATCATATACTAGATTTGGTTGGTCAAGTACGGAAAACCTGCCTACTTTAGTTGCAAGGCGACTTGGTGCCGCTAGAACAGACATGTTCAGTTCCCGTCAGCCTTAAGAATTTTTGCATCTATCTTCATTCATCCTACTTGAATTTATACTTTTAAATATAAAGTTTTTTGCTGCTTAGCATTAAATAGTAAACTCAGAAAGTGAAATCTCAGTGGTTACACTTGAGTGAGCACGGTTGGAGGAGACATCTCGCTACAGCAATTATTGTATATTTAATATCCTTGCTTCCATTTGCTATTAGTATTTTATAACACATTCACTCAAGCTGAACTTATTGATCGTTTCAGCTCCAACGACAGTAGACATAACAAAGAACAACAATGAAGTGGACGGTCTACTTAGCAATGGTTCTGGTAACTTTAGCTTATCTCATTCTTGGAGCAGTTGTTTTTCATTTTCTGGAACGAGACGACGAGGCTGATGCAAAGAGGGTTTTTGCGAAAGTGCATAAAGATTTTTTGAGTAAGTTCTCATGTTACGTAATTCGAATGGTGTGCATCTGCTGTCTAATATAATCACCTTTCTCTTTTTGTCCATCTTTTCCCTCCTCGTCTTCATCAGCCTCTTATTTTCTTTGTTCTTCTTCTTTTATTTATTCTTCTTCACCTTCTCTATCATCATCATCTTCTTGTATTTTTATCCCTCATCTTCTTTTTTCCTCCATCCAATTTTCTTCTTCTTCCTCTCCGCCTTCTTTCATTTCTTCACAGTCTTCTTCTCTCTCTTTTCTTTTTCTACTTCGTCTAATTCTGCATCTGTTCATTTTTATTTTCTTCTCTTTCTTCAGTTTCTCCCTTTCTTTTTTCCCTTTCCATCTCATTTCATCCATGCTCTTAAAATATAGTATCATTACTTTTTACTGTATTATTCCTGCTTTGTTAAGACGGACGAAGTACACATGAAGTCATCGGAGTCATTGGACGTAGTGAAGCCATGCAGTAATACAAACTTCGTGGTAATATGTGACATCGATACCATGCAGTAATATGAACTTCGTGGTCATATCTGACATCGATACCAAGAAATGGTATTACAGGTTTCTAAGAGTTGCTAACTTTTGGATATGAAAGAATGCTTTGGCATAACACCCCCCCCCCAAATGCCCCTTCCACCCCAATGTGTACATAGGAAACAAGAGTTTAATCGCTCATAACTTCGGTGGATGAAACACAAAAAGCCAAAAACACAATAATTTTCTGGATTATATATTTCAATTCTGCAGCACGTATATCAACACTATATTGACAGATCTGTGTCACATTATTACATCCCTTTTCATATTTGCCATTTTTAAATATTTGCCTTCTTCTTAGAAACAATTAGCCCAGAGCTATTTATTGATTTGTCCTAACGCAATATACACGTGTACATTGTGTATACGCTGCGATAGTTGTTTATCTAACGTCTCTGCGCTTCTGATCTATGTGTTTTCATATAGGTCAGATGTTGATGTTAGCAATCTTATTTTTTCTTGAATCGACGAACCGGGTTGAAATTCTTTTTGTGTGATATGGAGACAATAAGCTCTTTATTTTAGTTTTTTGAAGCTCCTCGTAGTATTTTCTGAGTTCTGAGCCCAGCGCTTATAGTACTATTAGATCAGCCTGGCAGTTCAGAAAAAAACTTGGTGGCCCGGATGTGGCTCCTTGGTCGTATTTTTGCTACTACCGATGTAGATTTATCGTTTGTGTTTTGATTTTGTCTTCGTAAAGTATCTTTACTCGAAACGTTGTTTGCCCTTGTTTTCACTGTTAACTTATCATGTTTAATACGACTATCAGAATCTTCATCTATTATTTCTCCAGGTAATTATTACAATTTCTCCCTATTATTTCTTCATTTCACTACTACAATCGCCTATTATTTCTCTAAGTAACTTTTACATTCTCCAATTGTTATTTCTCCAAGTAACTATTACAATATTCCACTGTTATTTCTCCAGGTAACTTTTACTTTCCCACACCACTATTTCTCCAGGTAACTACACTTGCATCAATGCAGACATTTTGCAAGAATATGTGCTAATGGTAATTGAAACGCAGAGTGCAGGTGTATCAGTTACTAGGATAACAGACAAGATTGCTACCGGTAACGGAACTAGGGAGGAGATTGAGGATACAGGAACAAAATGGGATATTCCATCTGCGATACTCTTTTGTATAACTGTCATTAGTACTATCGGTAAGTATTTACATGGGTCTCTAACCACGGACTTCTAGATACTAGGGTATGTTACGGGATATACATGTCACACTAAGAGTTGGATGTAAAGTTAAAAAAAATCATTCATATGGGCTCTTCTACAGTACTATTAATTTTCTTATAATATTTTGAGTTATACTGGTGAAAAACTAGTTAAACTGGTTATAACGTCTTGAAGTCAAGTTTCACCACACTATATAGATGAAAAGTGTACACTTTTGCAGTAAGACAAATGAAAGTTTGTGTTTAAAACTACTAACTCTTGCAGTGACGTTTCATATCCCGTAGTGTATTCTTATATCCATAGAACTTATATTCAGAAAATGGAACTCTTATGAAAATGTTGCTAAGCACTAACTGAGAGTACAGCTGAGCGATTCCAGTCTTGTCTACAACCTTATAATTATCTATCTATCTATCTATTCACTAAACCCTTTATTGTCTAACAGCGTCAGGGGTACAAGAGGGGAGGATATTCTGATTGTCAAATAAAAGAAAAGAACAGTGCACATGCTAATATCAAATCTTGTCCACTAGAACAGTGATTCTCAACATGACTCATATGACCCCATTGGGGGCAGGAAAAAAATGTGTCATTGGGGGAGGGGGGCGCAAACCAATCTATGGGGGGAGAAAAAAGTAACTACATGAAAGATAATTAATGAGATAAATAGTAACAAGTCTTGAAGATAGCCAACCCATAATTTTTTATTCTCCAGAGGACCAAAAACGAAAAATTGTACTAAATGGAGGCCACGGAGCAAAATATATTGAGATTTACTGTGTTAGAATACTAGATCGAATGCAGAAAAAAAAGAAACATATAGAAACAAATTGCGAGATGCAGTGCAGATTTTAGATGAAGGTTGCATAAACAGTGGGTTATATTACGAGCACTATTGTCATTGGGAAAGAAATGCACACAGTATATCCAGTTTATGTGGTTTCACCTTATCTGCACCTCATACAAAATAATTGCTTATAAGACTTTTTTTTGGGAAAATGCCAAAAGTAAGAATGAGAGTATGAAGTAACATTGCGATAAAAGTAAAAGTACGGGAAGCTGTGACGTGGTACACTGTTGATTGTGTGTGTAGGTAGAGATTAAGACAAAAAAATATGAGTCATTCAGTGGAAATGTAATGAGCTAACGGGAACCATATGTTACGAAGATGTAAGGATTGCTGTACGTATTTGATTGTGTGTGGCTTCAACGTAAAAGTAAGTGCCAGGTAAAAATACTACGTAAACATTTGTTTTAAAATAAAAGATTGACGAGGTGTAAGCAAACGTCACTAGTAGACGTTAGATAACACTTTAACTAGTCAAACATTATTGGAAGACAGCACTCCACTGAGTAGTACAAGTTAGATAACACTTTAACTAGTCAAACATTATTGGAAGACAGCACTCCAGTGAGTAGTATAAGTTAGATAACACTTTAACTAGTCAAACATTATTGGAAGACAGCACTCCAGTGAGTAGTATAAGTTAGATAACACTTTAACTAGTCAAACGTTATTGGAAGACAGCACTCCACTGAGTAGTACAAGTTAGATAACACTTTAACTAGTCAAACATTATTGGAAGACAGCACTCCACTGTTTAGACAGCATGCTCTCATCAGGTCAGTAGATATAACTTTGCTGAGGGGCTGTCTATAAATTACGTCAACAATTGTATGCGAATTTTTACCCCTCGCTCTTGGCAACGAATTTCGGTACTAGTTTTAGATAAACTACAATTGCAATTAATTAAAATCCAGATCGAAGGGAAGGATGGGTGTCTTATTTACAAAAGGAATTTGCGCACACAGTGCTGCCAACTCGTTTTGTTGCCACCGCTTTCGAAGCCACCCTTCATGATATTTCTCCTTCTAAGTAACTAGAATTAGTGTAAGGTGAAATAAGGAGTGCAGATTACAGCAGAGATATGCTGCTCATATATACATTGACTGAGTTCTAAGATGATCAGTAAGTGATTAGTAGTACAGCAGGATGTCTAAAGAAGTAACACTTAAATACTGGCTCTTTCTAGAGCTTGCAAAGTCTTGAATGACAAATTATTTGAATTGCGCACATTTCAGTTTACGATGAGATGAAACAAAAGGAGCTAGTGTGCGTGCTCGTGTGTGTGTGTGTGTGTGTGTGTGTGAGAGAGAGAGAGAGAACATAAATGCAAGTGGGACAGATGTTGCGTCAGTATCAAATATTCCTACAAAAATAACAGAGCAAGTAAAGTACGAAGCCATTCATCTCAAATTAAATAGATAATTATATATATCTCTATTGTATTTTTGTTAGGCGCCGCAAAAATGGATGACAATCGGTTTTCGAGCTATGACATGTATGGTCGCTTGATATGCAATACTATATTGACGTCTCAGAGTGTTGATAACTCATTCAATATACCTTCTGCTCGGTCATCTTCTCCTGCTTGCTATGTCCAGTCAAATGTTGCATGCCCTTGCTGCTGACCAGTGTTTGGTTCGTACTCATTAAGTGACAAAACCATTTCTATTTATTTTTCAATATATTTGACCATAGATTTTTCTCAAACAGTTCTTGTAATCCCTTAATTCCTCACATAGTCTCTTTTTTGCTTTGCTTCTTTTCTTTGACATCGCATTTCACACAGAGTAAGGTTTATCTCTTGTTCTTTAGTTAGTGTCCACGTCTGACATTGATAACGCAATGTTGGTATGAATATGGAATTTATAATTAGTCTTTTCGTTTACGTCAGACGTTATCACACGAGCCACTCACAAACTCCCTGTAACTCCGTAACGAGAAAATTGCAGTATGATTGACAGTCAGTTTCCATCCACTTAGATGTGTCTAACAAGATTAGTGTAAATTTATAATTTACGTAGTCGGCGTTTTGAATTCTTGTCTCGATGTCTATGTCCGTTCTTCCGTTGTCTATAAATATGCCCCTGCGATATTTCAATTACTGCACATGCTTCAGTTGTTGAGTTTTTATCTTTATATTGAATGTATCAGGCTCTCTGTCTATAGAGATAACTTGTATTCTGTATTGATCATCATGTTGTTATAGATGTAGCTTTCGTTGAGTATATTTATGTGATCTTGCAGTTCTTCACTTGAACTGTGAAGTAGGCACTGATCGTCAGCAAACTGATCGTAGTTCAGTTAAGTAATTTTACTGGTAAGCTTTTGGTTGTCTTTTGCCTGCTTTGGTAATATATACTGAAGCGCATTAAAAACGCACCGCCTGTATAATCCAGGAACAGAGAGTGAAATGTAAATATAAGTGTTTACAAGCTTACATATTTGGAATCTGTATTCATTTTCCTATGAATCCATGCTAATCATTAATTTTTATTTTTTATTGTTATGCAATACATTTCACATGCTGTGCAGGCAAAGGGGAAAACCAAAATGGCAACCAATAATAACAATTCTTTTACACTAGCCTCAGTTTCTGGTATGTCCAACGTGTGCTTGCAAACAAGCTTGGCAGAGGCTCCTCATGGAAAGCAAAGTCTCTGAAGAAAATTATAAGGAATCAAGTCCCATTCACGTGTAAGAGCAGCTTCGATCTTTTGCAAATTTGCTGCAGAACCTTGCCTGTAGACTCTGTATCCAAGCTCGTCCCACATTTGTTCTATAGGGGGACAAGTCTGGTGATAGGGTAGGCCAATCAATCGTCACAATGTTCTGCTGCTATAGATATTGATGTGTAATGCATGCGGTGTGCGTACGTGAGTTATCCCGAGGGGAAGCTGTAAATCTGGATAATATATGAACGCGGGAACAACTAATGCACCAAGAACCTCATCTCTATATCTTACGAAATTTATATTTCTCCGGAAGACGTGCAGAGGAAAGCGATGGTGAAAACTGAATCTTCCCCAAACTTAAATACTGCCACCTCCAAATTGGTTGTTCTGACGAGCACATCAATCAGCAAAGGGCTCTCCACGCCGTCGCCAAATCTGCATATGTCCACCAGTAGAACAGTGGTTGAATCTGCTCTCGTCTGTGAATATAACAGCATTCCACTGCAGTCTAGTCCATCTGACATGTTGTTCTGCCCATTGTAGGCTATACTGACGATGTCTGTGAGTTACGTTATGCCCAACAATAAGATCATCTTGCAGTAAGGACTGTATCTCTGAGTCGTTGCATAAGTGTCATTCGAGAAACTTGCCACGTCTCCAACATACCAATGCTTGGTAGGCGGTAGTTTTCAGATAGTAATTACATTTCAAGCACACGCAATGGATGTTGTGTCTCAATGGCACATTATATAGAGTATCGAGTATTTTTTATATAAAAAGTATTTTTTTATATAGAGTATAATACGACAACGCCTACCCATTTTCAGGGTTATGGCTACCGGGAATCGTGTTGCACGTGTAATTTTCATTGTTGTCGTGTAGTCTGTATACAAACTCTCGGTTTGACTTATGCACTTTTCATTCCGGTAGCCATTTGCTCTCTATCTCATAACAAACAGGGGGAAAATTCATTCTCACACTTTTTTCTCAGCGTCCCAGCAGCAGTATATATAATAGTGGTGCGTCTTTAAAGTGCTTTAGTATATAATGAATACTAAAATATCATACCAATAATAAACAATAATGGTGATAGGATGTAACCATGTCTAGCTCCTATTGTTTCAGAAAACCACTTCGTAAGCCCTGCACTTGCTCTAACTGCACTTTCACTGTCTTTATATAATACTTTTATACAGTCTTGTAATACTGCAGCAATTTATTATTATATAGTAAATGTCAATAAATATCACATTGTAACGCCACTGAAATCAAAGATAGATTGAAATAGATACATAGATTGAAGTCAAAGATAGATTGAAATAGATAAATAGATTGAAGTCAAAGATAGATTGAAATAGATAAATAGATTGAAGTCAAAGATAGATTGAAATAGATAAATAGATTGAAGTCAAAAATAGATTGAAATAGATAAATAGATTGCAGTCAAAGATAGATTGAAATAGATAAATAGATTGAAGTCAAAAATAGATTGAAATAGATAAATAGATTGAAGTCAAAGGTAGATTGAAATAGATAAATAGATTGAAGTCAAAGATAGATTGAAATAGATAAATAGATTGAAGTCAAAGATAGATTGAAATAGATAAATAGATTGAAGTCAAAAATAGATTGAAATAGATAAATAGATTGAAGTCAAAGATAGATTGAAATAGATAAATAGATTGAAGTCAAAGATAGATTGAAATAGATAAATAGGTTGAAGTCAAAGCTTATAGTGCACTGCAATCTCAAATACTATTATTGAGTATGCGCCTTGACATAACCAATATTGACTATCGTTTGAGGTAAAAATAATGTGTATACTGATGATTTTCGGCACAACGTGGATGGAGGAGAGGACAGAGAAAATCCTGGAATGATAACATCAAGGCATGGCTGGCGTGATTTTTCTACACTTCTCAGAATAGCTGAGGATAGAGTTATTTGAAGGGCATTTTTGTGCTGATGTCTCCAGTGTGTAACCTCTATGACCCTGACGGGTTATGGGTATTATTATTATTATTATTATTTAAACATGCAGTGGATACCCTCTCGCTGTATAATACCAGGAAATGAAAAAGCAAACCAATTGGTTAAGGAAGGTGCTGTCGGAGATCAACCAGGTGTACCAATCATCTACCATCAGAAAAAACCAGAGGATCAAATGAATAAGAAAGCCACAAACACCAACACAAGATGACTATCATATTATGAATAGATCAGAACAAGTTGTAATTCTAGGAGAGAAGTTCGAGACACGACCGACTCCGCAGTTACATGTACACAAAGTTCAATATTGGCAACACGGCCATGTGAACACGTGGACAGGCAGCACAAATTGCCAAACATATACGTCAAGATTGTTCTGAGCATGAAACGCCGAGACAGACATATTGACCAGAGGAAACTACCATTGGAATCAAAGATTGATGTGCCACTGTGTGAACTACAAAAGACAGTGAGTTTTTATTCAGGAGACAGAATTACAGATATAGACATGTTTCAAGTGAACAAAATAATAATAATAATAAAATTATTATTATTATTATTATTATTGGCAACACTGACATCGCCGTTTAATCTCTACTTTTTCTTCACTAGACAAATAAGTGTCACTATCATATTAGGTAGAATAAGGAGACCATCATACAAAGAGAAGAAAACAAATAAAGTGGTTCTTACAACACTTTATATGAAGAAAGAACTAATAAAGGAAATATAGAGGAAAGCTCTGATATAGCCAATCTGGATTATTTGTCCCCGGTTGAAAGAAGTATGCCTCGCCAAAAGAGGCACATGTTACTAAACAACTTTTTCAGAAGCACAACATGAATTCCCTTCGATCTCGACTTCCAACAACTTCAGTTGAACGAATAAACATGTACCAGAATGTCATGAATTTGCCTCCACTTGCCTAATTATGTCCCCATCCTTTCATTAGTTTATTAGTTCCTTCCAAGTTTATTAGATAAAGAAAAGATACGAACACATTATATCTTCTTTTCAGATGTAAAAATAGGAGATTCAAATTCGAGAAATTTAATTGGTGTACAGAAACAGTTTTGTAGACATGTATTTGTAACTCATGTGTTTACTGATATTCGGAAGGGTATAAGTGAATAACTGCCAGTTTTTATTCAAATACATATCAGCAACGGAGATGTGCAAGCTCAGACTCTGGCATGTTCTTGACATGACTAAATTCATTTCGGTTGTGGCTCTTTGGGTAATGCTTTTGATGCCTGCGCCCGGTCTAGTTTCGACGCTGAGAGTCATTCCGAGTGATGTAGGCGATATTGTTTCTTCCTAATTGTCTGTTTCTTGTTTTGTTAATAAGTTGAGTTGCTGACTTCTCCCACATGGTATGTTATGATGATAACCCATCATGCAACTTTTCATTTTGTCTTGATATCTGTTATTCCCTATAATCTCTCTAGTGGTTATTCAATGTTCCTGTTTTTATGTATCATCATATGCCAAACCTATGATATGTCATGTTTATCGTACAAGACGACTAAGTAGAATTAGAAACATTGTTATCTACCCAATCTCACAGAAAGTCAAAACTAACATAAAATAAACAAACCGTGAACAGAAAAAGAGATAAGAACAGTGGACTATGGTTCAATTTTCCCTGAAACATCTCACTCGTATCTAACGTGATATAGGTACCAGGGTTTAAGCTAAAATAAATAATGATCAATTGTAAAATGGATAGTTATATGGTTAAATAAAATTTACTGATAAAACCAAGCACACATATAGGAGGTGTAGGAGATTGACCTCCCTACCAATCTCCCAATAGTTTGACCACCCTATCAACCTCTCAAGAAAATATAACGTGAGAGTACTAAATAGCAATAAAAAAGGGGTAAACCACACACCTTTTATCCGTTTCTATAAAACAAATCGTCAAAGGACCCCAAAAAAGTAGAGCATATCTCTTATGCCTCTTCCTTTGTAAAGTCGTATATATGGAGCTTCTAGAAATCCTGTGATTCCGCACGCGCGCGCACACACACACAGAGAGAGAGAGAGAGAGATAGAGAGAGAGAGATAGAGAGAGAGAGAGAGATGAAACAGCTTCGCGTAGATATGAAATAAAAGTGTTGTCTCAAGACTTAGTTTTAACGTGAATACAATGAAGGGCTAATGCCGTTCTACAACTGACACTCGCGAAATGAAATTTACTGGGTTATGTACGGTATGAACACACCTGCACATCTTTAATCACGTCAAGGTGTAATTTTAACAACATATTAGCATGTGAAACACATTTACTTTGGTATATATATATATATATATATATATATATATATATATATATATATATATATATATATATATATATATATATATATATATATATATATATATATATATATTCTGAAACACTATATTGAATAACACTATTCAAAACAATTATTATACCAACGCTGTATTACCAATGCCAAACTTGGACAACGACAAGCACAAGACAAACGTAAACTTGTGACAGCTGAAATGGCATGCTTGCGGAGAATCCTAGGAATACGCTGAGAGAGTAAGAAATGAGGACATAGTTAAAGAACCGGTACCATTGCAATCTTGGAATATAAGAGACAACAGATAAACTGGTTTGTACATATCAGCAGACTACCATCAGACAGCATACCACATAAAGCTATTCTACACAGATACAGCGAAGGCTGACTTAGAGGCCGACCACGAAAACGATGGACCACCGAAATAAAAGAGGCAACAAATTCCACAATATACCTAGCACACACGAGGGCCATCTCCAGAAAACATTTCTTCCCCTGTCGCTGAAAGGCAACAAAGGGTTTAGCGAATATATATATACATGTTTATTATCTGTTTAATATTATATGTATCAAATATTTCCAGCTTCATCTTCTTCTTCTACGTTATTTCTCATACGGAAGATTAATGGGATGCACTTCTGTTAACGGAATATGTTGTGCAATGGTTTACAGTTTATCTGTGATATCTGATTACCAATATCTTGGACACATAGTCACAAATGATGGCAGATGTGAAACAGAAGTTAAAAGGAGAATAGAAATGGTTAAAAGTACCTTCAATGACATTGCGAAAAATAGTAACTTCTAAACAAATCACAAAGAAGTTAAAAATGAGAATTATAAAATGCTACATCTATTTTATATTAATGCATGGCTCAGAACATGGACACTAAATAAACAATTAGTAGACAGAATTGATGCCTGTTAGATGTGGGTATATATAAGAATAGGAGAACATTATGGAAAGAGAAAACAAATAAAGAGGTGCTAAAGACACTTAATATGAAGAAAGAACTATTAAGAGAAATAAAGATCTGGCAAATAAAATATTTTGGACACATTAAAAGACATGACACCTTATTTAAGACCTTACTTGAGGGTAAAATCACAGGGAAGCGAGCAAGAGGTAGGCAGAGATACAAGTGGGAGAGTAACATCACACGATGGACAGGTTACAGTCTTGCAGAGTGCACCACCAAAACAAGAGACAGGGGATGTTGAGATCTCTTGTAGCCAACCTTCTTTGCGGATACGGCACTTGATGATGATGTGATATCTGTGTCTCTCGTCCTGACACATACGACTTCAGCATGACTGCATGGTCACATTGACCTTCTATGAGAAGCGAAGCTAATTCCAGTTTCCAACCCCAAACCCCCTCTATCGCCAAGTACAATATGCATGACATGTAGCAATGTTACTGTCCTTTGCTCCCCTTGTGGGCCTCAGCAACACACGGGAAGTCTATATATGTAATAAAATATGACTGTGACGAAACATTTTATATATATAATATTGTTAATATTACAAAACGTATCATATTTCCATCAAAATAAAATATTTAGTTTGCCACTAGTCGAAATTCTGGTTAGTAATTAGCTGCCATCTTGACACACAGAAAATGTTATCTGCATGGGGTACAAAAAACATTATCTATAATGCAAAAGAGCGGTGTTAAAATGGCTGCTGTCATGAATACGAACTTTATCAAATAACGGGGAAAACCCAATCAACACAAAACAGAAATCATGAATAACATGTCGTGCCGAAATTAGATATTGTGGTGCCTTGGACAATTTATTATTCGTGAAATATTTTTTTTTGTCAAAAATTTCAAACATTGATTGAGGCAACTGTTTGAACTGTAATATCTGTCATTAGAATAAGTGAGATGCATAACTGCGACGGTAGATTGTCAGCCTCTGTGCTGAAATGTCCAGAATTCGATTTCAGCAAGGAAAGTTTTTTTTGGAAAACTATAAAATGTTCGTTACATAGGTATATTATAAGTGAAAAAATAGCACGGTTCCATAAGGCAATAACGTATAAATACACGTATATATATACATACACATCCGCAAACATGCAAGCACGCACGCGCACCACTCAGAGGTGTGCTTACAAATCCATCTGTAGTTTCTTACTGCATTTACATAACTTGGTGCATTGCACATGATTTCAAATTTGTTTGTTAATTGGTCAGGCGTGACAATATAGTTTCTTTGAGCAGCTGCATTTGAGCAGACTCTTTCAACCAAAGAACGGAGTCTGTTATAATCACCGCGCAACGTGCCCCCTTCTAGTACATTCGGTACTTATACTAATGACAGTCGCAAATCAAACAATTTAATTGTTATCTCCCTTTCGTATTATAAATGTGTAGTGATGTGCTACTTCACCGTATGTCAAACTCATATCCATAAAATATCAAGTAATCATTTCATATAAGGAAGGGGATTTACTATTGACGTACTGTGTGTCACCAGAGTGAGTCATTGCGTACTTTGTAGAGTCATTACAGTATGTGGCCTTGATACAGACTGTTGATAGTAAGTTTGTGTATTCTATGACTAGCGACCCAGTTACTGCTGTTGTTCCACTTTATCGTGGCATTCTTACTGACGCCAAGCTCAGATTAATTGAGCGATATATTTGTTAAATGTGTGAACACCAATAAATGAATACACTTATATACTTAAACCATAAATGAACAAAGATGGCCCGCGGGCAAAATCTGACTGGCCAGGTGGATTTAAAAGTACTATACTATGCACTATAAAATATATTGGTAGCGTATCCTATTCAGGACGTAGCCATCAATTTTTCCGCTGTTGTGATTTTCTTACGCAATATAAATACGTTAAATTGCGTTGCTTTCTGAACGATTCGGATGCACATTTGCCTGTGGAGGGGATCGAACTCGGTACCTTGGTCGTGACAGACGACCATTCTGCCACAGAGTCAGATAAAGTATATAAAGTACCATTAGCAAAATTTCATAAGATGGACATATTACAAAAGCGATTTTTCCAGAATTGTGTTGGTATCAAGTGCGTTCAACCACCTAACAAACATCTGAAAATCAAAAACAATAAGTAAATATATCAAACTACGACTGTTGAGATAACTGTTTAAACTGTAATATCTGTCATTAGAATAACTGTGATGCATAACTGCGACGGTAGATTGTCAGTCTCAGTGCGGAAACGTTCAGAATTCAACTTCAGAAAGGAGTCTTCTTTGGAACACTTCATCAAATGTTCGTTACAACTCCAATGTAATATCTGCATTAACGCATGGTTGAGAAAGTTGGAAAACAACAACACATTTTTTAAATAGAAAATAAATATCTTAGAAAACTCTTAAATAATAGTCGGGAATAATTCAAATCCAACAAGCAAGTACAAGAAGACACCAAACAGTAATGTTTCTACAACAATATGAAGAAAACTATGGACTTATATTAGAGATGTACTTTGAATGATTGAAAACAGACTGCCATTACAAGAATTAAATTGGGAACCAAATGGAAAAAAGAAGACCAAGTAGACTCTTTGCAGAACAACCATCAAAGATGGTAAGACTATCGATCTCAAAAACGTGCTTAATTACATACAGTAGCTTCACATCGCTAGAACTAAAGAGCTTTGGTTTCTGTCTTATTCACCGTATTCGACGCTGCAGGAATACAGATATATAGATAGATATATAGATAGATAGATAGATAAATATATACTATTTCCTAGTATCTGAGACGCTTGTTGAACTCCAAGGGACACACAAAAAAGGAAAGATTGTTGACCTTCATCCGACATTAGAAAGGTTTAATTCGGTCACCAGACCCAAAATATTGCGCACCTCTGCTGAAGTCACATGACACATAACTGTATAGATGAAGTACTGTTGGGGTTCAAGTCATACGACACAAAATTACATAGATGAAGTACTGTGGGGCTGAAGTCACATGAAGCGTAATTGTATAGATCAAGTACTGTGGGGCTACCACAAGGGTAAAGCTACAGTATATTCGAAAATCATTTACTACAACGGGGTGCAAAGGGAACGCATTGCTCTAGGCGGACCCAGGGTTAGCAGATAACCAAGATCCCAAATGTACCTCCACGCGGTGCACCCTGGAAATAGAAATACAGCAGCTCGAGCTGATTCTAGCCAAATCATTTGGGGATCGTGTCCGAGAATGTGGAGGTAGCAGATGGAAAGAGATTTGACTGCACAAGAGACAGACAATATCTCCGACACCACCAGCATCACCACATATAGCGACACTGTCGACATACAGTGAAGCTCTCCAGTCCAGTCCGAACATTGGAGGGGCGGCCAATGTAAAATACACGTAAAGGCAGATGCATGGCGAGAGACAAATAGATTTCATACCGAGTACAATGAAACAATGAAAGGGCAGAACAGCGCTAGAGGGCAGCGCGAACTGCAAATAGAAAGTGAAATGTCCCTAGGAAAGGGGAACTACAAGCTCTGTCAGCTCGAGACGAGCTTCTAGTTACTTGTGTTCCTTACAGGCAGAGACCCAGACCCATTCATTGGCGTTTGGTAAAGCAAGAAGACCTAATCCAACTCTAATGTCGAGCCTTCCTAAACCGGAAATATGCTCGCGAAGAGAAAGGGTTCTGTACCCGATGGGCTTAGGCAAGAAAGGGACAATGATGGTAGTCCTGGCCCAACTCTACTGTCAGGTTTTCCTACACCGGAAATACACTTGAAGAGAGAAAGGGTTCAGTACCTGATGGGCTCAGGCGCTATTGGGACAAGGACGCTCAGCTCGAGAACGCCTTGCTCTCAAACGCGTGGTGTGAGACTCGAACTCGGACAAGGGGTACACGAAGTCGGTGAATGACACCTCGGCTAAGAGGGCGAAAGAGCCAGGGTCCAACTCGTCTGTTGAGTTCTTCCCCTTAAGGAACCAGGCTCATGGATGAGAAACGGTTCAGTACCCAATGGGCACAGGCACAGCACGTCCAATTACACGAGGCAAGTTCATAGACAGTGGAACACCTCGTGCGAGTCAGACGAGAGCAAAAATCGTCTGGGCGAAGAGTCGCCACTACGTGTACTTGGAGACAGATATAGAGGCTGTCACAGGCTAAGGGTAGCCCACCCGAATTGTCAAGGCATGCCGAAATCGGATGTGCTAGGCCTACAAGGCGCATAACGGTGGCACAACGTAATCACGCTCCCGGCGGAAATCGCACAAATATCAGTGATGGTTACAATGGCGCAAACGCAAAACAAACATTTACTACAACAATTAGTGCTTGCTGGTGGTTGATGGACCACTTAGTCTTTCAGGCCTTTCACATTCGCAGTAGCACATTTATATATGGTAATCCTTAAAGTATTCCACTGATAAAATATCTTGTTTCATTTCCAGGTTATGGGAACATGTCACCAAAGACATGGAACGGTCAGCTGTTCTGTATCTTCTACGCTCTGATTGGAATCCCCATGTACGCAACAGTTCTGGTTGGAACTGGTGAACGATTACAGATTCCTGTTAAGAAAATACACAAATTTCGACCATGGATTAAGAATAATCCAGCAGGAGATGAAAAATTGAAATCAATAGTCGTCTTGTCCGTTGGTAAGAAACTAGAGAATACAGTGTATATTATTCTGTTTATTTAACACACAATAGTTGTAAGAGCGACCTCTATGACAGATGGGCGCTGGTGAGTTAATATTATAATCACAACCCACTCAGACTAGCTCAATTTTCGAAGAAAGATTTCGGCCGTTCACGTTACATTGACCATGACCGCCTTCAGAATATAGAAGACCTCTGCACAGAAAATGAAACATGACCAGAAAGGCCTATTTTGATTATTTCCGTGCTTGTCATTGGTCGGCCTTGGATATTTTTTTTTACATGCGACTTTAAGTATATAAATAGTGCCAACGAAAGGCACAAAAATAATAAAAAATGTAACGAATGAAGTATATTTTAATTATGTACAGGGCTCTTGTAATACTGTCGAAGGTCACCCATTGACCATGCTATTGAAAGGAACACGTACATTTCAATAACAGTTGGAAAGCAATGTCCAACAAGTGCACACTTCAATTACGTTTGATTAAATTGTACAGTTTCTATGTGCTGTTGTCTATTGCATCAATCTCCCCATGAGTATATCTGCAGTTACACGTCGACTCTGCTAAATGAATACTCAAAGTCTGCCCAACATACATAGAGTGTAGATAGCGGACCTGGCTGGACGATACAAATTTGAAGCAAAAGCTATGGTGCATCCGCTCTGACCTGAAGAAGACAGTATACTTAGCCTTGACGACATGCATGACAATATAGCATGATTGCAGATGCTGAACGCAGAATAAGACACGACACCCAGCAGTTCCGTTTTCTGTTGGCTAACGAACATTTCTTGCCGCCCATAATAATGTTTATTTCTTGCCACAATTCAAGCCCATCTCTTTTATTCTGGTCATTAAAAAGGAATCATTAACATTAATTTTGTTTGTTCCTGCAGTTTCTCTCAATGTGTTATCTAATAAATATTTACCTAGCTGTCCATGGGAAATGCACAATTTTGATGTAACTCCACAATTCTGATGTAACTCCACAATTCTGATGTAACTCAACAATTCTGATGTAACTCCACAATTCTGATGTAACTCCACAATTCTGATTTAACTCCACAAATCTGATGTAACTCCACAATTCTGAATGTAACTCCACAATTCTGATGTAACTTCACATTTCTGCCATATCCAATGTTCTTCTTCAGTAATTACTGGCTGATAGGGTCAGCTGGAGCTATTTCTTCTTCTTCTTTGTTAGTTCTCGAACTATTGTAGATTAACAAGATGTAATCCGAAGAACAGAATGTGTTGTGTCATAGTTTACAGCTTGACTGGAATTTCCTGTCCTTTCGAGAAACCACAAACCCGATTTCATTATGGATTCTGGGTCACTTTAACCCTGTATGAAAATGTAACACCGAAACCCTCAATAAACCTCATTATATGCCTCTTGCAATATGATGACAGTGTTGATATTCGTTGCTAACATTTCGGGTTTCGGGTCGGGTATCGGCAACACACTTACGCAGTTGATGTTATCTTCGCTGTATTAGCAAATGTGTTGGTTTGATACCTAGTTGTGATATTTTGGGGATGTAACATGGCCGTTAAGCTATTTTTTGTATGCTCAAGAGATCCTAGGCTCGATACCAACCCGTGACGCCGTGTTTACAAGTGAACGTTTTCAGAGATCCCTCGTATTACTTCGAGCTGCGAAGTTACGTGCTAAGAGTGATACTCATGGCTGGCAGTGGGCTGTTCTGTTGTTGAGAAGTAAAGTGTAAAACGGGGTAATGAAGTTTTGATAATAATACGAAACACACATAGGCACACACACACAAATCGATGTTTCGACCGAAAGGCCTTTATCCAGGAAAACATACACGTATTAATAAGAAACGACAAGTAGGTGCGACACAACTGCGTTCACATGTCTAGCGAAATGGCCGAAATTTTGTTGAGAGGCGGAGTACATATGAAGGAACACCGTAAAATGAGAAGTATCGTGCCATTGGTTCAAATAAAACAGCGGCAGAACGTATATCCGTTCTCTGGACTGCATTTTGCTAGAATTCTAGTAGGATCGTTATTCTGATACAAGAACGTTCCAGCTGGAGTTTGAAAACTAACACTAAAAATATGAAGAGAACCCGAGTACAGTGAATTAAATCTTACTCTACACTATTTAAGCCTTCCTTAATCTTTCTTTTTTTCTTTTCTTATCGCTTTATACCCCATTATGTCTTGAAGCGTCAGGAGTAGAAGACTTCTCATGGCCATTTTATTGTGACTCATATATATTTGTTTTCGTTAATTCTTTTAGTTATGTGATCCATCTTTTGCATGATCTGCATCTCGCTTTGTATCAATCGTGTCTGTAAAGTAATGCTTTTTTAGGGGCACTATCTGATGGTGGTTTGAAAGCTTGTGAAAACACTTAATTTGCTGTCTTCTGGTGTGATCCAGGATTGACATTGGTTTGTTAGCCTTCCTGAATGATTACTACTATTTATTAGTAAACTTTCAACAGTTCATATCTATCTCAAACAGTTCATATTTATCTCCAACAGTTCATATCTATCTCCAACAATTCATATTTATCTCATATTTACCTCAATGTTTTCAGGGACGTGTATTTTGGTATTTCTGCCGTCTCTAGTCTTCAACCTGACACAACCATGGACTTACCTCCAGTCTGTTTATTATACCGTCATTACATTAACAACAGTAGGATTTGGTGACCTTGTGCCAGGTAAGATGCTTATATGTTAACAATTAGATTAAGAGCAATCCTGAGTATGATGTTTCTTACAACATAGTCTGCCACGTAATGTGTGTAGCCATGGATATCCACAGTAAAGGCCTACGATCACAATCAAATCAAGTCTTTATACGTCATGATTGTGATTATATCCGTGATTTTCGTTGGTCATTATGTTATTACTTTGCGTCGCATGCCAACATCGACCAACGAAATTCACATAAATAATCGAAAGAATCACTATAAAGGCATATTTGATACAGTTCGTATGCCTTCACTGTCGATAGTAAGGTTAAGTGATGATGCTGTTCTTCCTTCGCAAGCGAAGATGAGCATGACATGAAAAACAATAAATACGATGAAAAAAATAAATAATAATAATAAATTGGTAATTGTCTAATTTTGTTCATAGATGTCCGATGAGTCCGATTCCGGAAAGTTCTATTGCAGTGCATGCAGGAGTGTTGAAGGTTCGGTGTAGGAGAATTTTCGGATTTGTCCTTCCGCTTCTTGCGCTTGTAGATTTCCCGCAGTGTTCTTTCTTTTTCACATTTCGTGATGCCAGCAATGAAATAGGTGTGCCAGGATGAACTATCAAGTGCTGTAGTCTCCTAGGAGCTAGGATCAATGCTACAGTACTTGAGAGAGTTTTTTAGGTGATCCTTGAAGCGCTTTTTCTGCCATCCTCGAGAAAATTTGCCTTCGCACAGCTCCCCATAGAATAATCTCTTTGGACGGCGCTTGTCTGGAATACGGATGATGTGGCTAGTCCAGCGGAGTTGGTACTTAGTCAGCATTGCATGGATGCTTTGCATACGGGACTTCTGAAGGATTTCCGTGTCTGGTACTCGATCCTGCCAACGTTCTCCCATGAGGTTTCGTAGGCACCGAAGGTGAAAAGAGTTAGGCTGTCGAGCATGTCTCACATGGATAGTCCAGCAAGACGCATCATACAGCAGTGTTGGTAGAACCACTTCACGGTACACGTCCAACTTAGTAATTTAAGTTGGTAAGGGAAGTATACTTAAGTCCAACTTAAGTATTACAGCAGTTGCTAAATTTAACAATTGTTGATCATTTATTAGGAATTGAACTATGACCACAGCGTTAAGTAGCCAATACACCAACCGCCTCCCTTACTGTGTCACAACTGCTGCAAATCATGTGCTTGAACACAACCATCTGCACATATAAGGTCATCCTACGGCTTATAAATAGAGTCGGTTGTTAAGAATCACGCATCACCACGTTTCCAAATCATACACGTTTGCGACATTTCACTACTCACATGTTATTTTTGACACAGAAGGCGCAATTATTATGTTTCTCATGTATATGTTTCGTTTATGATCTGTGTCATGATTGCGTTACACTCATCGTTAATATTTATATTACTGGGAATATAAAATGGAGCAATCAATGCGTGTCGTAAAGGGGAGGGGGCGGTTAAGAAGGGTGAGTTGGTAATGTCTGCACCATCCAGTAATAAGTAAGCGTCCAAAATATGGGGGAACAGCGTTGCGCAACGGTTACCAGGTCGACACAGCCTTAAATGAGTACCGGACTAATCCGGGAAGTAAAGACTGCGAGGAAGAGGAGCCTCTGAAATGTGAGATCGCTAATATCTCACAGCCCTACGGCATTAAAAAATGCTATGGGTTACTTTCCTTTTTTTTTTTTACAACAACCGTAGTAACATCATACTTGGAGAAGTATGCAGGATAAGCAAAGCTGTGTGAGATCAGTTCACAAAACTAACCTGGAGAAGTATCTGTTTTATAATTATATTAAGGAATGGTTAAAAAAAAGACAATCCTGACTGAGAAACATCCTCTCTCTTCCAAGTGTGAAGCCTGATTGTACCTTGTATCTAGATGGATATGCTTCCAAGTGTGAAGCCTGATTGTACCTTGTATCTAGATGGATATGCTTCCAAGTGTGAAGCCTGATTGTACCTTGTATCTAGATGGATATGCTTTAGATCTTGTAGACTATATATATCTTGGTGTCTTCTGAAACTATTGACAAACATTACGGAGTTCCTAGCTCAAATGCGTAACACTATTTAGCTACATTTTACTAAATGTTTGGTCGGGTGTGAAGGTTCTGGTCTTTGCTAATTTGCTCACCCGATAATAGGTGCAGGTACCATACGACAGAAAGATAATAGCTGCAAGTACCACACGACAGAAAGATAATAGCTGCAAGTACCACACGACAGAAAGATAATAGCTGCAGGCACCACAAGACAGAAAGATAATAGCTGCAGGCACCACACGACAGAAAGATAATAGCTGCAGGTACCATACGACGGAAAGATAATAGCTGCAGGTACAACACGACGGAAAGATAATTATACGTTTTTCAATTCCTCAGTACTGTATGTTTACGTTTACCTAGTATTTAAACAATAGATGCCAGAAAAACTGCAGTAAAACTGTGTACCATATAACAAATGAAATATAAGAAAGAAAAAGTTTGAATTGATTGGCATTACTGCATTTCATAAAATAAAAAAATAATCCATCTGTTATTTAATCTATGTTCATATGCCTTACATGTCGAAACAGCTATTATGTTTACTTTGTGTAGCATAAAACTATATTTGTCTAGCTTAGTGGTTAAGTGATACAGAACCCGTCCCGGAAGTCAAGGTACCATGTTCAAAACCTACCACAGTAAATGTGCATCCTTGCCGTTGAGAAAGCAAAGACAACTTACTGAAAGTATTTATACTGCTAGAAAATCACTACAGCCACACAAATGCTAGGTCGATAGCTGCATCCTGAATAGGATATTCTGCCAACTTGAAAACATTTAGCTCATATTTTTGGTTTATATTTGAAGGCAATGATTTGCTCGAAGATACCAGACAAATATAAAAGGTGAAACGTGTTAGTCCCATCAATATTGCATAGGAAACGTCAAGTGAGATCAGCGTCCACTGTGAACAGTAATACATATTCAATATTATACGTCATGTCAAAGTGATACGTTTTTGCAAAATTGTTCTCAATCCATATTGTAGTGTTTTCTTTTCCCCTTATGTTGATGTTGTTTCCTCTATCGTTGGCTACAGTCTTTCATTCTATAATGAGATCTCAGTAAAATATCATAGTCAATACATGTTGGTGGAGAATTAGAAACTATAGGTCTGATTGAAATCTGAGATGTTTGCTCAATAGCCAATAAGTAATATTATCAATAAGTAATATTATGTCCTAGTCCGGCTATATGGTTGAGAGATGGTCGGTGAGTCTTAGGTGTTCAGATTTTACCCGCAGACAGTCGAGCAGCCGGGTCGTTCACAAAACAAAGACAGCATACTGAACGTATATATATATATATATATATATACAGTATACATTGTAGGACGTTGTCCTTACGTCCATCCTGTAAGGCTCTCGGTTATCTGCAAGCAGGAAACCATTGGGTCCCTTTTATGTGTCCGAAATATTTTAGCTTGGTTATTTTAAAAAAATGTTTTGAGGAACCAGTTTTCTTCTATGTTCAAGTCTTTGCGGAAGTCCGTGTTGGCTCTTTTCCCCATTTTCTTATCCATTGCCCATTTCTCGCAACCGTATCTTGCTATTGGAATGATGTAGCTTCTTAATAGTTGTAATTTTGTTTCTCTATTTGCACCTTGTCATAGATTTTTCATCTGTTCGCTCTGTGTTCAAGGGTTGTGCAGGGATCTTCCTGGCGTGTTTGCTCTGTGTTCAAGGGGTTGTGCAGGGATCTTCCTGGCGTATTCGCTCTATGCTCAAGGGGTCGTGCATGGATCTTTCTAGGGTGTTAGCTCTGAGCTCAAGGGGTTGTTTAGGGATCTTTCTGAGGTGTTAGGTCTGTGCTCAAGGGATGTGGGTTTGAATCCTGCTCGCGACGTCTTGTTTACAATGTGAGGTTTTTTGGAGATCTCTGGGGATTATGATTGGAAACTACGGAGTTACGTGCTATGGTTGTTATTAACGGCAGGCGGCGTGCTGCTTCGTTGAGAGGGTCTGAATACTTATGGGGTAACTGGGACACAATGAAGTCAATTCCCCAACTGTTTGGTAGCATAAGAAGTATTGCAGTACTACGAGTGTGTGTATGTGTGTGTGTGCGCGCATGTGTGTATATCCGTGTGTGTGTGTGAATAATTTGTTTTAAAGAACATAAAACGTGTGTATTTGTCAGAGATAAAATAATGTAGCGCATAAGCATGGGCGCCTGCAAAATTATGTAGGGTGGGGGATAAAGGTATATTAGCGACAGCTGGAAGTCGTAGTACTTAGTGGATAGTAAGTTAAAGTTAGTTAAAACTAAACAACTCAGAATTGACTGACCTATGTTGCTGTCGCACATGCTTACATGTCATTGGAAAGCATATTTGGTAGTGATGAAACACCGTCAGATAGCATGGTGTGGAGATATAAGGAGAAACAATTCACATTTATACATTTATCTTACTTAAATTGAGGGTGGAAGGAGAAGAGGTGAAAATAATTTATTGGGGTAATAACTTGGAATGATCGGGTATGTCTAAGCACATGGAACATGTTTGGAAAGCTAATTGTGTTGATGGCTACAAAGTGACACATCTACAACCTTTAACAGGTTGTGGATATTTCTCACGTTTTTTTAATTAATAGGTCCAATTTCTACAATTGGACCTATTAATTCCTGTTACAATTTGGTATGGTCCTTATAAATGAGTATGAAGTGTAGCGTACAGGAAGTGTAGCGTACAGGGATGCAATGTGTTTACTTCTCCATAAATACCACACATTAAATCATAACTGTATGGCAACACATGTATTTAATTCATATAATTCCATTTTAATACATGTTGTTTTCATCTATTATCGTCTCTACAGGTTACTTCGACAAACCAGGTAAACTATGTGTTTGTGTACGACTTTAGATTTTATAGATCTTATAATCAATTATTTCTAGTTTCTTCACTTATTTAACATCTTTTGATATATTATATCTTCTTTCCAAAAAGATATTCTTCCCAGTTAGTGTTTCTAACCAGGTGCCTACTCATGCAGACTGTCTGCAGATGTCACTAGTGGTCCATCTAACTAACCATGATACAACAGTAAATCTCAAGTAGATTTCTACCTATCGACATTTTTTCTGCTTTTGTTATAGGAGTCGCAGGATTGAATGATGATTGATTTTCGATCTATGGCACGTTTGATCACTTGATATGCATTACTATTGTGACGTTTTAAAAGCTGGTTAACTCCTTCAGTTCATCTTCTACTTGATCTTCTTCTGCTTTTTGCTGTTTCCATTCTCATGTTACATGCTCTTGCTGCTGCGCCAATATCGTTACTTCTTATAAAGTGGCTGAACTATTTCAGAATATAATTTTCAATATATTTGACTACAGAAGTTGTTCTTCATACGATCTTCTCTTGTTATTTACTGCTGCTTAACATGGGTTTATTATCAATATGGATTTATTAGCAGCATATGTTTGTTCTCAAAATGAATTTATTCTAAATATGGGTTTATTCTCAGTATGTTTTATTCTTAGTATGGATTTATTCTAAATATGGGTTTATTCTCAGTAGGGGTTTATTCTCAGTATGGGTTTATTCTCAATATGGGTTTATTCTCAGTATGGGTTTATTATAAGTATGGGGTTATTCTCATTATGGGTTTATTTTCAATATGTGTTTATTCTCAGTATGGGTTTATTCTCAGTATGGGTTTATTCTCAATATGGGTTTATTCTCAGTATGGGTTTATTATCAATATGGGTTTATTCTCAGTATGGGTTTATTCTCAGTATGGGTTTATCCTGATTATGACAGAATAATTTCAACGAGGTGATCTGCATATATTGTAAGGATTATCTCTTGTGAAAGCCACGCATCACTTCATCTATATAATTATTTTCTGATCCCTTCTCACCCCCCCCCCCGGTGAGTAGGCGTCTATTTCTGATAACACGAAACAGTGTCTGATAATACGAACAAATTGTTCCACATACTATCACTTTTCACTAAACATATGTTTCCTCGTCATCGTCTTGTAGGTTCTTCTTATGATGCCATTATCATCAGAATCCTACTGGAAACACTTCTATACCATTCACTTTCTTCTTAATCCGTCAGTTATTAGTTTTCTTAATCTGTCGTGACTAATCTTCTTGGAACCATGACTTCCATATATAAGGAATTGTAACTTTTCAAGTGACCACAGAATTTAACCTTTAGCAAGCCAGATTAAAAAATACGAAACGTATCCCTGCCACCGGATTCTTTTTTGAAAATTTGCGTTATTGATGGTGACTGTTTTGAAAATGTGATAATTTTTTGGTTGTTAGAGATATTTAAATAATATTTGCACATATAAATAAAGAATTGAATTATGCATATATTGGTGTAATTTATGTACGTGTGTGTGTGATACCAGACGTATGAGAAAGTGGTAAAGACGTTTTTCACAAAAAACATATATTTTATAACAAATAAAGAGGAAAAAAATAAGAAAAAAAAATAACTTACCTTACATATCGAATTCCTTGGCAACACTGTCAACTAAATCACGTAAATCTGTTGTATTTATGTTCTTTCACTACGAAATTATCAAAATATAGCCTGGGGAACTGTATAAAACATGTAGATTTGCAGTAAAATCGTTCTTTGAGCTTAGGCCTAGAGTTATTTTTTCTGCCACTTCAAAATATTCGATATCAAACGTACAAGTCCCCAAATCAGCACGGCATTCTGTATATTCACTGCTGTGAAACTAAATAACCTAATAATCCATGATTCAATCCATGATTCAATGTTATTTTATTCGAAATACGATGAAATAAAGGTCTGTAAAACCGATCCATCATCATGGCATCGTACCGGTGTACAGATGTGGTCAGATTAATTGCTCTTAAACTTTTACGAATAGCCAGCCATTCTCAAAAACGATCATGTCGGAAGTGGGGGATGTACCGGCTTCGATTGCGCATGTCCCCAGCTATGTTCACGAACTGTGGTACGTGTAAATCTCACGATAATCTCGCTGGGAGGGACGGCCCGCCATGAGCGCGCGCGGCCATTTTGTTTTTCGGCGGCTGGATATCATATCGGAAACATTATTTCCAAACATAATAATATCGTGGTCTCGCCATGCGTTGCCGGGCGCGATTGGAGTGAAAAGAATAGTAAAAATTACCTATCACGAATGTCGTAGGAGAAGACTAAGGAGGATATGGGTGGAAGTGTCTGTTAATTATATTTATTGCTATACAAAACACATGAAAATTGTTTTTTATTGTAACATTTCACGAAGACACTAGAGTTAAAAGTTTTGAGTTGAAAGTGTGCTGTATTTCTGCAGGTCCATGTCAAATTTCGTTATTCGAGTAGTAACATTAGAAGTTTTGTGTGTGTGTCGGGAGCAGTTTTTGGTAAATTGTTTAGCATGATTGCTTTGCCAAAGTCAATTTTGTTTTACGTGTGTGTTTACTTGATGCCACGGAGTGTCTACTTTGTCTGTGTAATTGTATTACATGTCAAGAATAGGTTCTTGTTTGGAACGCGTATCCCCCGATTGTGATTATTTCCCTTTGCAATGTTTGTTAGTTTATGTTTAGTCATATCCTTTAGTAATATTTATATACATTTATTTAGGTTCAGGGTAATGGTTAGTTATCTAAAACAAAACCTCTCCTAACCCCCCCCCCCCCAAATGAATAAATCAAATTAATAATCACATCGAGGGTGCGCGTTTCAAACCAGAACCAAAGAATATTTTATTTCAAAGGCCGTTATGTTATTTTCCATTGCGGATTTTACTGCCCAAGTCAAACAACAATATGTTGTCACTGGATAAAAGTAGCTTTAACTTAAAAGTTTTAACCTTTGCCTTTCTGTTTGGCCATTTACATATATTTGAAAACAAGGCTGTGTAATTACCGTCTGGCTAAGCAAATATAGATCAATGAAGATCGATAAACTAGGTTTAGCAAATAACTCAATTAAAATAATTATACTCAAAATACCTATATTTAATATTACCTCCATTAAAAACATTTTAAGAAAACTGCGTGTGTATTTTAGTAGTTACATCCCTTACACTGTAATAAAACATTGTCATGTAATGCACCCTAACGAAAAGTACACCGTCATTGTGTTGTTTCAATCACTTTGTATAAGTTATTAAAGCATGAATATCATCACATATTTATGTTTTTTTTCCTATAAGGGTTTTGACTGTCCTGAATATGTTGTCGATATATAGTTTCAATACTGTGATGTCGGTGTTAAAAAAAATTACTGAAGAATTGAATTATGTTTTCTTGGACACACATGGTAATTAAAGAAGTGTTATTTAAGTAATGATTTAGAGACCTGGTTATTAGTTGAAACAAGTAATAGGTACCAAAATAGACGGCACAATGCTGAGAAGAGATAAAGCAGACTTGATTAAGGCAGTAATAAATTCATTTAAAGATGAAAATTATGTCAATGAGGATTCTACTTTCGTTCACTTGAAACATGTCTATATCTGTAATTCTGTCTCCTTAATAAAACTCATTGTCTTTTGTAGTTAATACAGTGTCACATAGAGCTTTGATTCCAGTGTTGTTTCCTCTGGCTAATATGTCTGCCTCAGCGTTTCATACTCAGAACATTCTTGAAGTATATGCTTGGTGCTCTGTTCTGCCTTCCCAAATGTGCACACGGAGAACGTACACATACAGAGAATGTCAGAAATGGGAGTATCTAGAGGGAAGGGAGGGAAAAGTAAATTTTTAGGAAAGTCCTGAAGATCACGCAATCAACATCTGTCCGGGACTCTGATTCTACCTACACTGTGATGGCTACTGGAACGGAGGGCGGATCATTTATGGGAATGCCCCACGTGCAGTGAAGCCAGTTTCTAATCATGAATCAAGAATCAAGTATAGCTACCAAAAATGATTGGCTGAAAGAAAAGAGACAAACTTCACACAAGGTGTCGACTGCCACGTGTTAGACATGACATTATAGAAATGATGCAGAGGAAGCAGATTAGTTTGTATAAAACCAAGTTGTACAGAGTGGCTCTTTTGTAATTCCGAAGCAAGCTGTACATAAAAGGGTTATGTGCCTTCCAGCTGTTGTATCATGGGTCCTCAACAGGCATAATAACAGCGGAAAATTATTGAATAATTATCTTGATACTTGCTTCGTTAGTCAGTTTGTAGATATAACACCCAATGTTGATATAAGTCAATGTCTATGACAGTTTGATTACTGGCTTTAATTCAAGGAATATTTATGCTTTTCTTGTCTCTATATCAACTTACACCATTATAGTTCTGTTTACACAATGGTATAAAGCTGTTTTTGTAACAGTTTGTTAAAATATGCTGAACTGTATTCTGTAACAGTTTGTTAACGTATGCTTAGCTATTTTGTTCAACAATTAGTTGTCATGCTTAAGTACTTCCTCGTAACAGCGGCTTAACATACATGTAAGTATTTCTTTGTAACAGTTTGTTAACATATACATAACTATTTATTTTAACAGCTTGGCAACAAATGCTTAATATATTTTAGTAACAGTTTGTTAAGGTACGCGTAACCACTTTATTGTACCACCTTGTTAAAATATGATTAACTATTTTTAACAATTGTTTATTAACATATGCTTAAGTATTTATTTGCAACAACTTTTTAATATATGCTGAACTATTTTAAACAGTTTGTTAGCATTTACTGAAATAATTTTTGTATTAGCTTGTTAACATATGCTTAATTAATTCTTTGTACTAGTTTGGGAATACATGGTCACCAATAATTCACAGCAATTTATTCACATATCATTATTTCTTTATAACATCTCGTTAACATATGCTTAACTATTTTAACAGTTTGTAGAAATATACATAACTAACGTTTTGCAACAGCTTGTTAACATATTGTGAACTATTTTTGTGTAGTAATTTGTTAACACAGTTAAGTATTTCTTTGCAACAGCGTTAACATATGCTTAACATTTTCTATAAAAGTGTGTTAACATATACTTAACTATTTTTAACAGTAATTAATATATATTTAACTATTTTTAAACAGATAAACAGCAAATGAAGACACAAAATTTTTATCGAGTAATTCTAGGCCTTTGGATTCTTATTGGCCTGTCATGGGGAGCCCTGGTTCTAAGTGAAATCGGCTCTTTGCTACAGGTAATATGAACACAGGTAAAATTTGTTGTGATATTAAGTGAAATCTGGTACCTACAGCATTATTTAACACAAACGATAAATTGCTGCATTTTTATTTTGGTTCAAAAATAATATGCTCAATAAAATAAAACAATGACAAAACAAGATAGATTAATTCATTAAATAATGTTTAATTGCAATAGATTGGTGTTAAATGGTATGAAGGAAACACTTATAGTTAATACACTGTATGCGTGATCGTGGGCATTAGAAGACCAGTTACTAATTATAAAATTGCATTATAAAATGACGCATTTGACTTTATCTGTCATTTTCATTGGCTGGCAACACAAACATTAATGATCGTGACCAATGACAATAACGGAAAAGTCAAATAAGTCATTTTAGAATAATATTTTCCAGTTAGTCAAGAGGTCTTATATTATCGATGGAATCTCTGTAAACAAGAGAATGAAAAAGATCTGGAATAAATGTAATATTGCATCATTTACTACTGTAGATCAATATCAATAACAAGTGCTGTCTAAACAACGAAGGTTGGCTGCAACGGGCCTCCAAATCTTATCTTTTGAATTGATGGTGCACTTTGACGACTGTACAATGTCCATCTCATGTTGTTTCATTCCATCTTATATCTCTACTTACTTCTTACTCGTCTCCCTTCTGTCTATCTTCAACAGATGTCTTAAACAAGATGTTCATATCTTTTAATATGCGCATCACATTTATTTAATTTTTGTTTCTTTTAATAATAGTTCCTTTTTTAAAACGTATTGTTGTCAGTACCTCCTTTCGTCTCTCTACATGAAGTTCTAACTATTCTTCTATATTTCTACATGTCATAAGCATCAATTCTGTATTCTAGCTGTCTATTTAATATTGATGATTCTGAGCCATACATTAATGTAGAGTAAATTTAGCATTTTACAATTCTCATTTTTAGGTTGTGATAGCAAAAATTTTAAAATTAATTTTTTTATGGCACTGATAGCAAAACAGTGCCATGAAATCTGTAAAGAACAATGCTCTTTGCATATAAACTAAAGCGTGCTTGTTTTTTCAGTATTGGTGACATCTGTCCAATTACCTGGTTCTCGTTTATGATCTTTCTCTCCGTCTTATATCTCTGCCTACTTATTTCTCACATTCCTTCTCGCTACCTTCAACAGATGTCTTAAATAAGATGTCATATATTTTAATGTAAAAAAAAAATTGGTATGGTATCCTATTCAGGACGTAGCCATCAACCCAAAATTTTATGGCTGTACTGATTTTCTATCAATATAAATACGTTCAGTAGTTTGCCATTGTTTTCTGAAGTCCGGATGCTCAAATGGACTGTGGTGGGGATCGAACTCACTACCTTGGCCGTCAGAGACACACTATGTACCACTTCGCCACAGAGTCAGACTTTTAATATAATATGTTCAATATTTTATAAGAGAATGATTCGAGCTTATGATTGATTTCGTCTTCTACTCTTTCTTTAGATACTATTGTACGGTGTGGCTATATCTGGTTCATAAATATTTTATGGATCATAATTTGTGTTTCTTCTCTAGCGATTGTTCATAGCTTTCTGTCTTTAACTCATTAGTTACACAACTTAGTCAGCAATATATTCATCATGTTGAATAAACTATACACAATTAAAATATTTCCATGAAGCTATTTCATTACCTATAAATACGATCGCCATATTGAATACATAATTATTATAGTGCATGCCCCTTTGGAGTGGTTATCACATCTTTTCTCATCCATCTGTTCCGTGTGATATAAAAAATGTCCGACATGGATGATCTCGAATACTACAATGCTAGATTATCTAGAATCTTTTCGATTGGTCTTTTCCTACTCCTCTTCAACTTATTTATTCTCATCATGTATTTCATCTGTCCTCTTATTATGACGCCAAAAAAGCGGACTGTATCTTTCTGATGCGAATGAGCATCTCTCTTTTTGAAAATTCTTTCAAGATATCTTCATTGCACATTTTATGTGTATAAAAGTGCTCTTAATATTCTTTGATGGTTGGTTGGTTGGTTTCTGATCCAGCTGTCCATGGGCTCATGCCCTTTGACCTAATGCCATTAAATGGCATTATAATGCTGGGAAGTCTGTGGATTTTCGGCCCACGCCGGGATAGAGCAAGAGAATAACTATCACACCTCCAGGAAAGGAGGTTTCAACCTATGCACTGCTCCTAGCCACTGTAGCCAAGATAGGGTTCACTGTGATCATTCCCCGCCACCAATTGACTATTGGTTATGCCGAACTTCTCTATTGCTCTAGCCATGCAACCAAATGTTCAAGTCAAAAGGATTGTCACGTCCTGAGTTACTGTGCCTCTATGATGGGTCTAAGCCATAGGAAAAAACAGCGCTGTTAGTTTTCTCCTCCCCAGTGCTACACAGTACATCTCTGGCTCCCTCCCAACCACAGAGGGTGCATATATATATATATATATATATATATATATATATATATATATATATATATATATATATATATATATATATATTGAGGCAAACATAAAACACATTTCAACAACAAAATAAAAGCATAATTGTATAGAAGATGTACCATGAAGCTTCTCTAAGAAGATAACCTCAATATAACGGCATGTCATCCACTAAGGTTTTCGGTTGCATAGTATGTCTAGTGGTCCATTGGTGAGACCCACAGACGTAACCACATGCGTAATATTCTTTGATAAAACACCTATACTAAACACATATCTATTTCATCTACATATTAGCCTGATGAGTATCCACGATTCACTCTCAGACGTCATGATTGGTTCTATATAACTTCTAGGAGCTCTCTTTCTTATTGACTAAAGTATACCTGTTTTATTTGCAGAAATTACCTTGTTATTTATGGCAGAGTTTCATAGAAAATAGATTGCTTGATGACATCCCAGCAAAATGACAAATATTAATTAAAATATTAATCACATATGATAAATAGAAGTAACAAGTTAATATATCTATTCGCTAAACCCTTTGTTGCCTTTCAGCGACAGGGCTAGAAGAGTATTCTGTAGACGGCCCTCTTGTGTGCTGAGTATATTGTGGAATTAATCACCTCTTTTATTTCGGTTTTCCATCATTTTCGTGGTCAGCTTCTAGGTCTGCCTTCACTGTATCTGTTTAGCATAGCTTGCTGTGGTTTGCTGCCTGATGGTAGTCTGCTGAAAGCAACAACATAATCCTCTGTGTCATTATAAATATGGTGCCATAACATATATAGAAAGGCATACTCTCACATGCACATCTAGAAGCTGACAAGTTCACATGCACATCTAGAAGCTCACACGTTCACATGCACATCTAGAAGTTCACACGTTCACATGCACATCTAGAAGTTCACATGCACATCTAGAAGTTCACACGTTCACATGCACATCTAGAAGTTCACATGCACATCTAGAAGTTCACACGTTCACATGCACATCTAGAAGTTCACATGCACATCTAGAAGTTCACACGTTCACATGCACATCTAGAAGTTCACATGCACATCTAGAAGTTCACACGTTCACATGCACATCTAGAAGTTCACATGCACATCTAGAAGCTCACAAGTCACATGCACATTTAAATAATGACAGATTTATAGTAATTATGTGTTGTTCTATATAAAAAAAATATTACAGTCGAATATAACAACAGCTGCAAGAGAAACTCAGCAGAAACTCACAGATCTTGAACACATAGTGAGAAAAAAAGCTAAAGAAACAAGGGATAAACTTGTCAAGAAGGTAAATGATAGTAGAAATTTGTCTTATTCAAACAAATGTACTCACCTGAATCACATGATGTTTAGTTCAATGTGGTCTGTGAATCATCTACACGATAATATGTACTTAGGACATAATAATAATAATATAATAACCACCGGATGTGTAGTGTATAATAATGTGGATGTGAAGTGTATAATAATTTGGATGTGTAGTGTATAATAAGTTGGATGTGTTGTGCCACTGGTGCAAATAAAACGGCGACAAAAGCATTTCAGTTGTCAGTACTACATCCCGCTGGAAATTAAGTAGCACCATTGCCCTGTTACAAGAGAGATAGGCCCAGTGGAAAGTTTAGAACGAATTAAAGAAAATAATATAATAATAATTATATCTGACATTGCTTTAAAACTCTTGTAGAATATGTAGACGTTTACACGTTCAGTAGGATGGCTGTGGCGACATGTTCTGAGAACCGCAATTCGCATTGAACCTCGAAATAGTTTGGGCGTGTTAGGGTTCTGTGACTAAGTTGCTAACTCCGATGCCACAGAGGTAAATCTCTGGTAACAAATGACTTACTAGCTAATGAAATATTATATTGAATTATGATAAAGCAAGAACAACGAGAAGCGTTTAACTGTCAGATGTACATTCAGACACTCATTAAAAGTAATGTTGTCAGATGTTCATTCAGACACTCATTAAAAGTAATGTTTTCAGATGTTCATTCAGGCACTCGTTAAAAGTAATGTTGTCAGATGTTCCTTCAGACACTCATTAAAAGTAATGTTGTCAGATGTTCCTTCAGGCACTCGTTAAAAGTAATGTTTCCAAACTAGTATATGTATTGTTTGCCAAAATTGTCTTGTGCTTCTCAAAATCCTATAGATTAGCAGTTTATAGTCCGAATGAGGGATGTCCATAAACTACGTCAACAATTATGATAGATATATATCTTCTCGAAGATAAATATTGCATACGGCTCAGAACTAAAATCTTCTGAGTATGAAAGTAATTCTGGAGAAACCCAACCATTGTAGATAAGACACAAGTTCTTCATCACTAGTAGTTCTTGGGGATAGAAGCAAACACACAAACAAAGAAAATAAACAAAAAAATATTGTTTTTTCTAAGTAAAATTAACTGAGCGAACTGGTTCTGTAATACTCCTAATTGTAAACAAATTGATATCAATATTTGAAATGAAAAGTAATGTGCAGTACATCTCGTGAATCAAAGTATTAGAAAACTAACCTGCACACTGAACTCGCGTAAGCCCCAGTGTTCGAAAGCTAGCCTGCAAATTTGACTCGTGTGAACCCCAGTGTTAGAAAACTCAACTCATCATTACTCTTGCCTGAATCCCAGTGTTAGAATACTAACCTGAACATTACCTTTGCCTGAATCCCAGTGTTCAAAAACTAACATGTATAATGTTCTTATATTCACCGTTATGTGACTAGCCAATATATGAATGTAACTCTTAAATTGTTAAATAAGACACATTTGAGGTTTCGTGACTTGCCTGTTAAAGACGAAGGATTCAAATGCTTCTATGTTGAACGCTTTGATTGCATCACAGATGAACAACAACTTAGGGTACAAGATCGTAGCAGATGCTGATTGTCGATTATTAGAAAAATATCATGTTCTTAAAGTTCCCTGGAAGGAACCACTAGACCGCTGGACCAACAACCAACTAACCAACCTGACCTGTCGCGTCGATGCAATGTATCCACTCTATTTAATATCTTGTCAGCATATGAAGGCTGACTTGTGATCTGGTGAAAGCAGTTACAAACAGAAAACGTGCTTCAAATAGTGTTCGTTGTCTCTATGCAGAAAACGGAGAGCCAATGAAGAATAACTGTGCCCCCCAAAATATATTGAGTGAAAACCATCAAGATGCAACAAACAAAAACTGATAGATTAAAACTCATCGCAGGACAAATATGTCTCCAAATCAACTCATTAAAAACAAAAATTATGGACTTCATCAATTCACCTAACGTAATTACTTTAAATGAACAACAACTTGAAAAGGTACGCAAATTCTCCTATCTAGGAATCAAATTAACACTCGACGGTGATGTTATGCCAGAAATTACAACTCGCATTGCCCTAGCATCAAGTGAATTTAACAGACTGTCTAATATCTGGAAGTCAAAGTCAATAAGCACACGCACGAAAATGCGCTTATTTAATTCCCGCGTTATTCCGGTGCTATCATATGGATGTGAGAGCTGGAAAAGCTCTTTATCTTCAGAAAAGAAATTACTGAGTTTCGAGAACAAATGTCTTCGTAGGATAACTAACACCCATTGGAGTGAATTCAAATCGAATGATAAAATCAGAGAAGAGACACATCAAAATTTCATTACAGATGTTATCAGAAAACGGCGTTGGTCCTACATCGGGAATTTACTACGCGCAGACATCAACAGAATGCACCACCAATCTCTTGAATGGATACTTACAGGCAAAAGAGCCTGGGGTAGACCAAAAGAAACACTCAGAAGAACAATACTTAGAGAAAGGAAAACAACCAATATTCATACTATTCAAGAACTGCACAGAATAGCTATAAACAGACAAAAGTAGAGAGATCTGACCTCTGCCCTATACGCTAACTTCAGCGCAAAAGGAAAATTAATGAATGAAAACATATAGGGATAATTTAAAAAAAATCTTGATTACGTACCCCACGTATATAAGAGTCACCACATATCGCTAAGTTCACAGAAAGCTGCATAAGCAAGCGATATATATATATATATATTTGCCACGGAAACTAGGTGTGCCAGATTGAAAGGCACAAACGTCGCAGCGGAGCTATAAAAAATGATGATTTCCAATTTAATACATAAGTACGATATTGTCGATGGTCATTACTGAATACGAGATTTCCCCATGAAATATTTAGTCCTATTTGTATTGTTGTGTTGTATTATCTCTACAGCACAGATCAAGTATAAACCAGGTGTGTTCGTAAGGTGTTTTCTAGCATTTTCTTGTCTTAAACTGCACTTATAGTATTCACATTTTATAGTTTAATCTCACAAAGCACCGGGAACGAATATATTATGACACAATTACGAGTACAGTTACAGACACTATAATATTAAATATAGTAAGTGTAAAATATGTAAAACGTAGTTGATCCGGGATGAATATGTTTCATAACGCTGCAAATTCGGGCACTTATTCAGGCCAACGAAGAGACTAGGTATTTTGGAGTCTTAGAAAAACTCCACTACTCCCTACCCCTTTGTAAGATGGTATTATTTCCCGAACGTATACTTCCTTATTGTTCATCTGAACTCATCACAACTCGAGCGAGCTGTCCTTCCACAGTCAAGGGCATGTTTAAATACTTTCCCGCCGAAGACGGATGTGTCGGGCCATTTGCGCAAATAAAACGGTGACACAATGTATTTCCACTCTCTGGACTGCATCCTGCTGGAAATCTAGTAGGATCATGGTCCTGATATAAGGCAGATCCAGCTGGAGTTTGAGAATGAACGCTGAAGAAGAAGTAAATACTTTGATATGTATCGTCTATTGTTGTCTTGGTTGGCTCTTGCTCCTACTACCAGCAGCCATATCTTCCATTGTTAATATTTCCATACTGTTATGTTCCTTCATGACCAAAAAATAATCTCAGTTTTCATATTAAAACGTTGATTAAGAGCCGCCAACCCTCTTCTTTGTTTAATGTACCATTCCAATTACTTCTTGATTTGTCTTTTTCGCTGTCCATGGTATTTTCAAAATTCATCTGTAACATCTCATTCGAAGGCAGCTATTCTCTTTGTCACTGTTTTATTAAATGTTCATGTTTCACAGCCATAAATTGCTACTGGAAATATGATTGCTCTAATCAGACATAATAGCTTTGCAGCGTGGGAATTACCACCATACCTTTCCCTTTCGCACAAATTGCATTAATGCTAGTTGTTCCCCCTGATCGTACTTTCCAAGTTTCGGTCCTGATCGTACTTTCCAAGTTTTGGTCCTGATCCAAACATTTCTTCACTTGATGCTTCAGATTAGTTTATATGCGATATCAGTCTGTGATGTCGATGATATCCATTTTATTTCTTGATGTATTTCTGTCTATCAATCGTTATTAGCTTATCAAGATTTATACCACCCAAACGAAATAATTTCATACACCGAAACGCAACATAAAACGTAAAAATCTTGTCATCGACGTCACAGCGTTGCATTGCCAATATCCAACATTGATCTTCATGCCAAGAGTTGATTAAGCGTTGCTCTTCCTGAATTTTCATTTTCTTACTCATCTTCTACCTACTAAATCTAAACACTATCATCAAACAAACAGTATCGCAGTTGATACATGGTCAATATGACATAACTGTAAACGTCCATCTCGTGGCACGGGAGGGAGGATCACTAGAATAAATAGAAAGTGACATTTTATTCCACGAACGAACGTAAGATCAATACAAAAAATCATAATTCAACACAAACTCAAAGCATGAGCCCTCAACTGCAGAACCTAATAATCCTTACCACCAATAGTTGCACCAACTGCAGAACCTAATAATCCTTACCACCAATAGTAGCACCAACTGCAGAACCTAATAATCCTTACCACCAATAGTCGCACAAAGAACACACCATTATTTTCAGATCACGAATTGATCACAACAGACTGAAGATTCAATGTGCAGAAAGCTCAAAATGGTGAGGTGGACATTCACAGTTACGGACTGATCCCAGAGACTGCATAACAAAGTTTTCATACATACTCTCTCAAGAAGAGAGGTAGAAAATATGGCCTACTAAAGTGACACTGCTTTCCGAACATGAGGGATTCAATTACCATAAACGAATCAAACAGTTGAAGATATGCCGCTGTAACGTTATAACTGACCGAAGCAATAGGAAAAATGAGAAACATTCAGCATATATCACATGACATTTATACCTTTGCATCAATTTTATGACATGCTATAGTTAGTACCACTCGGTAACATCGTAGGGTAAGTAACAAATCTTCAATCACATGTCAATAACCTTGTAATTTAATAATGAATTTTGTTTAAATGACGTGATTGCTACCTGACGGCCGTATTCAGCCACGGATCTATAGATGGAAGAATATACTACAAATTCAACACGTCTTGATAAGAGTTGGTTGCAAGCAAACATTGTAAAGAGTTTACTGTAGTAATATGGGGAGTTTTCTGTACGTTCTACAAATATACCGCCAAAAACATTTCTGTTACAACTTTTTTGAGTCAATTTTATAAACCGCAATGGAACTTCCATAGCGTGTTTGCAACACACAACCAATTGTTATCGTGGCAAATTATGTTGTATATCCGTGTATTTAGACATACGTGGTTCAGCTAAGTCAAACTTTGCATCACACACAATAAATCAATTTTAATTAACACCTAATATCTTCACTGCATGCTTCTGGGGTTTATGGTTATTTTTAAAAAATACATTCATTATTTGAAATTATACCAAGATTTTCAGAATTACATTTTGGCTTTTTAAATAATATTTTGAACTGAGCATAGCTGGCTAGAAGTAGGGGACAAATGATAATAAAGAATAAAGACAATGCAAATTAACGTTTCGGCTAAATACCCTAATCAGATATAGTACCGATATACATTAACATATGAAAACACTTTTCATCTAATATTGGTTATAAATTTTATTTAAAATTTATATATATTTTAAATGAAATCGACATATTCCCGATTGATTGATTCATTATTATTATTCTGTTATTATTTCTGATACAGGTATTTGACCGAAATATTACTTTATATTCTTCTTACTCTTTATTACCATTTCGTCCAAATATCTGTTCAGTATTAGTATGCCATAATTTGTGCAACATATCTATGCTTATTTTTTTTTTAAATCTGTGCTACTACGACCCACGACTGATCGTCGTTGGGTCTTCTCTGACGTTTTGGTATTAGAACAAGAAGCATTGGATTGACATGTTCAGATGACTTCAAACAAGTGAATTGTTGTAGCTGTCATGGTCTCCCGGGTGTTGCTGTGGTCTGAAATGGGAAGCAGCGAGTATTTAACACTGTAGCCTGTCATGCAAGTCGTAAGATGCGACCAAGGAGCGTGGGGTTTAATATTTTAATGCAAATTCTCAGCTGAGATGAAGACTGCAAAAACCCATGCCGGACATCCATGGATGATCGAAATCGACCCTTTTATCTGCAACATGCCTCAAGATTATCATCGGTCTGGAGTAGAAAATAATTGTGTATTAATTTATTGATTATATAATAATAATTTGTATTTGGAACAATAGTCATTATTTATTTTGCCTTCTTAAAAGTATAGATAGAACTATGCTTATATTTTATATAGTTTGAACCATTTTTATATTTTATATAGATATAACCTTGCTTATATTTTATTTTGAACCATGATTTTTATTTTATTTAGTTTGAGCCATGGTTTATATTTTTATATAGTTTGAACCATGCTTATATTTTAACTGAAATTAAATAATGCATATAATGCATTAAATTTCCAAATCGTACCCCGCCTTGAGATCACCTCAAACCTCCCCTCAGGGGGACCTCTCCCTCCAGTCAGGAACATTTTCTAGGCCCACAACATTCTGTTACAAAAGTTGCTCGTACTTTGACTCTAAACCTGGCAAATCGATTAGTTAGTTAGTTAGTTAGTTAGTCATCATATCATCATCATACCAATCCGGACAGGTCCATAGGTGCTCCGATCTTATATTCTGTATGTCCTTCAGCATGTGGTAGCTGTTCCTGTTCTGTGTTGGTTGATAATTCTTCTTTTCCTATATGCCGCTCGTTTCTTGCAACGCCACGGTTTACTCATAGGTCTTGAATTCTGGCCATAGACAGAGATCAAGATATACACTCCACATCATCAAATCGCCTAAGTCGTTGATTGCATTCAAAATATTAGCACAGTCCATGGAAATACGACTGGTGACAGTGGGTACACTGTTAAGTATGTCCAGTGCCAGATTTACCTATAAGCTAAACAAGCTATAGTTTAGGGCCCCCACTTTCTTGGGGTCCCTCAAATATTTTTGTTTCACTATCTATATTGTCTTAATCGTTAAAGGGCCCCATATCTCTAATAGCTTAGGGCCCAATATCTCAAATAGCTTAGGGACTAATATCTCAAATAGCTTAGGGCCCAATATCTCAAATAGCTTAGGGCCCTATAAAGTATAAATCCGGCCCTGAGTATGTCTGTACTTTCATACCCCTAACACCCACGTATTCGGTGAGAAATGAAGATATCTCTTCAGTACAGAATTCATTAACGACTCAAACCACCGGCGGGGCAAATAGCCCGTCCGAATATTTCTAAACATACCAATAGCATCAACTTATTAAAGACTGGACAGCATTAAGATTCTCCCCACTCAAACAAAGGTCTGATAACAGAGAGGGATGGCGACATTTTCGTGTTGACGTTTCAAGAGTGATACCCCCACGACCCTGAAGGTTGTTGGTTTGATGATGATGAATAGAATCCGTAAGAATACCAACCTGTAACATTCTGAGACGCGAGACATCATTTAATTAGTTATATCTTAAAATTTCCTTAAAATTCTGAAAGAATTAAATTCATCATTTATCAGTTAATTCTGATTAGGTATGTATACGACTTATTGTCTTTCTTACAGGAAAAAGCTTTATACCAAAACAAAGAAAAGAATAGCCTACCAGACGCCGAGGTATGCACTGATGACAACAAAAGCGATGTGGAACTTAATTATGATCCAACAGACTCGGATTATTAGACTACAATCATTTGATATCATTACATTATAACATTACATTAGAATACACTTGAAGTTTATCCTTATATTATAACATTACATTAGAATACAATTGAATTATATCATTACATACTTACAACTGATGATATTATTGCTGCCTTATGATATTTTAAATTGAAAATCTATTTATTACATACACGCACGTTAAGCGTATACCGTTTTCAGGTTCTAGGTCACGATTTGATATAGGGCAACCGGGGTGGGGGAGGTGAGCTTCACGTAGTGGAAGTGTGACTATCGGCAATTGATGATGGGAATTTGATTATCTGCTCCAGGCAGCGAAGTTTGCCGTATCCAGGTAGGGGATATTGACTATCTGCTCCAGGTAGTGAAGTTTGACTGTCGTCCAATGTAGTGGATATTGACTACCTGCTCCTAGTAGTGAAGTTTGACTTGTTCCAATGTAGTGGATATTGACTACCTGCTCCTAGTAGTGAAGTTTGACTTGTTCCAATGTAGTGGATATTGACTACCTGCTCCTAGTAGTGAAGTTTGACTGTCGTCCCAATGTAGTGGATGTTAACTATATGCTCCAGGTAGTGCAGTGCTAAAGTTCATTGATCCTGACACTTCCCTGTCACCTTTTTGCTGCAAGTCTTTTCTCCTCAGCCGAAGTATGAACCTTGATGTAAAACACATGCAAATGTAGTTGTGTCCAGTTATTTTCCTGTTGATCGTGTCATCTGTGTCTCTCAACAGCAGACTTTAGTGTATCTTATTGTGGTCTGCCAGGCTAATATATCTGTTCGTATACACTACATTAATTTTTGATTACAATTGTCTTTATAGTATTCTTTTAGAATGTCTACATGACATTGTGGTCAAGTCATTTGTCTTGTGTGCAGAAGATAGCATGTTCGAAATCAGGCCGTGACTTCTTACTTATAGGTTCCGTTTTTTGGAGGTTCATGGTGATTACTTTAAGCCAACTGTATGTTACTATGTTGCGGGTAACGGAATACACATATGGAAATTCAAGTACATTGAAGTTAATTCTCTTTTCAATGCAACGTAACCTATGTCTTCAAGAATGGTCGCGTTAATAGTTCTTTTATATTGCTTCCTTATTTTTTTTAATGTCCACTACCATAATTATTTGATTTTCCTTTTACCATTGACAATGATACCTCCAAAATATGTTTAATTATCCCTTTGTCTTTGATTATATCTTCTTCAATAAATATGTGATTGCCAATTTGTCTTTGATTATATCCTCTCCAGCAGATATTTGATTGCCCCTTTGTCGTTGATTATGTTCAGTCCAATAGTAAGGTGATTGCCGATTTGTCTTTGATACGTCCATTTAAATAGTTATTTAATTGTCCCTTTGTCTCTGATTATTTCCATTCAAATATTTATTTGACTGCTCCTTAGTCTTTGATTGTGTGCATTAAAATGATTGTTTGATTGTCTCTTTATCTTTGAATTTTCCACTCAGAAAATTATTTCATTTTTCTTTGTCTTTCATTATGCCCTTTTCAACACCTGTGTGATTAACCTTGAATATTTGAGTGTTTCCACTTATCAACTTAAGGAATAAGCAAACGAGAAATTGAGCAGCACTTTATGTTTTTTTAGTGTATACATTGTAATGTAAGATGATGTTCACTTTATAATGATATAGGGTAATATCGTTTGTATTATCATTTTTAGCAACTACTTTTAATCAAATTGATTGATCCACATGTATTTGAATATAATTTTAAAATAAACATTTTTACACAGTAAAGGAACAATAAAATGTTTATGACTAACAATATCTTTGCTACATATGAAGTGTACATGTTTGAAAGGTGAGAGTTTAGGTAAACATATTTGATAATGGGTAAATTTTATTTTATGTTGAAATTGAAATATGTTGTAAACTATATTAATTAACATATTTGGATAATTAAATATGTCTTACAATGTTTCGAAATACATACATTTCTTCACCAAAATTAACAATAAGATACATATATAAATCAATGAAATCAACAGTCAGATAAATATTTTTATTAAATGTAGATAAGGATAATAAAAAAGAATCTGAACACAAATGGTGGGTGAACATATGCTTAGTGACCTTAATGATATGGCAACAATTAATTAATTGTTTAATTTGTATTTTCCGGTATTTACTTGTTCCACATTTTGATTTGTTCCTTCTTCAGGGTCAAGGCTGTGAATGTACATCATATGAGAAATGTTGAGTTCTTGGATCTATGTAACAACAACCAAGAATTCAAGTCATGATATTTTCTCATCTTATGATATGTTCTGTTCCATACAACAACAGAATTAGGCTTGAGGTGACGCATATCTGGGTTTAACATTTTTTTGGAGTCAGATTTAGACTCTTAGAAGTGGGTTCTCAATTATTGTGTTGTAAAGATTTTTCCTGTCTGATCATACTTCTGAAACAGCATTCATTGTTCTCACACTTGCCTTCATTAATTTATTTACTGTTTTATGTTCCAATAATTATGAATCAGATAAATCTCATATTTTCCTTCCAAGTTATACAAATATAAATCTTTACTTATATAATAATATAACTATTTTGGAGTAATCAACAATGACAACCAGCCTTTATACCACTTTATAAACAACACAAAAGAAAGTAAGGCACAAACAAGGGGAAAAAAAGGAATTTCTTGGAAGGGAGAAGCAAATAAAACCCTTCCTCAAAGTCTGCGAGCATAAAGAAGCTAGAAGACTGTGAATGTTTTAATATGTGAGTGTATACAAAACAAGCTAGTTCTTGGCACATATTGCGATAAAGTTAGGAAGAATTTCGTGACTTGGTTACCACTAGATGTGAAGAAATGATACACGAACTCGTCCAGCAGTACTGAACGCCACAAGATACAATCATCTGCACAGATGATTTCGTAGTAAGAGAAACAAACAGACGTGGATGGAGCTTATATGTCTACTAAAACAGTAGTAAGAGAAACAGATGTAGATTGAGCTTCGTTGTCTTCTAAAAACAGCAGTAAGCGACACGAGGATCTACTACATATTCCATAACAACATTGAGTCTGAGAAAACAGAAGACCGTGACGGAGCTCTAACCTGATTGATGACACTGTACTGTGATTCTCTCAATAGGGATATTGTGATAGCGGGTCTAACGTAGCTTATGACACGACGCAGCGATTCAGACTCTCAGAGAATGATAGTTAATAGAACATTTCATGATGGGAACGAAGTGGGTTACTCTTCTCACCATCATCTAAAGTATCATATGGACATTTTCTGTTCAGGTTATGTAGGAGCCGAAGACAACGAAACAGTGAATCCATTGACAGACAATGTTATAGTGGATGGCATTATGTTAAGAAGAGGCATGTCTGAGCTAATTCATGCAGTTATGGGTGTATTACGAAGCCATGAAGAAAAGGTTGAAAGAGGATGTTGATGTAATGATAGAAATTGAAGTGACTAAGGGAGAGGAAAGTACATGCATACTCTCTGGAAACATCCCAAGAACACCCTGTCAACTGAGCAATTGGGACACTGAGCTTGTACACCTTAAGATAGCTAGCGGAGCTGGGGAAGAGGAAGGTGATCACTTGTAAGAAAACAACTGGGCAGAGCAACAAAGATTAAACAAACCTTGGCGAGTTGCAAAAAAAGCAATAGGTATATTTTTGAGAACCACTCAAAACCACTTGAGAACCACTGCTGTATAGGACATTGCTATTGAACATTATTTGAATACTTTTGGCGCCACTAATATATTAAAGGACGCCACCAAAACAATGTGAATGGTTTTTTACAATGGATTTGAACTACAAGCAAGATTGAATTATTTATTTATGAGACATTCCCTTTAATCGGATTGGCTGGCGAGCTGAACACTTTTGGGAATTCTCCACTTCCCTGTCGTTGGTTCTTAATCAAGAAAATGGATTATTTATAGTTGTAAAATTTAAAACTAATTCTTGATAGTTATAATATATAAAACTAAATATTAATAGATATAATACACACAATTTATTAATGATAACTATTTTAACATATAAAAATGGTTATTTATTGTTATAACATAAAAATAATTATTTATAACTTTAACTTAAACCGATTTTTGATAGTTTTAACATATAAAACTGATAGTTGAAACATATACAATTGATTTTATTGATAGTTCTAATATAAAACTGATTATTGATTGTTGAAACATATAAAACTGATTATTGATAATTGAAGCATATGAAACTGATTATTGATAGTTTTAACATAAAACTGATTATTAATAGATATATATTTTAAACTCATTATAGATAACTATAGCATATAAATGTAACCAATTCTGATGCACGGAAGTGAATCGTGGACTCTCAACAGTTTAGTGAAAATGTATATTGAAGCTTCATATCTTCTTCTTCTTCTTTCTATCCTCATGTACATTTCGGTGTTGAGGGGAGAGTGCATGCACGCTCTTTTGCCCTTCTATTTGCCTCTATGTGCTGTTATATTTTCCATTGTCTCTAATACACTATCCACCTTCTACGAGGGCATCCACTAGTTCTGCTGTTTTCGTATCGTTTGTTAAGGGCATCTTGGATGATACTTTGCTCTTTCTGTCTGGTTATGTGAGCAAAGTATCATCCAATAAGCCCTTAACAAACGATCCTGCTATAAATCTAGTATAACCACTGTTCTGTTTCAAGAGAGATCCAGTCAGAGGTCGAGAGATATAGATCATACAATGGAGTTAAGAAATAAGTAAATATAACATTAGTAATGAATATTATATCTTGTTGCTTCTACAATTTATTTCAATTTGTGGGATACCTTTTTTAGTATCGTATAGTTTACATTGTGGGCTATTCTATTTGGTGTCTATTCTATTTATATATTCGCTAATATCCCCCCTTCCCCCCCTCCTGAGTAGAATGCTCCTCCAATAGGCATTGCACCAAGTCGAAGTTTCCTCGGTATGAAAGAAAGCTCAGAAACCCCCAACCCTCACCCACCCTCCATTTCACATAGGAAGTACAAGCTGATCGCTCTTAATTTCTTGGATTAAAACAAACAATCCATCTATTCGCTAAACCTTTTGTTGCCTTTCACCATCATGGGTAGAAGAGTTCTCTGGAGATGGCCTTCGTGTGTGCTGAGTATATTGTGGAATTTGTCGCCTCTTTTATGTCGGTGGTCCATCGTTTTCGGGGTCTGTTTCTAAGTCTGCCTTCACTGTATATATGTAACATATATTGCTGTGGTATGCTGTCTGATGGTAGTCTGTTGATGTGTGCAAACCATTTGATCTGATAGCTCTTAATATATTCCAAGATTAGGACGGTGCCGGTTCTTTGTCTAATGTCCTCATTCCTCACCCTGTCTCTTAGCGATATTACTTGGATTCTGCATAAGATATCATTTCAGCTGTTACAAGTTTACGTTTGTCTTGTGCAGTCGTTGTCCATGTTTGGCATTGGTAGCACAGCGTTGACATAATAATCGTTTTTACTAGTGCTAATTTGGTGCTTTAATCTACATTTTTGTTTGTGAAGATTGGTCTTATTTGCCCTAGGGTTTTGTGTGCTGTACTACATATATTGTGTATTTCTTTACTGCTCTTGCCGTCTGTTATATTGCTTAATAAGTATGTGAATGCTATCACTTGTTTAAGTCTGTTGTTTCAAATATACATATTGATATTTCTTTCTGTTCTTCCTATCTTGATTACTTCGGTCTTCTCTATATTTATCTTCATGTTAAATGTGTGGTATGTTTGCTGTAATCTGTTTATTTGTCTTTGTAGTTGCTCTTCTGATGATTCTACTAGTACTTGGTTGTCTGCAAATAGCAATTCGTTTAATACGCTATCCTTCAAATTGTTTTCGTCCGTTGTCTTTGCTACTTTGCAGAGGTGATCTATGTATGTTATGAACAATAAGAGGGATAGTACATATCCCTATCTAACTCCTGAGGGAATTTGGAAATTATTGGATGTACCTGTACTTGTTCTTACTGCGAATTGACTATTGGCGTATATGCTCTCACATAGGCGTATCAAATTTTTGGGAACTCCGTATGTCTGTAGTGTTATCCATAGTTGTACTCTATCCACTCTGTCAAAACCTTTCTCTTGCTTCACGAAAGCCAAATATAAATCTGCCGTTTTATCTGAGAGTTTTTTGAGAGCGAAGATTGCATCTGTGCAGCTTTTAATTTTCCTAAAGCCCAACTGCGTGTTGTTGAGCCGTGGTTCTATAAATGCGCGTATTCTTCTCTCTAATATCTTTCTAAAGATATTTTCCTATGTGGCTTAAGTGTGATATACCTCTATACTTAGTGCAGTCCCTCTTACTGCCTTTAAAAAAAATCCAGATGGGAATAATCACCGCTGTATTCCACTACTGTTGTGTCTTTGCACGTGTATTCAACACATTATGTCATTCATGAAACTATAAGAGATAAAAACCAAAACATCAGAACGATTTATTGAAGAATCAGAACTAGAATCAATACATTTACAACAATGAAGTTACAAATGTGTTAACACTTATCTCTGATAAGTCTTTAAAATTATCTTATCGAGTCATCCTTGTCTATGTGGCTATTTTAATGGTAAACAGACGAAATTCCGATTCTATAACTTATAGTGACATCTGGGGATATGTCGATAACAATACATATAGCGGCTAAAATATCAACCATGCATGATTGTGGTGAGCTTTCCTGTTGGTGTTCAGTGTACAGCTCGAGAACCAGTTCTCTCGTACAGTTGGTGTTCAGTATATATCACGAGAACCAGCTCTCTCGTGCAGTTGGCCCATTATCGATATAGTACAGGGATCCACAGTTCCGTGAAAGAGATAAAACACGGAATATTTTATGACCAAAGTCAGATGTGTTGGGCAAATGTTGTAAATGAACAATTAAATGCTAATACTTTGACTAAATATTGCTGTAAATCTAGTATCACCATTGTCCTGCGACAGGTGGGATTGTGTGGGAGTTTTGCATTGTCCTGCGACAGGTGGGATTGTGTGGGAGTTTTGCGAATGAATATTAAAACAAATAAACTTATAATAAATACGTTATGTAGGAACAAGAAGACAGAGATTAAGAGTTAATGGGAATGTGATGGTGGAAGGTATATTGTTGATTTGGTTCAGCTTCTGTTAGATGGTTTTACTATTTTTGAAAATATATTTTTCACTACAACTATGTTTTGCTTTGAGACATATCAAACGAAATGTTGGGAATTGCTTGCTTTCCCTGTGCTGTGATATTTGCTAAATCGCCTTCCTGTCTCGTACATGTTTAAAGATCCTGCTTCCATTTCTATCAGCTGATATCTTAATGAATTACTGTTAAAGTCTTTATAAAGCTTGCTTTGATTTCGTATTTCTCTGGTTTAATGTTATATTTATTGTTTATTAAAACATGACATGATACTTCAACAGACACAACACAACACGCCACAACAATGTCAGAACAATGTCAGGAGAATGTCAGAACAATGTCAGAACAATGTCAGGAGAATGTCAGAACAATGTCAGGAGAATGTCAGAACAATGTCAGAACAATGTCAGGAGAATGTCAGAACAATGTCAGGAGAATGTCAGAACAATGTCAGGAGAATGTCAGAACAATGTCAGGAGAATGTCAGAACAATGTCAGGAGAATGTCAGAACAATGTCAGGAGAATGTCAGAACAATACAGAACAATGTCAGGACAATGTTAGAACAATGTCAGGACAATGTCAGAACAATGTCAGAACAATGCTAGAGTAATGTCAGCTGAGTGTTTGTTTATTACGGCATTAAAATTTCTACCTGGCGAGTCACGTACCTTTCAACCCAGGAACGAAATCTAATATGGTTATATCTGGCGTTTTGAATTTTATTTGTGTCCGACTTATCTGGAATAAAATAAGATCATATTCTATGAGTGTCAGTTCATTGAGGCATCACTGATAATATAAGATTGCTGAGCTTGCAAAGTCAGTGGGATATTTATGTAGCCTATGCTCTCTAATTATAAAGAAAACCATGAAAAAATGGGGATGACAAAAACACATTAAGAAAATACACTTAATAAAAGAAATACTTGAAAGAAAATTAAGTGTGGTATATGCGCTATGCATGACAGCAGAAATAAGTTCAGTTAAAATTAACAGAGAAGATCAATAGAATCAGATAATTGTAGGAACATGACTTATATTCATTGAATAAATGATTTTGACACTATCCCCTTCTTAGGAAAGAGTATCAGTCAGATTTCAGATTGTGTTCTAAAAGACTACACGAAATGTGCTAGACAAATCATACAACTGACGCACATGAGCATCTCTAAATTGCTGAAATCTGATGACGATGTGAAGTATACCTTCCAATATTTAACCAATAAGAGACTAGTTATAATTAAATATATTATTGAAGATTATACTGTTAAGCAGTGGCTCATAATGTGGGCCTTATGGCTCCATTTCTTTTGAAATTGGGGAGTCCCACATACTCTGCAGGAACTCATACCTGTCTGGGGAGGGGGGGGGGTGAGGCACAGGAAGATGACAGCTTGACAGATAAACATGACAATTTATTGTGATGTTAAGGTTTAAAAATACTGACGACTTGTAAAGAAAGATTGTTCATATAAAAAAAAGTATGGGGGAAGGTATGAAACAAACTTTGCCTCAAAAGAACATTGCTGTAAAGAAAATTTCTATAAAACGAAATTAGAATTTTTTAGTATCACTAATATATTCAACGACGTCATCAGTAAAATTTGACTGACTTTTTAGAAGCTTTTAAAAATTAAAAAAAAAATGTTGATGGCTTTCGAAATGCAAGCAAGTTTGCTTTAGTTGTGTTTGTGAGACATTCTCTCTAATCTCTGTAACATTGAGAAAACGCAATAATTGTTGCGTGGAATGTTTGTGAGACATTCTCTCTAATCGCTCAAACACTGAGCTGACGCATTAATTGTTGCGTTGAATGTTTGTCGATGTATTGTGATAATTGTGTTAATTCATATATTTATGTGGCGATTCTTTATTATTGTATTTGCTGCAATTTATTACTGGAACTGAGAGAGAATCTTTTATAATTGAAGACTTCCCAACATCAAATGAGCTACCTGGTGTAAGGAAAATAGGACAGAGTTTGAAACTATGGGAATGGCGCATGGTCCTGGGGAAGTTTGAAACTATGGGAATGGCGCATGGTCCTGGGGAAATAAGATTAAGTTTGAAACTATGGGAATGGCGCATGGTCCTAGGAAAGTAGAACTGAGTTTGAAACTATGAGAATGGAACATGGTCCTGGTAAAGTAGGACTGAGTTTGAAACTATGAGAATCGCACATGGTCCTGGTAAAGTAGGACTGAGTTTGAAACTATGAGAATGGCACATGGTCCTGGAAAAAAAATGTATTGAACCTCACATTGGCTACTATTCTAAAGGTTAGCATAAACATATCTCCCCGAACACTCATATTTATGTTCATCGTGTCTACACACTCTGTTACACCATTTACAATTTCTGATGATGAAAATATGTGAACTGAATATTTCAAGTATATTAGCTCCAAATATCCATAATATGTAAACACAATTTGGAAACAAAACTGTATATGAATGTTTCTATATGTGTGGTACCCATTTCTTTGTAATGTGTAGTTTGAAGGAAGGAGTTTATGGTCCACAATGGAATATTTCTATTAATAAAATTATGTGACCCACAACGGAATTTATGTGGGCCACAACGGAATGTTTCTATTAATAAAAGCTGTATATTAATGTTTCTATCCGTGTGGTACCCATTTCTCTGTAATGTGTAGTTTGAAGGAAAGAGTTATGTGGGCCACAACGAAATGCTCAAGTAAACGAAACTAGTGTCAATGCTTAATATTTAATTTTAGCAAATTAAGAGAAGTGAAGCTACATAAGATAAATCTACATTGAACACGCATACAAAATATTTATTCAAACAAATTTTGTGAGAAAAATTACTTATACAATTAAATATATGCATAATATCATGCAAATTATGTATCATTTTGAACGTATCAGAAATTGATTGGAAAATAAAAAGAGATTGCTTTACAGGGAAACAACTCTTAAAATAAGAGCACAAAAATGAGATATATTCGCTCAATCGGTTTGTTGTAAAAGAAAAAAATGTAGACCATGTATAAACACATGCACATGATGCTACTACCTCCTATACCAGTATGTATAAACACATGCACATGATGCTACTACCTCCTATACCAGTATGTATAAACACATGCACATGATGCTACTACCTCCTATACCAGTATGTATAAACACATGCACATGATGCTACTACCCCCTATACCAGTATATATAAACACATACTCATAATGCTACTACCTCCTATACCAGTATGTATAAACACATGCACATGATGCTACTACCTTCTATACCAGTATATATAAACACATACTCATAATGCTACTACCTACTATACCAGAATGTACATGTGGAGCATAGGAGCAGACCTCTGCACATATCTTGCAGAAATGACCCCAGTATTAATAACTGAGAGAGACATCGACGTAACAGCTAGATATTACTGACAATGATATTTAGAACTAAGGAAGGACTCAAGACACAGGTTCACTTAGAAGACTTATCTGACGATGTAGACACCAGGCGAACAAAAGAAAGAAAATCATATTTTCATCATATACATGTTGCCTTATCTGTCACAAATACGAGTATTACCAGGCTTACAATTGTTTATTTGAGAACCCCAGAAATTGCGAGCGATTATCTCTTACTACCTATGAGCAGTGGGGCGGTTTTTCTGAACTTTCTTTCATACTCAGGAGATTTCAGCTTTCGGCTTAGTGCAATGCCTATTGAAGGAGCCTTCTATTCAGAGAGGGTCTATATTTGTATAGATGACATACTACAAAGCTTCCATAAGAGAACCTCAATATAAAGGCATGTCATCTACTAAAGTTTTCTGTTGCATGGATAGTTTGTCTAGTTGGCCACTGGTGAGACCCACAGATCAAAAGGTTGTCCACATCTGGTGTAGGGGGTTGTTGTCGATATCGATATTTTTAAAAGTTGATCCACTCTTGGCAGTGAGTGTAGAGGATTGTTTTCTGCATATAAATTATGGAAAATTGATATACTCTTGACATAGGGTATAGAACAGTGTTTCTCAACGTGGGGCCCACGCCTCACAGGGGGGGGGGAGCAATTGGATTGTTCAGGGGGGGGGCGGATTCAAACAAGTTGTAATTATGCTTCATTTAGGAATAATTCAATTTCTGAATATATTAAAAATTATGTATATTTTACAAAGTGGGCATCAAAATTTTAGAAAGACTTATGTGGGGCATGGTAAAAAATAAACAGGTTGGGAAACACTGGTGTAGAGCGTTGCTGTCGATATGGTAACTTCTGAAAAGTTGATCTCTTGGCTGAGTGTTTAGAGGGAAATGTATTAGGATGTAAAGTTGAACTTTCACTACAGTTAGATGTAATATGACAGCGGCGATGAAAGTAATATCACTAGTAGGTTAATGAGTTTGCCTCTCTTTTGGAGAGGCGTGCCCTTTTCAACCAGCGGACAACAAAGTCCAATTAGGCTATATCAGGACACACTACCATAAAATATTAGAGGTAACAAAGACCCCAAAGTTGTCTTAATCTTATCTTATAGTAATATATAGTAATATCACTGACTAAAGCAACGAAATAATTAGAGATCTGAGGAATAACAAATGTCTGTTGTGTATTTGACTCTGAGCATGCTATGAAAGATCATATCAGATTATTATACACATATAGTAAATTAATGATGAGGTCCGAACCAAGGAGAGCCATTTTCATTTTTGTGCTTGTGCATTAGAGGTAACAGAAGAGCAAAAGGGCTGTGCATAAAGTAGGTTTACAATTTTTGCTAATTCTCCCCTTCCATCCTGTTAACATCCGTCAAGACTCAGGAACCACTGAATTAATTATGTAGAAATAAGTAGAACTTGCACACAAACATATTTTATCAGAAAAAATACGAGGCTACATGTTTTATTTCAGAATTAATAAAATTGTTTCAAATTCAAACAATTTATTGAGTATATCTTCTTCTTCATCGTTCATTCTCAAACTCCTGCTGGCTCTCCCTTGTAGCAAGAACATTGTCCTACTAGATTTCTAGCAGGATGTAGTCCAGAGAATGGAAATGCGTTGTGTCGCCGTTTTATTTGCGCCAATGGCCCAACACATCCGTCTTCGGCGGATATTGAGTATATAAAAACACAGTGACGGTTGAAATCATATTTTTTTTCAAACTCCTGCTTTCAATTGTCAATAACTGTCAAACTTTCTCAGACACTTTCCATTCTCCAATTATTAGAGTAATTTATACCCATCTCCACTGACGTTTCTGTACGTCTACAACAAGTTGCAGTTCTATTGATAACACATATAATTATATATCAGTTGTGACTTTTTGATGGCCCATACCCTGTTTTTATTGAGTTATCTGGTATAAATATTACCATGCCATGAGTTGCCTCTTAATTCAGTTATATTGTACTAGAATATTATCGCATTAAGTCAGATAATATTTGTAAACAATCTAGCCAAATAATGTTGATATATTGTGATAATGTTGTCGTATATATTTGAATGTATTATCGTTCTGTACATCATTAGTATCTACTAATTTCCCTCTTTTATGTTGCACTAGTGTATAATAATTGCGATATGTGAATACTTTGTCTATACCAATGGTTGGAAAAATACGGCCCGCAGGCCAAATCCAGTCGGTAAAGTAATTTTGTCTGGCTCGCTAGGCAGATCTAAAAGTGCTATAAGCGTTAAATTCAGAGATCAGAAAGTATTACTTGGAGCTCCAAAGAACTAAAAATATTGTGGCTCTATACCATACAAAAAAAGATCAATGCGGCCACCAACTCAAACAGGTTGTCATTCTCTGGTCTATAAGAACACCTCTTAAAAGAAGTCTCTTCACCATGCGGTTAATAATGTAATAATTTCTAATTCTAGCATACAACTTACAGTTAAAAACAAGAAGTATACAAAAACGAATTTAAAATAGAAGGAACAAAATTAGAATGTAAATTGTGGTCATTGTGATAGTATTATCAGAACGTTGACCTCAATTCTTGTATAGTTATATACTTAATGCACTTCGACTATACAAAGATGAAAGGCGTGTTACCATAAAGAAATTTCTTCACTTCACCTAGGAAAACTCGTTTTTGGGAGAATTGTATTTTATATCTTAGCGGTTTATTGTCAAAAATATTTGTGTTTGCCATATTTTCAACCTTGTTTTGATTTTACTCATGGTATTCAATCTTTTGTTGCATTTTCCAAAATTTAGAAAGGTTTAGGCCAAATAATCCCCTTCCCGGATTTGCATAATTCTCGTCGCGACTGAAAGTGTATACACTTGTCACGAATAGGTTTTAATCCTCCACATATTTACCGCTATATTGCAAATTGTCGTGAATGAATTACTACAACTTGGAAATATTGTCCAATTCGGTAAGTGTAGAAACACATGGTTCAATGAGAGCCTGAGCCTATAGCTGACGGAACAGGTGTTGTCCGCAGAGCACGTACTCCATCGCTCCGTTCCTGTGTCTTCTGTCTTGAGTGTTGATAATGTTTCTATCAGGCAACTGTGTATCTAAACATACACACTTGCTTGATGTAGTCTAACGACGATTTAATATAATTTATAATGACCCGTGGTTCTGTTAACGGTTCATTGCTGTTGGAAAGAGAGTTTTACACGCAGGGTATTACATGGATCTACTGTCCAGGTAATGCTGGGGTCAGGGAAAACAAAAGAGCCGAAGTGTTGGCTGGTAAAGCCTTGGTGAATGGCACTGAGATGAGACATGACGAGACATAATTGAATTGATCAGAGCAGTCATGGATACCCTACAGAAATACGAGGACAAGATCGAACGAGACAATGTGCATATTCAGAGAATGGTAGAAATGAGAGAGACTAGAGGCGATGGGAGAAATTCCCCCCTCTTCAGAAATTTCAGAAGAACGCGTAATCAACAACTGACTGGAACACTGAGCTTATACACTTTTAGATGGCTGACGGAAGGGCAAGTAGAACATATATGGAAATGTCCCCAGTGGTGTAACGCTTGTTCCTAATCAAGAATCAAGAAGAACAAGGTTAAAAAAGAAGAACATTTTATATAAACAAAGTTGGAATGGAGGGAGGAGGATTATAGTCTATTTATGATGATGCACACCCCTATGAAACATGAACTGAAGTCCATTTAGGTATATCTGGGTGTATGATCATACAGCATATTTGAGGCTGGGCTCAAGCAATACGGTAACTACAACATCTACATTCCCTTAAAAAAGTATTTTTTTAAATACAAAGTTTGTTTCTTATAGCTAGGAACGTATCTTTTTAATCACGGAAGTGAGTTGAATTCGATTAAATTGCACAGCTTAAATAAATAAATAATAGAAGTCACGGTTCAGGAAATCCAATCACCCCGACCTTCAATTGATAATCTATAAAATATTGAGAACCAACTATTTAAAGGATATTTCTCTAAAAATATATGCCAGAACATGAGTAGTAAAATTAAATGTTCTTAAAAAACTGAATTACTTTTTCTATCTATGCACTGGTTGAATAACCATTTCTCACACAGTGATTTAGCAGTTTTATATTTTATAGGGCTTTATTTAACTGCATTTTAGGTTTTTCTGATCATTTCACCCGTGAAGCACGAACTTTTATAAACTCATTTGTGTATGCCTGTTGTTTTAATACGGTTTTAATTAAGAGTTATCTAGTATTTCAAGTAAAGTATCAAGTAAAGAGGTATGAAGCATTTCAAGTAAATTATCAAGTAAATAGTTATCAAGTATTTCAAGCAAAGTATCAAGTAAAGAGGTATCAAGTATTTCAAGCAAAGTATCAAGTAAAGAGGTATCAAGTATTTCAAGCAAAGTATCAAGTAAAAAGTTATCAAGTATTTCAAGCAAAGTATCAAGTAAAAAGTTATCAAGTATTTCAAGCAAAGTATCAAGTAAAGAGGTATCAAGTATTTCAAGCAAAGTATCAAGTAAAAAGGTATCAAGTATTTCAAGCAAAGTATCAAGTAAAGAGGTATCAAGTATTTCAAGCACAGTATCAAGTAAAAAGGTATCAAGTAAAGAGGTGTCAGGTATTTCAAGCAAAGTATCAAGTAAATAGGTATCAAGTATTTCAAGCAAGTATCAAGTAAAAGGGTATCAAGTAAAGAGGTGTCAGGTATTAAGAGGTAACAGTTCGCGAGCTGTATTCCAACCAGATCTCCCTTGCATAGTGATTAATATGACGTTCTTTTCATGTGGTCTATGTTAAGATGTAATACACAGTTATCTCTCTGCTTAGTCATGTCTGTAAAATGTTCGCTACGATATTGATAAAAGGATAAGATCTAGACATACTGTGGACCCAGAGCTTAGTCCGGTACAGTTTAGTTTTAGAAAAGGAAGAGGATGTACAGATGCAATGTTTTCTCTACTACAGATTAATGAAAGGACAATAGAATACATATTTTCTCTACTACAGATTAATGAAAGGGCAATAGAATACATATTTTCTCTACTACAGATTAATGAAAGGACAATAGAATACATATTTTCTCTACTACAGATTAATGAAAGGACAATAGAATACAAAAACCAAATAAATATTACTTTTATAGATCAAGAGGAAGCTTTCGACCGAATAAATAGAGAACTACTCTGGAGTATTCTAGAAAAGTATGGATTAAAAGGAACATTATTAAACTGTATAAGTGCCATATACAAAGATAGTGAAAGTGAAGATAGAACAAATGCAAGACTTACTAATTTGTTTTCAGTAAGATCAGGAGTTAGACAGGGATGTGTCTTATCACCATTATTGTTTATCATTTGTATGGATAATATTACAAAACAACAGTAGAAACACCACCAGACATTTACTATCCAAATGATATAACTGAGCTACTCTTTGCTGACGATCAGTGCCTACTCCACAGTTGAAGTGAAGAGCTGCAAGATCACATAAACCTAACGAAAGCGGCCTCAATCACAACATAAAGATCAACACAGAAAAAAACATAAGTTATGTCTATAAGCAAAAACCCAAATACAATCAACAAAAAGATAGTGATTAACTACTGACAAAAGTGCAGAAATTTAAATAACCCGGGAGCATTTTTACTGAGAACGGAAGAATGGATAGAGAGCTCGAAACAAGAATTTTTAAAAAGCCAGCTAGGTAAATTATGAACTTACACCATTTTTGTTTATAAATCTATTCCAATAAAAACCATAAAGCAAATCATAAATTCAATATCCATCCGAACATTGTGTTATCAATGTTAGATATGGGCACTAACTAAAGAGCAAGAGAGAAAGCTTATTGAAGCTATGTGTGAAATGACATGTCTAAAAAAAGCAGCAAACAGAATGAGAAGAGATCATGTGAGAAATAAAAATAAATTACTTGAATGTGATTTGTGTATTGTAATTTTTATGATTTCCTGTGTGCTCAACATTGCCCATCATTACCCACTAGTTTTAGATATAGTCTGTGGTCTCCCATTGAAACGAAATATAAACCTGTGTTTTACGTAACTCTAATTGTGAGAAATAAGGAGATTACAAGAACTGTTGAAACAACACCATTGGTCAAATATATTGAAAAACAAAGACTGAAATAATTCGATCGTCTAATGAGAATGAACCCTTATTGACCAACGACAAGAGCATACAACATGAAAATGGAAACAGCAAGATACAGAGGAAGACTAAGAAGAAGATGGATTGAAGGAGTTACCAACATTCTGACACGGCACAGAATTACTGCACATCAAGCGACCAAACGCGAAAAAAACCCCCAAAAACCGATCCACATTTAATCCTGCGACCTCTTACAGCAAAAGTAGAGAAGAGACAATCGATAGAGAATTACGGCTCTAAACCACGATCTTCTATACCACATAAGACCTACATGTTATTTGTACATCAAGCCTTCTGTAATGAGTCATTTAATTATTCCCATTGTTTTACTTAGTCACTACAATTATACTTAGTGTGACAATGAACATCAAAGAAATATTCTGACATTTAGAAGACTGAATTTCCCATTAGCCAACTAGCCTTATAATGTTGACGGTCACATCTAATAGTAACTGTAAAGATAAGAAAAACCTTCATGTGCTCTGACTGGCTGATCTGTAATAATCATCGACTAATATTACCAAATATCTCGTTGTTAGGTTGTTTGACTGACTTATTTTGGTAACACTTTATACCTATTTTTGTCTATTTTGATATTTTCCCTGTGTTACCCCAGCCACCCATTCCCTGTTTAGGTTTATTACCCGACACTGAAACTTTTATCCAGCTATTTATCCAGCTAAGAAGCTATGTTCAGTCAAGATAAGACCGTGTAACTTTCTGTAGTTGAATGTTCCCTAACCCCAATAGGACATATTACATAACAGTTACACTTAGGGCTATGAGGGTGGATTGAGAATATTCACCGAATTTATTTAGGGTGGCTTATTCTCTACTTCAGTGACATCTTTGTTAAGCATAATTATACCCCGCCCTATGTTTACCAGAAAGAAAACTATCTATGATAATATTATTCTTGACTGACAATTATGTTCAACACTTTATCTGCAGACATTTATATGATCCACCATATTTGTCGCTTCTGTATATTTTGCTATTAAATGACATTTTCCTGTTTGTACAAAGGTAGTTTATTTTGTATTTTATGTGTGTACATATTTTGTCTGTCATAAATATAATGAATAAAGAAATCACGATAACACAGATTTTGGAAGGGGACAACGAGAATCTTGATGTTTGGAAGTTATACTATTTTCAGTCGAACCAAGTTGTTATGAAATGGAGAAACTTGGGCAACCTTGGGGGAAGGGGGACATAGCTTATCATTGGGGTATTTATTTCGAAGCGGCACGTCACTTGTCGAGAGTACCACTCATAGCACGTACATACGATTTCAAGTGGTTTAAATTCCTCAGGGAGTTTAAATTTAAATATTTTGTCCAACTCTGTGGCGAAGTGGTACAGAGCACGTCTGTAACGGCTAAGGTACCGAGTTCGAATCCCGCCACAGGCAATTGTGCATCCGGACCGTCCAGAAAGCAATGACAAACTACTGAACGTATTCATAATGCCTAGAGAATCACCACAGCCAATAAATGCTGGTTTGATAGCTACGTTCTGAATAGGATATGCTACCAATTTATTTTTAATCCTCAGAGATAGCCGGAAAAAATTCCCATGAACAAGACGTCGCGAGCAGTATTTGAACCCGATCTCCCTTGCATAGTGGTTAACATGACGGTCTTTTCATAAGGCTAATACATAATCAACAGTGATTGCTGGACAGTCAAATGGAGAAATCAGAAAAATGATCACTAGACCAGAAAACATATCGTAAGCCACCTAATTGAACAGGGTGGACGGACATGACCAGCGGCGTACCCGTGCTCTTTTGTTCGTTGTTCTGGAAGAAATGTAGTGCTACTGACCAACAGATGAGAGTGGACGCCAACGATCCACGATTTAAGAACATCTGGAATGTAATATTGCCCTTGTTCTATATTTTATTATCTTTGTGTTTACTCTATATTATTCATACTGTTTACGTTTGTTTCGCTAAAATTGTATATTTCGCTAAAATTGTATATTTCGCTAAAATTTTATGTTTTGCTAAACAAGAAAGTTCGCGATTTAAAAAAAGGAAATAAAGAGTAAGGAAAATCGGCCTAATGCTGACCCTATAATCACTACGCTGAAGTTGGACACACAAAATATTGTCCTAACATTGTTTCCGCACACGCCTCGACGAGTGAATATGGAATGATATATGTTGAATGTTGCCAGAAAAACGGAATTTATTGTGTCATTGTTTACAGCTTGGCTGCGATATCTGCGCATTTTGGAGCCAGAAAGGTTCAGCATGGCTTTCGAGTTACTTTGATCATCCATGGGAATAGCTAGCCAACCCCATCCCCAAAACATCCGTAGTCACCTCTTACAACGTGCGACACATGAAAAACTGTCACTATTCTTTGCTCCTTTTTCAGGCCCAGGAAACACACTGCAGCACTTTATAATACTATTTCGGAACATACTTCAAATGTAATATTTGTTCATATTTTACATGTCTCCAGCAAACTTCAGTTGTGATAAGTGGTTAAGTGTTGTCTTACCAAATTACACTAGATCTTCAACGAAGTATGCATCCTTGTTTCTAGTTTGACGTTGTTGTTGTGGCATTTTGCCTGTTTCAATTAAGTTACTACGTTTCTTTTTGTCATTAGAGCGACTACTTTCTGACGCTATACCTGTTATATTCTACATCTCTCTCTCTCTCTCTCTCTCTATCTATCTATCTATCTATCTCTCACGTATATATCATTGTTTATTAAAAATTGTTCATCTAGAAACAATTCCGTCAGACATCTAGACGTATATAAACTCAGTGTGTCCCAGTCTGTTGTTGATTGTGGATTCTTCTGGTCTTTGCAGTGAGGACTGAGAATGCACTTTCTTATCTTTACTCTGGTCACTCCCATTTATAACATTCTCTGAATATTTACATTTTATTTTTCATCACCCTCTTCATTGTGTAATGTATCCATGACTGATCTTATTAATTCAGCCCAGTATCTTTTCATCACTTTGCCCTTCCCTTATAGCTGTACCTGCAAATGTGTCAAATCTTTCATTGCTCCTGACTCCCACATTACCATGACAGTAGATCTAGGTGATGTTCTGGACGTTACTGAGAATAGTATTCCACTCTTTTATTATCATGCGTTTTCACAGCTTGCACTGCATACTCTAGGAGTCTGATAGAATCATTGTAAGTGTTAGTGTTTGCGTTGTCTGTATATCCATTTTCATGCTCGGTGTTATGGTAGGATAGGCAGAAGGTTTTCCCCACCACTTTCTGGAGATTATTGTAGGCGATAAAACTACACCCGCATCTGTCTGCTTATCGTATTACTTGAGCTATCTGTGTAAAAAATTCTACCTTGTCACATTTGAGTGATGTTCTTGTATCGTTCCCTCTGTCATATTTACAACACAATTGCGACACTCTATTTCTAGCTGTACTATAATATTCCTCAACGACTTCCTCTTTTTTTAAAACTTCCAGTCATTCACATCCTCTTCCTATCTCTTCCATCATGCAGACTCTTAAGTAGTTATATTCTGTTTCTGCCATCCAAGACCTTTCTCGTTTAATGCGCATTCCTTTTGCATTATCTAGAGAGTTTAAATTGTGGTCGTCATTGTGGACAACTTGAACGTATTCTTTCTCCGACTCTACTCCATGTCTTACTTTGATGCTAAGTAGGTCTAGCTGACTTTCATGTCAGTATTAGTGTATCTATGGTACATTCTAGAACTGCTCTCATGGTCTCATTCGGTAGTCTCTCCAGCCTATCAACGTGTGTTTGCGACATGGTAAGAAATCCCAGACCATAGTCTATAATAGGTAGTACCACGCAGTGTCATAACAGATTGTACCACTTCTTGTAGCAGATAGTATCATAACAGATTGTACCACATCTTGTAGCAGATAGTATCATAACAGATTGTACCACATCTTGTAGCAGATAGTATCATAACAGATTGTACCACTTCTTGTATCAGATAGTATCATTCCTGACTGTACCACTGCTTGTAGCAGATAGTGTCATAACAGATTGTACCACTTCTTGTAGCAGATAGTATCATAACAGATTGTACCACTTCTTGTAGCAGATAGTATCATAACAGATTTTACTACTTCTTGTAGCAGATAGTATCATAACAGATTTTACCACTTCTTGTAGCAGATAGTATCATTCCTGACTGTACCACTTCTTGTAGCAGATAGTATCATAACAGATTGTACCACTTCTTGTAGCAGATAGTATCATAACAGATTGTACCACATCTTGTAGCAGATAGTATCATAACAGATTTTACCACTTCTTGTAGCAGATAGTATCATACCAGATTTTACCACTTCTTGTAGCAGATAGTATCATTCCTGACTGTACCACTTCTTGTAGCAGACAGTATCATAACAGATTGTACCACTTCTTGTAGCAGATAGTATCATAACAGATTGTACCACATCTTGTAGCAGATAGTATCATAACAGATTGTACCACTTCTTGTAGCAGATAGTATCATTCCTGACTGTACCACTGCTTGTAGCAGATAGTGTCATAACAGATTGTACCACTTCTTGTAGCAGATAGTATCATAACAGATTGTACCACTTCTTGTAGCAGATAGTATCATAACAGATTGTACCACATCTTGTAGCAGATAGTATCATAACAGATTGTACCACTTCTTGTAGCAGATAGTATCATTCCTGACTGTACCACTGCTTGTAGCAGATAGTATCATAACAGATTGTACCACTTCTTGTAGCAGATAGTATCATAACAGATTGTACCACTTCTTGTAGCAGATAGTATCATAACAGATTGTACCACATCTTGTAGCAGATAGTATCATAACAGATTGTACCACTTCTTGTAGCAGATAGTATCATAACAGATTGTACCAATTCTTGTAGCAGATAGTATCATTCCTGACTGTACCACTGCTTGTAGCAGATAGTTTCATACCAGATTGTACCACTTCTTGTAGCAGATAGTATCATACCAGACTGTACCACTGCTTGTAGCAGATAGTGTCATAACAGATTGTACCACTTCTTGTAGCAGATAGTATCATAACAGATTGTACCACTTCTTGTTGCAGATAGTATCATAACAGATTGTACCACGTCTTGTAGCATATAGTATGATAACAGATTGTACCACTTCTTGTAGCAGATAGTTTCATAACAGATTGTACCACTTCTTGTAGCAGATAGTTTCATACCAGATTGTACCACTTCTTGTAGCAGATAGTTTCATACCAGACTGTACCACTGCTTGTAGCAGATAGTGTCATAACAGACTGTACCACTGCTTGTAGCAGATAGTGTCATAACAGATTGTACCACTTCTTGTAGCAGATAGTTTCATACCAGATTGTACCACTTCTTGTAGCAGATAGTATCATACCAGACTGTACCACTGCTTGTAGCAGATAGTGTCATAACAGACTGTACCACTTCTTGTAGCAGATAGTATCATAACAGATTGTACCACTTCCTGTAGCAGATAGTATCATAACAGATTGTACAACTTCTTGTAGCAGATAGTATCATAACAGATTGTACCACGTCTTGTAGCATATAGTATGATAACAGATTGTACCACTTCTTGTAGCAGATAGTATCATAACAGATTGTACCACTTCTTGTAGCAGATAGTGCCATAACAGATTGTACCACTTCTTGTAGCAGATAGTATCATAACAGATTGTACCACTTCTTGTAGCAGATAGTTTCATACCAGATTGTACCACTTCGTGTAGCAGATAGTATCATACCAGACTGTACCACTGCTTGTAGCAGATAGTGTCATAACAGACTGTACCACTGCTTGTAGCAGATAGTATCATAACAGATTGTACCACTTCTTGTAGCAGATAGTTTCATACCAGATTGTACCACTTCTTGTAGCAGATAGTTTCATACCAGACTGTACCACTGCTTGTAGCAGATAGTGTCATAACAGACTGTACCACTGCTTGTAGCAGATAGTGTCATAACAGATTGTACCACTTCTTGTAGCAGATAGTTTCATACCAGATTGTACCACTTCTTGTAGCAGATAGTATCATACCAGACTGTACCACTGCTTGTAGCAGATAGTGTCATAACAGACTGTACCACTTCTTGTAGCAGATAGTATCATAACAGATTGTACCACTTCCTGTAGCAGATAGTATCATAACAGATTGTACCACTTCTTGTAGCAGATAGTTTCATACCAGATTGTACCACTTCTTGTAGCAGATAGTATCATAACAGATTGTACCACTTCTTGTAGCAGATAGTGCCATAACAGATTGTACCACTTCTTGTAGCAGATAGTATCATAACAGATTGTACCACTTCTTGTAGCAGATAGTTTCATACCAGATTGTACCACTTCGTGTAGCAGATAGTATCATACCAGACTGTACCACTGCTTGTAGCAGATAGTGTCATAACAGACTGTACCACTGCTTGTAGCAGATAGTATCATAACAGATTGTACCACTTCTTGTAGCAGATAGTTTCATACCAGATTGTACCACTTCTTGTAGCAGATAGTTTCATACCAGACTGTACCACTGCTTGTAGCAGACAGTGTCATAACAGACTGTACCACTGCTTGTAGCAGATAGTGTCATAACAGATTGTACCACTTCTTGTAGCAGATAGTTTCATACCAGATTGTACCACTTCTTGTAGCAGATAGTATCATACCAGACTGTACCACTGCTTGTAGCAGATAGTGTCATAACAGACTGTACCACTTCTTGTAGCAGATAGTATCATAACAGATTGTACCACTTCCTGTAGCAGATAGTATCATAACAGATTGTACCACTTCTTGTAGCAGATAGTATCATAACAGATAGTACCATATCAGAAAAAATAGTAATATACCAAAAAAAACACAGTTGTGACACGCGATGGAACAAATTGCCTTCTCAAGACTATATTCTATTGTTGGCGTGAGCCTAAGAGGACAAACACAGAAGGAAAATAAAAAAAGAATAAACCTATGTCTGATGTGACCAAAATAAACAAACATTAAGTAGTAAATAAACTGACACACTTTAGTAAATAAACTACACACATGCTAGTACGCTTAGAGTGACAGTAGTTATTTTTGCTGATGTTTTGATACCCAGGATTTATGAGCAATGCAAGATTCCTGGGTGCAATAGAATTGTAAGTAATGTCTCTGTTTACAATGTTAAGATATGTGGGTAACGCAATGTTAAAATGTGTGGGATAATGATTGCTCAAGCTGTACCAGGAAGGACTCTTGGGGAATAATGTATGGGGATATGTAATAAATAATGTATTAAATGTAAGAGGAGTGAAATGTTAAGATGTAAAGGTAATAATGTGTTAAGATATAGGGGGAATAATGTGTTAAGATATAGGGGGAGTAATGTGTTAAGATATAGGGGGAGTAATGTGTTAAGATATAGGGGGAGTAATGTGTTAAGATACAGGTGGAATAATGTGTTAAGATATAGGGGGAATAATGTGTTAAGATATAGGGGGAGTAATGCGTTAAGATATAGGGGGAATAATGTGTTAAGATATAGGGGGAGTAATGTGTTAAGATACAGGTGGAATAATGTGTTAAGATATAAGTGGAATAATGTGTTAAGATAAAGGGGAATAATGTGTTAAGATATAGGGGGAATAATGTGTTAAGATATAGGGGGAATAATGTGTTAAGATATAGGGGGAGTAATGTGTTAAGATACAGGTGGAATAACGTGTTAAGATATAAGTGGAATAATGTGTTAAGATAAAGGGGAATAATGTGTTAAGATATAGGGGGAATAATGTGTTAAGATATAAGTGAAATGATGTGTTAAGATATAGGAGGAATAATGTGTTAAAATATAGAGGGAGTGATGTGTTAACATATAGGGGATAGTTTGTTAAGAAATAAGGGAAACAATGTGTTAATATATAAGTGGAATGATATATTAAAACATAAAGGGAATAATGTGGTAAGATGCACGGGAAATAATGTGAAATGTGTAAGGGGATATATGTGTTAAGATGTAAGGGGATTCATTTGGTAAGATGTAAGATGAATAATGTATTAATTTGACGGAATAATGTGAAAAAATATAAGAGGAAATAATGTTTTCAGATATAAGGGAAAGAATGTGTTAACATGTAAGGGAAATAATATGCTAAGATATAGGGAATAATGTATTAAGATGTATGGGAATAATGTGTAAAAATATAAGGGCAACAACGTTTTGAGATTTAAGGGAATAATGTGTTGAAATGTAAGGGAAATAATATGTTAAGGTTGTTATGTTTGACGAGGAGTTGTCGATGGTAATACTTGTGGCACATTTATTTTCCTAGACTTCAACGTACGAATAGCTTTGGTCTGACTCAAATCAAAGCCGTTTGTAGACGAAATAAATATCTCTCAACAATAGACATAGACCATCAGGTTAGAAAGCCCGCGCACTAACCATCAATGGCACAAAAAGTTCACTTAGTCAATCAGCGATACTATTAAGAAGGCCTAAACAAGGACAAGAAATGTGGATGTTTCTTAAATATTCCAAGCAAGTCATACTGAAACAAATGAAACCAGAAGGTAACAAGCAATAAATATGAATAGAAGCACTTATACATACAGATGGATGATGTCGGTAACTGGCTTTGAAGTAAATATTTACCTGATGTTGCGTGAAGTGTCTGCTTTTGACCCACTAATCTTAGAATGATCTAATATTTAGAGAAGTGCCTACAGTTTTATCTGACACATCTTTGTATCTACGAGCCTGATGTACACTAATTAAACGTGATAAGTATGTGATGAGATGAAACATTTCCTTGGATGTAAATTCTGGGTACAATACGTAACACATCATTTATGTTTACCTGGTGTAGACTATTGATCACGCACATCAGTTTATAATTGTATCTGCAACCAAACTTCTACATTATACCTGGAGTAGCGGTTACCGAAAGGGAAGCAAAGAGTAATGAGGTTGTTGTTTGGTATAAGTGTCGCAAGAGGCAACTAAGAAGGTTAGTGGTGGTGTTGATTACCTCATCCAACGATATTTGTTGAATGAAACCTAATGAAGACTCATACCTGGTATACTGTAACGTTCAGTGGCGTAACGATCGGGTGGGAAGGAGATCGTCCTCACGGGAGTCATGCTTAGGGGGCTTATCACGTTGCGTCATGATCGTAGAAAGTTCTCCACTTGCGTGTAGTTTTAGTTTTGCTTCGTGCGCGATATATGCTAACTACGCCACTGAAGAGGTCATCAGCTCTTTTATTTACAATAATCCTCAACGTTGCAAGAAAGTAACAGCAAAGTTTATTGTGAATTAGAAGTCAGGCTTAGCTTGTTGCATTTCACCCCAAAGCCACATTGAGTACAAGTCGTCTATGACTTTCCAAATTGCCAACTCTTTGTAAAAAAGTCTCTAAATAAACTAATGCTAGTGAAAACACTAATATGGAATTGTAATCAAAGCTCGCCACTTGAATTAGGAAACAAGAGAAGCTCGTACTGCATGTGGCTTCTATCATCTTCATTACAGCCACCATCAACACTATCATCAGCATCATCACCATTACTAGCAACATCGTAATAATAATTGTCATCATCAAAATCATAATTATGATTATTACTTTAATCATCACATAAGCATAATAATCATTATCACAGTTGTCATCATCATCATCATCGTTACCATCCTATCTCCTCAAATTGTCAACAGCATTGGAACCACCAACACCACGAACATCATCATAACCACCGCAACAACCATCTTAATCATCGTCATAATCACCAACTAAAAACAATCATAACTACGACCACAACAATCACGAGAACCATCACAGCCACATCACCAGCACCATCATCACGCGTACTCGAAGTAGCCAGATCTGTGTCAGGTTTTGAAACTCTGATCACGGTCACGCCCGTTGGAAACATTTTATTGTTTTACTAACCCATGCACCACGCAGACCAGCAGAAAATATACATACTGTAAGGGACACCCCTGCAATGTTTGTGCTCATACTCAACTTTTTGTGTCGTCATCAATCCAAGAGCACAACAAACAAATAGTTCTAGTGAATGACTCGAGAGCCATCAAATCGTTGTGAAATAAACCACGGACTGCTAGATCAAGAAAGCTACATGACAGGGTTTTTCGTAAATAACAGGAAGCCATAAGTCATGCAATATTCATTGGTGTGAAAGATCAAAATGAGTAACAATACTTAAACGGGTCCACCAAATCAAATATTTAGGAACAGCAATGACATCAGATGGAAGAAGTTCAACAGAGTTAAGAAACAGAATAGGGCAGTCAAAGATAGCATTAATAAAAATGAAGATTATACTGTGTAATATGTCCATGTCAATAGAAGCGAGGAGGAGAGTTCTTCGGAGCTACATAACACCGATTCTAACATATGGATGTGAGTCTTGGACAATAAAGAACAGGTTAGCGGGAATTGGAGGCAACAGAGATGTGACTCTATAGAAGAATGCTGAGAGTTTCATGGACAACAGAGATGTGGTTCTATAGAAGAATGATAAGCTTATCATGGACAGCTAGAAAGACTAACATAGAGCAGCTGAAAAAATGAAATGCTAGGCGAGGATTACTTAATAATATCAGAAAAATACTATCTTTATTTTCAGAACACATTATGAAACAGGTAGGTCCGAAGAACAAAATCACAACAGGAAAGATAGAAGGCATAAGAGATTGAGGACCACAATGTGAGAAAATACGAGATAGTCTGACATTGTGGCATGACAAAACGTCAGTAGTTATCAATGCTACAGACGTTTATTAAGATTTATCTATATAGAGCACACCACACATATATTTGTCTAGAAGCAAATACTTTCAGGTTAACAATAACCATTACTGGTAGTGGTGAAACGTAGTCAACTTGTTTGATTTGTACATGTAACGAGACACGACTCGCTATATACAATTATTTTGCACGGAACGTTAGAGGGTGGAAGGACGAGAGAGGTCACAGAGAGAATCATCGATTGATAATATTAAGGATTTAGTTTGGGCGTGATTTTTATACACTTCTCCGAATGGCTAAAGATAGAGTTGTCTGGACAACATTTTGTGCTGATGTGTTCAATATAGCACCTCTACGACTCTGACAGGTTATGGGTCCTATTATTGTTATTGAGATATAGGTGTACACAACAGCTGGAATTCTAATACATGCCTGATTTTTCTTTAACTTTTTGTGATATAAGGGTGAAAATTATGTATAGAAAGGTCATTGTTATTATTATTATTATTATTATTATTATTAGTATTATTATTAGTATTATTATACTAACACATAGATACTGAAAAGATAAGATATTATCAAATTATTGTCCATGCTTAGTCTACGAAGACTGTTAAGGATGGGACACACACGTATGATACAGTATCTGGTTGGGGTGTCTCAGACAAAGATCAGAAAACATATTCAAACAGCACGATATGTAGAACACTTAACACATGTTCACACACTATGACATTTGTACACGCCGATCATTCTGGAACTTACATAGATAGTTACACACATGCGTTAAACTTCCTGTATTATATAGAGGTTTGTTGGTAAACTTGCATGCAGAGCAAGTTAAATGAGGTATTTGCTGAAATTCAAGATATCCCAAAGTGCATTAATCACCAGACACGGAAATCCACCTAACGTTCCGTATGCAAAGTATACATGCCTGTTGACTAGGTCCCAATACGCTGAACTGGTCACATCGTTCGTATGCCAGACAAGCGCTTTACAAAGAGATTATTCTATTATTCTATGGGGAGCTGTGCGATGGTAAACATTCACGTGGAGGACAGAAAAAGCGCTTCAAGGGTCACACAAAAAACTCTCACACATTTCAGCATCGATCCTAGCTTCTGGGAGACTAAAGCCCTTGATCGCTCAGCCTGGCATTCCCAGATCACAGATGGCATCACTAAATTTGAAAAAGAGAGAGCACAGGGAAATTTACAAGTGACGGAAACGGAAGCACAAATCCGAAAAATCTTCTACTCGGGACTCCCTACAACAGAACTTTCCTGGCACGCATAGGATTCATTGGTCATCTACGAACTCACAAATCCAAAATAAATTAGATAATCACAAATATTTTGTTTTTCTACTTCTTCACAATATTTTTACTATGCTTGCTCACCTTCCCTTGCGACGGAGGAACATACTCATCAAGTGCAGTAACCGTGACTGTTTCGTCAATCTATGGTCAAGGATAACAGGTTAAGAGACAAATGCATTGCAAAATATTTCTTCACTGCCATTGTAATAATTCAGGGAAGAGCTGACATTTAGTGATAAAAATAAATTTTGAGGTTATCAAGAGTGTCAGTGTTGCCGGTACCAGGTAGGAAGGAAAGATAGTGCTGCAAATTGTCCTACTTGTCATCAGTGAAGAAAGGAGGACTCGCTGCCCAATTGAGTAGAAGGTTAAGTAAAGTAAATATCACCTTATTCGCGCATTTGAGTCGTATTTGAGAATGCAATATCAGGCCCATATTTATTGATTGACCAACAGCATACCTAGGTGCGATGGAGTGAGCATACCTCTTGCCACTTTTACTTCATAAGTAGATACGTTACCCACCTTCTTAGGATGGATCCATCTAGGAGCTGTTGGTCGATAAAAAATATTAAAACATATTTTTTGCTTGAACTGAAAATTGAACCAGTAACACCCGACTATGTTCAGTAATAATTGAGCTTCCGCGACCCATGAGATTAGAGAGTTAAAGGCACCCGCAATTACTATGCTTCTTCTTCTTCTTTCGTTCACTTGAAACATGTCTATATCTGTAATTCTGTCTCCTTAATAAAACTCACTGTCTTTTGTAGTTCATACAGTGTCCCATAGAGTTTTGATTCCAGTGTTGTTTCCTCTGGCCAATATGTCTGCCTCAGCGTTTCATGCGAAGACCACTCTTGAAGTATATGTTTGGCACTCTGTACTGCCTGTCCACATGTACACATGGCCGTGTTGCCAATCTTGAATTTTGTATACATGTGACTGCGGAGTCGGTTGTGTCCTGTTCTGAGACGTAGAATTATAACTTGTTCTGGTCTGTTCATAATATGATAGTCATCTTGTGTTGGTGTTTGTGGCTTTCTTATTGACTTGATCATCTGTTTTTTCTGATGGTAGGTGATTGGTATATCTGGTTGGTCTTCGGCAGCACCTTCCTTAGCCAGTTGGTCTGCTTTTTCATTTCCTGGTATTCCACAGTGAGAGGGTATCCACTGCATGGTTACCCTATACTGGTAAGACAATTCGCTAAGTAGTTTTTTTAAGTCTGCTAGTTTTCCAGACTGGAGAGCTTGAAGCACTGACCTTGCATCTGTCAGGAATACCACAGGCTGTAGGTCAGAGTTGGAGTTCAGCAGTTTTTTAGCTGCCACACTAATTGCCTGGATTTCTGCATCATAATTATTGCAGAATTTTCCTGTCGGTGTTCTGATTGTATCTCTAGGCTTGTGTGGATATTCTATATATACACCTGCACCTCCATTCCTCACAGCATTCGGTGCTGACCCATCTGTGTACACTCTGACCCATATATCTTGTGGATATTCCTCATCCAGGAAACTGAGGGTGACTGTCCTTCGCTGCACACTGTTCTGTTCGTCCTCGCTTAGTATTCCTTTCACATGGGTCTGAATGTATATTGGCATTCCATGGCTTTCACTCCACGGTGTTTGCTCTGGTACAGACCTTAAGGGGCTGTCAACTTCAGGTAGGTCTGTAATTTGTCTACGGAGTCGTTTAGCTTGATGGATAAAGCTGCTCCTTTTCAGTCGTCCCATTGCTAGATTTTGGAATCTTTCCTTCATTGGATGACTTGGCATACACTGAAACTTTTCTGCTTGAATTAGTACTTTTGTGTCTCTGCGTTCGCCAAGTGTTTGCATTCTTCCCATTTTCTGCATCTCTTTTATGGGTGTTGATTTCATTGCTCCCAACATTATTCTAAGTGCCTGGTTTTGCACTTTATCTAGATCTTGTAATGTGGTGTTTGATGCAGGACACCACGCAGCTGAACCGTATTCCAGGTGTGGTCTTATGCCTTGCTGGTAAACTTTACTGAGTATATTTCCACTGGCTCCCCATGTGGTTCCACTTAGTTTTCTCAGGATAGCTAGCTTCCTCCTGGCTTTTGTTGTTGCTTTGTTTATGTGCTGGTTCCATGTCAGCTAATCATCAAAAGTAACTCCGAGGTATGTGGGTTGTTTGTCTTCTTTCAAGAGCTCTCCATCTATCTTGATATGACCAGCTTTTTGTTTTGGTGAGAGGGTAAAGAGTGTAGTGCTGCACTTATCTGTGTTAATGCTGACGCACCATCTATTAGCCCATAAGGTTAGGGCATCGATAGCTCTTTGTATTTGTTTAGTGGCCACTGTTGCATGTTCTTCCGTGCACCAGATCACCAGGTCGTCAGCATACATTGCCACTTTGATCCCGTGTGGTAGTTTAGCAACTAGGTCATTGATGTAAACCAAGAAACGTGTGGGTGACAGGACTCCTCCCTGGGGGACTCCATGACGCAGTAGAACTTTCTTGCTCTTGCGACCATCTAATTGTACCCTGGCTCTTCTATTATGCAGGTATGCTTTTACCCATTTGTACATTCTTGAGCTAACCCTGCAATTTCGCAATTTCTTTAGGAGCCCTTCTTTCCAGACCTTATCAAATGCTTTCCTGAGGTCTATCCATGCTGCTAGTACCAGTTTCTTTTCTTGGAAGGCATCCTCAATCTCTTGAGAGAGGTAGGTTGCCTGATCTTCAGTAGAGTAGCACTGTCTGAAACCTGCTTGCTGTGATACCAGAAGGTTTTCACTTTCAAGGTACCACTGCATCCTAAGATTGATAATGCGTTCCATTGTTTTACATAGACAGCTTGTGAGGCTGATGGGCCTGTAGTTGGAGACTGTGTTGCCATCTTTTCCTGATTTGAGGAGTGGTATCATTATTGCTTCTCTCCACGCCTGTGGTACATTACCTGTGGACCAGCTTGTGTTAAAGATCTGCAGTATCTTTGCTCTTGCTGCACTTCCCAGGTTTCTAATCATTTCATTGGACACTCCATCAGCTCCAGGGGACTTTTTCATTTTCAATTTGAATATTGCATGCTCCAGTTCTCTCATTGTGATTGGTGCCTCCATGACTTCAGGTATAGGTTCACATTGACAGGCTGTCACGGACTAGGGACCAAACCCGAAATAAAGGAATGACGAAAACTGATGTGCTGAACCTTGGACGGCCAGGCCACAGAGTGGCTAACCGAGGTGCAAATACTGTGGAACTTGCAGCACAACGTACTTCACGCGTACCGGCGGAAATCACACGATATATTCGTTGTGGTTACATGAGAGCGAACGCTGAAGAAGAAGAAAAAGATATGTAATTCTTTTTTCTTTATTGTTAGGAGATTTTTTTCTCTACTGATTAAGAGACTATGTTTTCTATATTGTTATGAGAGTGTTTTCTCTATTTCTAGGAGAATGTCTATGTTCTGTGTCTTTAGGATACTTTTTTGGTAGACTCCTTGTCTTTTTACCAGAACATGGAAATGTTTTAATGCATTATTCTCAGGGTTTTCCCATATTTACATTTTTACTCTTATAAATAGAGCACGCCGCTTACAACGTGTACCACATAGAGCACATAACTCCGCAGTACTCGACGCAGACCTCTAAAAAAATTGATTGGGTAAACACGACGTCCCACTCCTATATCTAGCCCGAGACCTCGAGGAACATAAGACCAAATGACTTAATCACTATTCAACATTGATCCACAGAGTGTGTCCTTTCAAGAATAGAAGAGAAAGAGAGTCCTTTCAAGAAAAACAAATGTCTCTATTGCAGATACCATTTTCCATGAATTAAACACTGCAACCTATCTAGTATATATGCGGTTATAACTGATATTATGTGTTAGTGTTGGCACATAATTGTTGATACCGTATACTATGTAATATTATATTCAGAAGGCATACATCTGCCAATCAATAATAAGGTAAAACTTCTGCAAAACTGTATAACGATTGTACTTACGCAGAACACAGGATTTATTGGAGTTTTACGATGACTCACATACTATCGGACTATGGGATATTGGTATGACAACATAGAGATAACAGTATACAAGACATTTTCAACGTTTCAGACTCAAGTGTGATAGAGTGAGGCGTGGCACGTCGGAACTATAGAGCAGTAGGTCAGCTGCTTAGTCAAAATCCAGACAGAATGTCTGACTGAACCAAATGAACAAGTCAAGAGTAGGGAGAATAATTGTCACAAACCTACCTTTAGGTTCCATTAAACCAAGTTTAAGAAAGTCATTCTCCACGAATCTAGTAAAGCAGACCACAAAGGCCAACAAGTCAGCCTGCCGGACAATGAGCATTGTTCGTCTCCTTCATTGGAGAGAGATACTTGTTCGTTCATGTATTGACATACCAGATAAAAGGTATCGTTCGTCTTGATCATTAAAGAGAAAACAAGGTGCTAAAGTATAGAGGTGTGTCTGTCACATATGGTGGGAAAGATAAATGACATTTCAAACAAGAGTTGCAGACAGAATGTCTGGGATTTTCGACCCCAACAGAAATATTGACCAAGAGAATTATTTTCATGTATGTACTATACTGTCGTAAATTTAATGAAGAAGAGGGCAGGACGTTACAACTGTTGTGTGTCTGAGGGAAGCCTTTTGATTGGTCAGAATATTTTCTCAAATACCGGGTAACTATGATTTTTCGAGAAAAAAAAACAACCCACGATTTAGGCCGGTTGAAGAGGTCTAGAGACTAGGACCAGGGTTAGGTTCGGGACTCAGGTCAAGAATTAGGAATTAGGTATAATAGTTAGGGAAGTTTAGTTACAAAAGTAGTTAGGAAGATTTAGCAGAGCTTGAAAAGCTCCCAGCTGTGAGACGAAGTCTCGTATGTGTATACGTATGTATATTCGCATGAGTATGTGTAAATCAGAGCAATCATATTTCCATTCACAATTTACGTTATGCATGCGAATCTTGGACAATTAATAAAATAGCGGCAAAGATAATTTCCTTATTAGAAATGGGATGCTACAGAAAAATATTAAACATTCGACGGAAAGCGAAAAAAAACTACATAAAATCCCCACAAAAAACAAAACAAAAACAATGAATCATTGGGAATATTGTCGCTTTGTACAAACCCGACTTCCTTAAAAAAATTTTTGTAATTCGTTTGTAGCTCTACTTGATATTGCTGTTTGTGCTTCCGCCCGTGTGACCGCCCAGGGTACACCTACCTAACTTAGACGCTGCTTGAAGGACTGAGGATTGTAGTGAAGCTAAAGTAGGACACTATGGATATATTTGTCTGGAACTGTCTTCAAAACCCTCACCTTACACCTCACGATAGAAATAGTCTGAGTGAGCATTTATTATTTAAGATAGGATTTATTATTTTAAGAAAAACAGACACTTGAACAGTTGAGATTTCTTACTCCGACACTACTGTCTGTTTATATCATTATCACTTTCTAACTCTGTAATGCTAGCACTTGTTGCTGAAGTGCGACGTGATTCATATTTCGTATTATGTGGATCACACATGATATCTTGACAGCTGCGGCAAGGTCAAGTAATTATAGAATTTGCTTTGTTATCGAAAGAAACAAGTATGTTTTAAACTTAACGTGACGCATGTGGTTGCGTCTGTGGGTCTCATCAATGGCCCACTAAACAAACCACCCATGCAACAGAAAACCTTTGAAAATGACATTCCGTTATATTGAGGTTATCTTCTTATAGAAGCTTCACGGCACGTCATCTACGCAAGTATGCTTCTTATGCTTTTATTTTGTTGTTGTAATGCATTTCATGTTTATTTGAATATATGTATGTACATTCTGTGGTTGGGAGGGAGCCAGAGATGTACTGTGCAGCACTGGGGAGGAGAAAACTGACAGCACTTTTTTTCATGGCTGAGACCCATCATAGAGGCACAGTGAATCATGACGTGACAATCATTTTGACGTGAACATTTGGTTGCATGCCTGGAGCAATGGAGAAGTTCGGCAAAACCAGTAATCTTGGCTACTGTGGCTCGTAGCAGTGCATATGTTGATACCTACCTTCTTGGAAGTGTGATAGTTATTTTCTGGCTCCGGCACAGGGTGCGTCGAAAATTCACATATTTACCAGCAATATAATTTCATTTAATGGCATTGGGTCAAAGGGCATGAGCCCATGGACCGCTGGATCAGCAACCAACTAACCAACCAACCAACCAACCAACCAAACTTAACATAGCTGCAGCAGACTTATATCTGAAAATGTGACTTGTCTTAAGTCCATCACAAGTAATGATTATCAGATGATAGATACATCATAATTTATTTTGACCAGACTCTTTCCGAAAAAGACATGATAAATTATATATATATATATATATATATATATATATATATATATATATAATGACTGATGATGGACAAATGGGCTGACTGGTCGAAATGTGTTTAGTGAAATGACACGGCCACATGACCTTGACAACATAAAGAAATTCGGCATGATAAACCAATCCCTTATCTTTCAGTTTCGAACAGGACATGAAAGGATCAATTGCCATTTAAACCTATCAAACCTCAGAAACTTCCAAGACACTGACCTCATCCCAATGAAGCAGTGAAACACCTTATTGACTGTCCTTACCTTTCAACTGCCAGGAAAAAAACAACTTCTACAGACACCCCTAACAGCCACTAACTTACTGTATGGATAACTAAGTCAACTTCAGAAGACCTGCACACTTTTTAAAGATTGGCAGTGTACTGACAAGAGTAGCATTACTCATCAACTTTCGGATATTGACAACAACGACATATATAGATGTTTTAAGCGTTCGATCTCAAACTCCATATGTAGCAAGGCAATTCATTTATTACATTTACATCAGCAGTATGCAGCCCAGATAAACATTCATGGTTTGGACATGTATATCGATACGATTTCTTGTCAGAAACGATACTACAGGGAACAGTCGAAGGTAAAAAAAAACAGAGGAGGGAAAATAAAGTCATGGACAGACAACATCAAGGACTGGACAGATTAAGTTCCCCTCATTCATCCGCATAATCGAAGATAGAAATCGATGGAGCTGTGTGTTGATACATTCAATGTTTTACCTCTACAACTCTGTCAGTTTATTAATTTATATAGCCCAGAGAACGAAGAAGTGCTTTATTTTTGCCCCAACTCATTCTATTTTGACAACAAAAGAAAATTGCTGTCGAAAAAGAGTTATTTTATTTCCCGACTTAGTAAGTCGTCAGATTATCACCATGACCACATCGAGCACCTTTATAGCTACTCAAATATCATATTTAATATATTCTTCAGCATGCGGTAATTGGCTATTCCTGTTTTGTGTTGGTTGATGTATCTTTTTTTTCAATTCTATATGTCGCTCATTTCTTGCCACTCCATATTTCACTCTCAGGTCCTGCACTCTGGAAATAGAAACACGTACAAACTGGATTAAAATTAGATTATCTCTTTCGATTATCGTTATGGCTATTATTGAAATGCTGACCATATCGCACCCTAATTCGCATCTGCTCATCTAGACATACAGATATTACATCGTGCAAACCTCAGTGGTATAACATGAGTAGAGACAGTTAAAATTATAATTCTCAAATTTAAATACTTTAAGTTACGAAAGAAAGTTTTTTCGAATTGTAAAATATTATGTTGATAAGTCTCTACGGCTACGCCTACGTTATGTTTGTCAGCAACACGTCCAAAACTATTGTTATAAAACTGACTTGAGTTACAGAAGTTATCAATATAGAGGGAGATTATGTAAACAATCCTTGATATTTGGGGCATATGAATGCGTATGTAATGTCAGATATGAAATAGAAACTACAAAGATAATGGAAATAGCAAAGAGTATGTGGAATGACGTGTGACAGTTACTAATGTGAGATGTAACGTGCTATTTATATACAAAATATATAGTCTAAGGGAAGCAGCAAACAGAACAAGAAGAGATCATGTGAGGAATAAAAAGATTGAAAGCACTGTTCGAACAACGTCTGTTGTTAAATATATTGAAAAATAGAGACTGAAATGGTTCCGCCCCTTCAGGAGATTGAACCCTTATTCGCCAGCGGCAAGAGCATACATGCAACATGAAAATTTAAACAACGAGATAAAGACCAGGAAAAACGTGGATTCACGGAGTTACCAACATTCTGAAACGTCACAACATTACTGCATATAAAGAGATCAAACATACAATATCCCGAAAAAACAGATCGTCATTCAATCATGAGAAGCCTTAAAACAAATGAAGAGAAAAATACAATAGATACATAGATATATAGTTGGGAAAAGTGAACATGAATTTATCCTATATAGTGGAAAATTTTTTATGTTTATTAATGTTAAACTTGAAAAGTCTAAATTTTATGGAAGAAATGAGACTAAAATGAGGCAATAAAAACTAGGAATTTAATAATATATTGTAAAGGAAATACAACAATCAATATAAGGTAATACTGCGTGAAACGTAACAACAATTGTACTTACGTAAACACGGGTTTTCAGAACGTTCCACTTAGACACGACGGAATATCACTAAAACTAGGGTGTTATTATGTCTAAACAAGAAAACATACAAATTACAATATACAAAACAGTTTCAATGTTTCGACCAAAAGGCCTTTATCAAGATACACACAAAACATCAAAAGCCCACGAATAGAAATGATAGCAACACATAAACGTGTCCAACCGAAATATGGAAGTGAGATGCCGGAAGGACAGGAACAGGTAGTACATAAAAACGTAAATATGGGTGGAAACGAAACGAACACAAAAATGACATAAATGACGGAACAGAATGAATAAAGACAAAGACCACACCAACCGAGAATCAGACACTAGAGTGGTCTGAATTTAATCCAAAAGGCTTGAATGTACCTAACTAAAAAATAAGACGATTTAGAGCGTACCTAGATCTATCATTGGTGATGTAGGATCTGATGGCAGTGACCTGAATATCAAGAGCACCATGATGGCCATCACCGTTGAAGTGTGTGACAACAGGATGTTCTGTGCTTTATGGAATGACGATGGTAATAAAGATAATAAAAAGGTAATAAAAATACTTCTAAAGAATTATCATAAAGATGTTGGGGGACTCCGTATGTCTGTAGTGTTATCCATAGTTGTGCTCTATCCACTCTGTCAAAAGCTTTCTCTTGATCCACGAAAGCCAGATATAAGTCCTTTATGTTCTGTTGCTCTTTTTGAAAGTTGTTTGCGTCTGTAGAGCTTTTATTTTTCCGAAAGCCTAATTGTGTGTTGTTGCGCTGTATCTTGTTGATGTTGGTACCTTGTTGATGAGAGAAAAAAGTGGTTCTTGGTCGGTGAACCGAATCAAAACCTTTATAATTTTTGTATTGTGTAAATCTCTGATATGAATAATTTGGAATAAAGATTGTTGGCCGTTGAATGCAGCGTACCTCACTACAATAGATACGATTTGCTAAATCAGTCTCAGGGTCCGTAATTTCATCTACAAACAGTTGTGTACTTGGACTGTTAAGAATGCAATGTGATCATATTTTTACAGAAAGTAATTATTCTCCTCAAAATGACATTATGGTTTAGGTATTGAATATTCTATTATACCGACCTTTTATCAAGAAAATGTCATGCAACTGCATTATTGTGGACACTTTTGAGGCATGCCATCTGAAGGAATTAGTATAAGGGAAGAGCTCAAGTTTAAGCAATTTTTATTTACATGCGTCTCAGAGCTGGAGTCTTCTGAGTATGAAAGAAATCTCTGAAGAAAAATCAGATTGCATTTAGGATACAAGAGCTTTATCTCTCATAATTCATCGAATAAAAACGGGCAAAAACGTAAAGGATACTCAAATGTAGGTCTATATTACAGACAACAATGTAACTTAGCAATGCCATACGGTTCGAAGACAATAATTATCACAGGAACTGAGTACCCATTAGAAATATTCAAACATGAAGTAATGTAAATGTAAAACCAAAGAAATAACACAATTTAATGTTTTGGTAAAATCTCTATCTGTAGCATAAAAAGAAGTCACCAACTGAACATCCGGTAGTGACGTCCGTTGATGGAGGGTGTTTCTCTAATCAAGTCTGGGTCATTCCGTCGCTCGTTGGAATCAACTAACATCGTAAATCCAGACCGATTTGTGTAACAGAAGTTAGTTCATTCCAACTCTTTTTCATTCAAAGGAATTATTTTGTGACAAACTGTGTATTACAACATCGGATATTTAAGATAGCACATGTGATTTCTCTTCGTCATCAATTCGGAATTGTCGTACAGTGATCTAGTTACAATTCTTGTTCATTAAAAAAAATTACTGAGTTTCGAGAACACATGTCTTCGTAGGATAACTAACACCCATTGGAGAATTCAAATTGAATGATAAAATCAGAGAAGAGACACATCAAAATTTCATCACAGATGTTATCAGAAAACGCGGTTGGTTCTACATCGAGCATGTCCTACGCGCAGACACCAACAGAATACACCACCAATCTCTTGAATGGATACCTACAGGCAAAAGAGCCTGGGGTAGGCCAAAAGAAACACCCAGAAGAACAATACTTAGAGAAAGTAAAACAATCAATATTCATACTATTCAACAACTGCACAGAATAGCTTTGAACAGACAGAATTGGAGAAATCTGACATCTGCCATATGCGCTAACGTCAGCGCAAAAGGAAAATGAATGAATAAATTAACTGAACTTATTAACAACACAAGAGACACATATTTTTGGAGAACCATGATCGCTTATGCCACTCACCATGGCACTTGATTAATTAATTGATTGTCTATCTTCTTAAACTAAAAGTAAAGTAATTGTGAAAAAAGTATAAAATAATTGGTTGGTTGTTTGGTTGCTGATCCAGCGATCCATGGGCTCATGCCCTTTGACCCAATGTCATTGTATGATATATGCATGTGTTTGTAAGCTAAAATAATTAGTAAAGAAGATACTTTTTTTCCGTGTAAATAAAAACAAACGGTAATTTTTTTAAAACAAACAAAATCAATTAATGTGTTTCTTTGTAAACAGATATGTAAAAAAAATAAACTGTAGAAAAGTATAATAATAATTCTCTGGTTTTTTTTTCTATCAAAAAACTTAATTACTGCACAAACAAAAATAATCTCGTCAATGAACCATACCATTTACTAATGTCTGATACAAAATCTGTCTGCAAAATTGTATTCAAATCACCGGCGTGCAGGCACTAAACAACCTGATACCCAGACATCGTTATTTTGATAATTTCCCACGAGTCAGCCAATACAAACATATATTAACAGCATGAGCAGTAAATGCAGACTATTATGAAATCAAACACAAATACCGGCTCCTGTTTTCTTTCACGTTAATCTTTCCCATTACTGCTATCCTGCTCGTCAATTATGTTTCCCCTCGAATGTTCTGCTGAAACTATCCATACATACTTGTATCACGATTACAGCATGATTGTTCATTACAACATTACAAAATGGTTCTATTTAAAATGATCCTGCACGCAGTGAACAAATTTCGATTACAGATAGAGGACCTTCGAACAGCCCCTCCCCCTCTCCACCAAATTGACTGATCCACACTTTTCAAATGGCTGGCGTTATAAAATGTAATCCGAATTCGACATAGGAAGTCAAATTCAGAAAAGGTGTTTATTCAGTTGCTAGGCGAGTAGGTGTAAGTTGTAAGTTGTTGGTTGAACTCTCGTCTTTCGTCTTTTGAATATTTTTTCCCTTATTATTCCTGGTTTCTTGCTATCTTAATGCTCATTTACCCAAAATACAGGCAGCGCGAACAATGTCAAGCATGGATCAGACAATGGGAGGGGATGTAGAGCGTGGATTGATCTTCGGATAAGCATATTCTAAAGAATGTAATCATTAGTTGACTGTGAGTAGCACTACATCTTTTTTCAGACCATTTAAATCTTACAAGTGATTACACCAATTACTGACTATTGTCCATGTATTGCTGAGGCCCGAAAGGGGAACAAAGAATACCAGCGTTGTTTACTGTTCATGCATGTCATTGGAGGCGGTTAAGGAGGTTATGGATTGGAATTGATTGTCCTATCCCATATAGGGTCAAATTGACAAAAAAGCCATTCGGAACATAGATATCGCAGCAAAACCATAAACTGTGACATAACGTATTCCGTTCTCCAGACAACATTCTGCTAATTTGCCGGAGGTGGAGAACGAACGCAGAAGAAGAATTTCCTTTGACTGATCTGTGCGTTTTATTGGAGGACAGCGCAAAATATATGCAAAGTGACCATTAAACCATTGCCAGCAGTCAAAAATTGACGTTGACTTGTTTTTGTTGTCAGGTCATGGACTGAAGTAAAGTTTTGCCTGTACCTGAATCAAGAAAAAAAGCATAGGATAAAGTAAGGTCTTGTCTGTACCTGGAACAAGAAATGTATGTATGACCTTTTGCGTCTTGCAGACGATCATTTAGTAATAAGAAGAAGCAATCCGTGGAATATTTTCTCAGAAATGTGACTTTTCAAGCGATCATATTACAGCTATGGAAGATGTTAGTTCGCCTCTTTCTCTTTTCTTCTTCAATATCTTTAAAATATTATTTCTGAACAATGCTGCTCCCGCACGCAGATTCTGCCTCCAGACTTTCCGAGTTTCAGCAGTGTTTTCCCCATTTTTTAAATTCTATAAAGAAGCCTTTCATTGAGGATTTATAAATGTCTTTATACTTCATCATTGGTCTACCCCAGGCACGGTGGATTTCAGTCAGTTCCCCGAATATTTTGAGTTTTGGGATGCGGCAGTTTGGCACTCTGCGGACGTGATCCAGCCAATGCAATATATTTATATTGAGTGTTTACATGGCAGATGGTAGATGAATGCGCCGCAACACTTCCATGTTGATGATTTTGCCGTGTCATTTGATGTTTAAGATTTTGAGGAAACATCTAAGATGAAAGATGTTAAGTCTTTTTTCATGATTGGTGTAGGTAGCCCATGTTTAAGATCCGAAGTATAGTGCACTCAGCACTCACATTTGATAGATCTGTATCTGTGTTTTCAATTTTAGCTTATTGTTTTTCCAAGCTCTCTTTGACAGTCTGACAAAAATGGTAGCCGCTTTTTCTATACGTGCGTTTATTTCATTTTTCCAGGGAAAGTGTGGATATAATTTTGGATCCTAATTAGAAAAAGTTGTCGATTTGCTTTATAGTGGTGTTGGTTAAGATGATGTTAAGATGCTTGTTGGTACTGTATATCACTGATTTTAGTAATGCTTATTGTCATAGAGAACAGCTCGCAGGCCTTTGCCATGTTGTCTTTTTGGAACTGCAAGGTGGACTCACTGTGTGCCACTAGTGCAGTATCATCGGCGAAGGAACATTCTTTGATGAGTATTGAAATAAGCAACAAATATGCATAGGATAAAGTAAGGTATTGTCTGTAACTGAAGCAAGAAATACGCATAGGATAAAGTAATGTCTGTACCTGGAGCAAGAAATACGCATAGGATAAAGTAATGTCTGTACCTGGAGCAAGAAATACGCATAGGATAAAGTAATGTCTGTACCTGGAGCAAGAAATACGCATAGGATAAAGTAATGTCTGTACCTGGAGCAAAAAATACGCATAGGATAAAGTGAGTTCTTGTTGTACCTGGAGCAAGAAATAAGCATAGGATTAAGTGAGGTCTTGTTTGTACCTGGAGCAAGAAATAAGCATAGGATAAAGTGAGGTCTGTACCTGGAGCAAAAAATGAGCACATGATAAAGTGAATTCTTGTGTGTACCTGGAGCAACAAATGCGCATAAGATAAAGTGAGGTCTTGTGTGTACCTAGAGCAAGAACTAAACATAGAATAAAGATAATAATTGTCGGTTCAGTGATAGAGAGGTTAGTGCTAAGATATAGAATTCGCTTGAGCGCGTTCATGATTGGACAGCCGATCGTGTACATTGTACGGACGGTATGATTTGATGTATTAGTGGAGCTTGAAAATTTAGAAGGTGTTGAAAAGCAATGTCCTAAAGATATGCTTCCATTGTCATTATTATTGTTATTATTATTGTTATTATTCCAGGACAGAGCATGCCAAAAATGGATTACAGAAATTAAAGAGTCAACAAAAACAAACATATATGAAGAACATAACAAATATCTAGAGAACCATATTACCCCTAACGATGAAAGCCATACAGCGAACTGAAAAATGTCATTACTATTGTTGCATTCCCCTCATCATCTGCCGTGGCATAGCAAGAAACAAACACAAACCATTTAGACTAGGAACGTAGAATGTGATTTCATTGATAATGATCACGACAACACACACACACACACACACACACACACACACACACACACACACACACATACACATACACACACACACACGCGCGCGCGCGCACGCACGCACGCACTCGCACGCACGCACGTACGCGCTCGCACGCACGCACGCAGGCACGCACGCACGCACACACACGCGCACGCACGCACGCACGCACGCACGCGCACACACACACACACACACGCACGCACACACTCGCACGCACGCACGCACGCACACACACACACACACGCACGCACACACGCACGCACGCACGCACACACACACACACACACACACACACACTCTTATGCCTTGTTTCCACTGTCACAGTCTCACTCTCATTAAATTAAGAAATAAATGCAGGAGTTCAAATTTCAGCGATTATTTTCGGCAAATTATTAAAGATATCGTGAAAACACAAAAATAACATTGCAGACAAAGATATAAAATATATTGGGCTTGCGTGCTCACCACTTTATTATATGACTCAGAAACAAGGGCATCATACTCCAGACAGGAGAGAAAATTCAATATATTTCAGATTTATGTCACTGTCTTCGCAACATAATAAAAATCAAGTGGCAAGAGAGAATTACAAACACACAGAGATACCGACCGTACTGCAGTGGGCAAAATTATCATCAATTATGGGAGCACTCGTCAGTTCACGATGAGCATGGTTGGATCATGTGAGAAGAATAAAAAACAACTGTATCCCACAGCAAATATTGTCTGGCGAACATTCAGAAGGGAAAATAATTATGAGTGATGATGATGATGATCCTCCTTCGCAAGCGAAGATAAGCATGGCATAAAAAACAAATGTGATGAACAAGCAGAAAAACAACAAAACATTTATGATTGTCTAATTTGGCTTGTAAGTTCGTAGACGCCCGTTGAGTCCGATTCGTGCCAGGAAAGTTCTGTTGCTGTGCATTGCAGGAGTGTAGAGGGTTTGGAGTAGGAGAGTTTTCGGATTTGTCCTACCGCTTTCGTCGCTTGTAAATTGCCCGCAGTGTTCTTTCTTTTTTCAAATTTAGTCATGCCAGCAGTGATCTTGGTGTGCCAAGCTGAGAGATCAAGTGCTGTAGTCTCCCAGGAGCTAGGATCGATGCTGCAGATAATTAAGAGCAGACCACTCATGAGATACAAAGATATATTCAATGCCTCAAGGAAAGACTATTGTATTGACCGCAAGTACTGGGAAAAGTGGAGCAGATACCGTGGTGCATGAAATCCTCATTGCGCAAAGGAACCACGACTTTTGAAACACTTTTGAGTGACAGACTGAACACAAGCGAGATACAAGTAAAGCAAAGACAATGAAAAGCATCAGTGACAGCTTCATTCTACAATTAACACTACCAAAACACACGCAACTGTTAAATAACCATCTAAATGACGAAAATATTAACAATATTCATTATTGTTAAGACACTGCCTTTATTAAAAAGGAGGTGGCACACAAAAAAGTGCAGAATATTGATTGAGCATTATATCAAGAAAACACTAGCGATGGCTTGTTAGAAAATTAAAAGAGCATCAATTATTAAATGAATGAGCAATTTGTAAAATAACGGATCATTGTGAAAGTGCATCCTTCTTGTATCGTAATAATTTTAACAGTAACAAAACTTGATAGCATCCCGAGATATCACACAAATATTTAAATTAACTGAAACGTGTACATGAATGACATGAGAAATATATTACTATCTAAACATGAATGACATGAGAAATATATTACTATCTAAACATGAATGACATGAGAAATATATTACTATCTAAACATGAATGACATGAGAAATATATTACTATCTAAACAAATTACAAACAAAATAACAATGAGAAGTATAAGATGCTACATTTATTCGATATTAATGTATGGCTCAGAAACATGGACAATAAATAAACAACTATAAGACTAAGACACAGTTGATGCCTTTGAGATGTGGCTATATTGAAGACTAGGAAGATATTATGACAAGAGAAGAAAACAGACACAGAGGTTTTAATAAAACTTCGAATGAAGAAAGAATTATTCATGAAGGAAATAAAGATCAAACAAATAAAATATTTTGGACATATTATTAAAAGATATGACATCTTGTTGAAGATCTTACTTGAGGGAAACGTCGAGGGGAAGCAATCAAGAGGGAAGCAAAGACACAAATGATAGAGTAACATCGTGAAATGGACAGGTTACAGTCTAGCAGAGTGCGGCAACTAATACAAGAGACAAGGGATGTTGGAAGTCAGTCGCAGCCAACTTTCGTTGCTGAAATGGCACTTAATGATGATGATACAACTTGCACAACAAACACAAATATGGAAAATAAAATTTGCGTCATAAAAATGGGGATATATATATATATATATATATATATATATATATATATATATATATATATATATATATATATATATATATATATATATATATATGCTGTTTAGTGGAAACAAAATTATATGAACCGAATAACACGTACAATTTCATTAAAGGAGAAGCATAGTTATATCCTATTGCATAAGCCAGTATTTTGAGAGATATACATGCATACTCACTCACACAGAAATTATGTAGACAGTACAAACAAATATTAACAGGTTTAGCAGTATATGTTAACTATGCATAAAAAAATTATCCGGGTTTTGATTTTCGCCTGACATGACGGTTCCTCTAGTCAACCCAGCTATAAATGGGTACCAGACGCATTCGTTGAGAAAGATAAACACCGCAAGGAAGGGAATTGACGACCCCATCAAAAAGTTACAGAGCATTAGTACATGAATAGTTATTTTCATCCCGGACGAAATGTTGCTGCCAAAAGGATCTACATTTACCTTACAGTGATTCACGCTGTCTCTCTCTTACACACACACACACACACACACCCACACACGCATATGCACAAACGCACGCGCGCACGTAATAACACTTATATTAAACATACCTTATATTAAATAATATTGGTTTACCAAAGAAGTATTTCCCCGTTCTATGATTTTGTCACTGATAACATTTCGTAGATTCAAAATAAGTATTTATATTCCAAGGTACATACGCATTGGAATAATTTCATAGAATTTCAAGAGACAAGCGTAGTATTATTACAAATAGATGAGACCATTCTACTGGTACATTCAAGAAGGATGCGTGAGGATAAATAAAAATAATTTTTAAAGCTGACTGGAATTGAACAAGGTCCTTTCTAACGGTACCGAATCGCCTTGCAACTGAAGTAAAAATGTTTTCCGTACTTGACCAACCACATCCCCATGTTGTATGTTTTTGTTCCTGAGGTACTTAAATACTTGTAGGGGATGTTCGTTGATCTTGTAATATTCCTTTTTTTCTGAATTGGCCTGTTCTCAGTGACGTGAGTACAAAGGCTGTATATCTTGACGTGATCACATCTTTTTTTTTCTTTGTTGACTAAGTACGGAAAACCAGTTTACTTGAAGTGCAAGATGATTTTGGTGCCGCAAGAACGGACTTGGTTCAATTTCCGTCAGCCTTAAAGAACACTTGAACTGGCCAGTGTAACAAGATAAGTCGCCACTTCGGCGGAAAGCATACGAACATTCGTGTTGATATCATAGAGCCAAGGTAGAAAAGAAGAAAATGGTAGGGCTTTATAACACGTGTTTGTGGCCGAGTGGTAGAAAGCAAATCTCGGATGGCCAATGTATCAGGTTTCAACCCTGCCACATTTGTTCATCCTGACAGTTAATAAAACAATGGCAATCTTCTGAACATATGTATGTTGCCTAGAAACTCATTACAGCCAAACAATTATGGGTTGATCTCCATGTCATAAATAGATTATGAAATCAACTAGGACCAGAGTCGTGCCGAAAAAAAAGAATATGCTATTTAGTCCGCTGAGCGGAAACATCAAAAGATGAAAACCATAATCAGGGTGTCTATAAATGAAGTTATGCTGGTAATAGAAAATAAGAATTAGCAGAAGAATTTTGAAAAAATACAGGAATACGGCTGCTTTCAAGAACTGCAATTATGAAGCATACATCACAATAGTCCGAATATCGATTTCTCAGTTGAGATTTTTTTAGTAAGTTAAAAATTAGAAGAGGACGAGACGAGGGTGAAAGAAGAAGAAGGAGGAAAGGAAATTGTAATGGTAAACACGTATAGAATGATCTTATCAAGATGCTGTCAGATTGTAACAGAACTAGAGCAATGAACACTACAAGGGAATGATACCGTTAAGCTGTTTTCTGATTTCTCAAGCAAAAATCAGCCAAAGGTGTACACCGTGTGCAGAAACGTGTCCAGACTACTGCCCTACTGAAAAAATTAAAGAAAAAAATTAGTAATTTGTGTTCAGTGTAATGTGTGTATGTGTTCAATCCTAGAGTGAATAAGTACATGAGTGCAGTGTTTGATTTTTATATCTCATTTACATTCATTTCTGTTTGAATTTCCTTGATGAAGAGGAAATTCGGCTTTAGATGAAGCATTTCCCACTTTCTTGCAGTTTTAATCTACACATTAAATATAACTCTTTTCTGACGCTGTCGGCATAAAGTGGCATAAAACCAAAAGAAAAAGATTAAATCGGTTGAATAGTTTTTAAAAGCAATCTCTGCGTCGATTTCTTGGTGTTTATTGACAGGAAAATATCACTAACATTGATCTATTGGAAAGAACAGGAAACATCTCTAACTTCTACGCTCAATCTGCAGAGATTGATATGTCTGGGACACACTAGGAAACATCTCTAACTTCAATGCTAAATCTGCAGAGATTGATATGTCTGGGACACACTAGGAAACATCTCTAACTTCAATGCTAAATCTGCAGACATTGATATGTCTGGGACACACTAGGATGATGGAAAAATGGCAGGTGTACAGAGGGATCTTTTTTTATTGGAAATTATAATTGGGGAAATGATAGCGGTCCGACCAGTACTCTGGTAGAAATGTTTATACAAGACGTATGTATTGATACATAATGATTGGAACAACAGGATGAGACAAATATTGTTGCATTGTGAGAAACGATCAGGAATGGAATAAAGACAAAACAGTAGACAGTTCTCAAGCTGTATGTTTACGAAGACAGAAGACATATTGTGAGATTGTGAGATTCCTTGTATATACCGTATTACTAGTCGTATACATATATATATATATATATATATATATATATATATTTAGTGGCAACAGGAAAGATAGAAGGGAAAAGATCAAGGGGAAAACCGAGAAAAGATATTTGTCGACAATGATTGACGACACCAACAGAGATGATGACATATATGAGAGATCGATGTACATGGAGAAATATGATCGCCAACGCCATTCGGCACGGTACTTTATTATGATATATATATATATATATATATATATATGTGCTTGAGTGTGTGTGTGTTTGCTTCGTGCTCTAGGCATTGCGGGAACCCCTGTCGTGACGCCTTTTTAAAAACAAAATGGATTTCAACGAAGATTATCGCTTGAAGCTTCGGCGTTTATTGTTATGATTAGTACTCTTAACAGGGTGAGTGTTGATTCATTGAGAGGGACGGAGTGCACATGACATAACCCTAGTGCAGTAAAGTTAATACTCTACGTTTTTTTAACCTTCCAACCTTTCGTCATTTTTATGTTGTTTATGCTGTTTAGTGAATTTATTTTGTTCCAGTTCATTCCAATATTTAAAAACAAAGTGCAATATTTGTATTAGAGAGAGAGAGAGAGAGAGAGAGAGAGAGAAACCCCCTTCTGCCAAAAAGTCAAAAATAGGATGAAAACAACAACTATTGTTGCATGCACGAATTAGCAGCGATGTTATTGAAAATACATTATTACATCGTTCCTAGAGCTAGACTCATGTGATATATCTCACAGGATTTCTATCAGAAGATTTATCGCGGTTGTGTCGTTATGCTTGTACTGCGTGCAAGCTCATCATCGTATTAATCAGACCCTGATCTTGGAGTTGGAAGTATTTTTTATAATGTTTATCGTTGTTTTCTGCGTTTGTATTCAAACTTCTCAAAGTCTGCGACCTTCTATACCCAAATCAATGTAACATTATTTGGAATGTGAGCCACAATCGGCAGTGTTTCATCTAACGTACGTGTGAATGGTTGCGTACGTCGTTAGAAGGCGACGCGAAAAGAATATAACATTCAGTTCACAGAATCATGGTAAACGTACCAAAGAAAAGAAAATCAAGAACTATGTATTTGTATGTAAAAGTGTGTTTTGCGCATGTACTGTCAATTCTGATTAAACCACCCATTCCTGGACATGGAATGACGACAGTAGACGGATTTTTTAATGTAACAACATCATTGTCTCTCAAATATACCATCATGCACTACAACTAATAAATGTATATGTCTTATATGGTAACTAAAACAGGAAAGTCCTATTTCTATAATAAATAATGCATACAAAACATTAAGATTGTATAAGGATGGTATTCAATGCATCAACACATAGTTATTGGAATGATTTTTATATTCAGCTTCGCCGACAAATGTTGAAAAATCGTGATCAACCCATACTTTAGTGTTAGTTCACAGAATTTTGGTATCTTTACTTCTTCCATAAATTTATTTTATGTAAGTCCTCAATGAAAAAAGTCTCCATAGACCCAAAATCTAACTGGGAAAACACGGTCTAAACTTAGGATAAAATTTCCAATGTCTGGTAACATCCCTAAATAGGAAATTGGTGACTGGGATAATACAGTGTAAATATCAAAATGAACAGAAATAGGTATAAGTGTTATCAAAACAAGTCAATAAAACAATCTAACAACGAGACACAGTGACAGAAGACGTTTCGACTAATAAACCTTCATCAGGACAAACAAAAGACTGCAGTAAACAAATCTTACATAGAGACAACGTAGTGATAAGAAAGAAAAAAGGGGAAGAAGGACAGTAGTGAGGGGGAGACGAAGCAAGCAAAAACTGATAGCATGACGGGGAAAAGAAGGTATGAAGGGAAGACGAAAGTGGTAAGTAAAGAGAAAAAAAGACCACAGAATAAATGGAAACAGAAGTTGTGTGCGTGCGGCGGCATTGTTTAGGAACAATATGAAAAAGGATATGGGAAATAAATGAGGACGACACAAACACAATTCTTCTGTTGCTCTTGACATGATCGTTTAAAAAGTTTCCATTCATGACAGAAAATGCTCATTGACTTGCTTTTTCTTTTTGCTAAATGATCGTCTGCGTGCTGCAAAATGCAATACAATCACAACCATTCTTATCGTCATCATCATCACCCTGAACATCACTACCTCCACCATTACTAACGTAATCCTCATAATTATCTGTATCAGGTTTAATCCAGCCCTGGGTGATGTATTTTGTACCTTGAATGTTTCTTTAATCTTTCAAAATTATATGATTTCTATTCTACGGTGAGCTCTAATGTTCTGCTAATAAAACTAATCTTGCACAACTATCTGATTTCTATTCTGTTGTAAACTCTAGTTTTCTGCTTATAAAAGTAATCTTTCACAACTATCTGATTTCTATTCTATGGTGAACTCTAGTGTTCTGCCCATAAAGACTGTTGTATGGTTTCCTATTTCTGCAATACTTGACTCAACTAATCCTACTCACATTGATCTTTTCTAGAAAAATTACTATATTACAATTACGTCAATACATTTCTGTTCCATTTGCCAACTTGCAACTCAAGTGTATGATTGATTACAATGACAGCCATGAATAATGGTAGTATTTAAAAATATATGACATACCTTTCTGACATATTTAGAAATGTTAAATGTTTGGGTCACAGAAGGAGCATTAATTCTGAAGAAAAAAAGAACTTACAATGTGCAAAGTGCAAAGAAAGATTTACATTTACAAACTCTAACACATTAGGACCAGCTTTGTCGCTAAAATCTCTAACTTCTCGTTCAAAGATTTTTGGTCAAGTCCCACAAAGTTACTCTTCCATCGAAGCAGCTGGTATTCGATGCCAACAGTTCGATAATCTAGCACAAGGAATAGCACTGACCACTCTTTGGTGCCCAATACACATAGTTCGATACGCTAGCACAAGGAATAACACGGGCTCCCCTGGAACTCGATACCAACAGTTCGATACGCTATCACAATGAATAGCACTAATCCTCTCAGCTCAACCATAAAGCACTTGAATATTGTAAGACTATTTAAATTACACGCCCATGAAGCATGACATGTAGGTAGCTATCATTCATCCTTATCATTATTATCATCCTTATCATTATTATTATTATTATCATTATAATTTACCCTCCCCCTTCGATTAGAAAGCTCATCCAATAGGCACTGCACCAAGCCGACATGTGAAGTCTCCTGGGTATAAGAGAAAGCTCAGAAACCGCCCCATTGCACATTTGAAGTAAGTGTTAATCGCTCGTAGTTTCTGGGGTTCTCAAAGAAACACACATCAGCATAATCATCATCACTAAGTGCAGTCTCCGGATCGAAAGGTTGGCTGGAATTGACCACCAATATCGTGTGTCTTTCTCCCTTGTGGTGTGCTCTTAGAGATGATTTCCTTTTCATCATGTTCCACTTAAATTTATTCCTACGTATTGATAGTGGTCTGTGAACCTTGCCTTCAAGTAATATCTTTAACAAGATGCCATGCCTTTTTAAATATAGTATCTCTAACAAGATGTCATGCTTTTAACATCTTTTTACGTGTAACATCTTTAACAAGATGACATTCGTTTTATATATAATATGTTTTCAAGATGTCAGGCATTTTATATGAAACATCTTTAACAAGATGTCATGTTTTTTTTACATGTCCGAAATATTTTATTTATTGGTTTGCATTTTCATTTACTAATCCATTTTTCTTAAGCAATGTTATTAAAACCTTTTTGTTCGTTTTTTTCTCTTTTCGTGATGGTGTTCTTATTTTTCTATACACCTACATATCTTCAATAGCCATATATATATATCCACACATCTTCAATAGCCGTCTTGCTGTTTGTTCTGTCATAACCGTGTGCTGGGTTATGACTATAAACCTGTGCTGGGAAAAATATAACCAGCAAAACAGTTTTTAAAGTCCTGCCAGACTAATTGAAAACAAGTGTAACCGCGATCCCCAAGATTTGTTGATAGTTGTGAAGATATAAACCAAATTGGACTAACGTCCGCGGTTGAAAGGGACGCACCCGATAATATGTATGTTTCACTTTACCAAGCAGATGATATTACTTGTTCCCTGGAAGAATTAAAAAAAACATTTCTCTTTCACAAAATATAAACGCTCAACATGGCCTGTCAATCCAAAAAAGGCTGCCCAGCATTTCTCTAAATCATAGGCTTCCAAACATTTTCAAACCACAGTCCACTTTGTAAGACATAAATGCTGAAACAAACCCTATTATATCAGTTTTACCGTTCGAGTCGTTTAATATTTTCGACGTAAATAGCAACCAATGATACATTACTGCTTAATGCCGTTAAATTATGGAGAAAGTAGTGACCAATATGTCTTTCATCTTGAACGCAGTTATTGGTATACCAATTTTTATCAAAGTGTATGCTCGAATAACATTATACAGTTTCAAACACGGGTTTAAATATGAAATTTGAAGTATGAAAATTCCAAATCCATATTAAGAGATTGCATTGCATAAGGAAGAATCTTATTGTAATAATTAAAACACTACAAAATATATTACAAAATATATCGCAAAATCACGAAAATAATTAATTTTGAAATATATATATATTATTAATTTCTTATATAAGGAGCCACGGACCACTAGACCGCCTGAACGCCCAACCCCCAATCGCTTTTGAACCCACTATTGCGCCATTAAAAGTTTCAGCATCCACAGGGGGACGGTACCGTGCACTGTGTAAACCCGGAATCTAAATCATGAATAACTTGAAATAATGTTTTCACGAAGCACATATATAACATGCATCTAAAAGTGAAATTCGTTTAATGCAGTTCTGTCTACTTTTAATATCAAAGAAAAAAAAAGTTCTCCCCAAAAATGGATACGGATGTGCTAGTCAGGCGTTTATTTATAGTTGTATCATAAATCGGTGTCGTATCATTGAACAGAGTAACGAAAGAAGCTGACAGTAAAGCATGAAAAGTATAGCTGAGATACAAAAAGTGAGGGTAAATTAATAAACGTTTTCGCAGATGGGTAGGCGCCCACTCTTCCGACACATCCTCTCCAAAGAGATATGTTTACTGTAATATCATAGCGCCATCTAGCTCGGTATTAGAATGTATGATATTTTTTTTCTATTCAATTTGTCATGCAACCAAAATTATTTTCCTTTTTTTCTGTATGTGTTTTCGAATGTATGCGTGTTTTTAAGTTTGTATTTATGCATAATGTATATATGTATGTCTCACACGTCGACAAAATACATAATTTATGTATGTCTCACACGTCGACAAAATACATAATTTACTTGTTTGTCTCTATTTATGAATATATAATTGAAGATACCGGTGAGTCCAGAGGACTATATAATTGACTAAAGACTCTCTTCATGTCATCAGTGTGCGTTAAACTTCGTCTTAAACTATGGTTTCACCCTTATATAAGTAGGGTGGTCAAAATGTTAGGTTTTGACAACTTTTCATTTCACTCGTATCTATTTTAATTCCGAATATTTTCTAAATATGTATGTATGCTTGGTTCCATTTGGATGAAATACATCCAATTATTATGCGAGTCTTAAATAAAATAAATAGTTGACTTCAGTGTATTATAGATTTCCCATGTCTACTTTGCATTTCATAAAAGAACATTACACCTGCTGCCCAGTGGTATAACACTAATAGTACATACCTTCTTAGCTTCATGCGATGACTAATTGGGATCTCCAAACGATGTACTTGTAAGCAATACGTCACAGTCCGACTTCAAACCAACAATCACGTGTTAGTTCCGTTTTATGTTAAAGATGGCACATAGGACAGTAGTCATTTATTTCCATGTTGAGCACCTTGCTGTACGTTGGCGTAGTTGGTATGTATTGCCTATTGTAGTGGAGCACGTAGCGCAGTGGTTTGCGCACTGGCTTCGCATATTAGTGGTCATGGGTTTATTTCACTTACTGAAATATGAGATCGTTAACATCTCACACCTCTACCACATTAATAAATACTATGGGTTAACTTTACATTTTTACACCCAATATTGAGATTTTGCGTATAATTTCTTTTGGGCGACCTACTGTGCATTCCTCTTGCAATTCACGTGATGTTTAGTATTCCCTCTGTCATCCACATGATGTTTAGTATTCTATCTGTCATCCACAAGATGTTTAGTATTCCCTCTGTCATCCACATGATGTTTAGTATTATATCTGTCATCCACATGATGTTTAGTATTCCCTCTGTCATCCACATGATGTTTAGTATTCTATCTGTCATCCACATGATGTTTAGGATGTCCTTTTTCATTAATTCCAAGTTTCATACAAATTCTTCCGTTATTTTTTCATCAGGGAATTTAGTTTTCTTCTTCTTTCTACTTCGATCAGTTTCCGATGCTCAGAAGTGTAACCAGGATGTTGAGCAATCTCAACATGAATTCTGTTATCAGCAGGACGATGTGACTGTTGCCCCACAGCTTCACCTTCAGATATGTCTCTTGGCTCCACATTTTAGTTCTCAGGTCCTCGTAGAGTGGACATGTCTGCAGAATGTGTTCTGGAGTCTGGGGATTCTTTTGACATAGACATTGGTCAGTTTAAGCAGCCTTTATTTTGTGGAGATATGAGTATAGTTAACATTGTCCTGTGCAGAGCCTAAAAAATTTGTTGTTTGTTGTAATCTCCTCAGTTTTAGAATGAGATGCTGTGGAAATTTGCGTCCGGTTCTGTGACATGTTTTAAAATCTGTCCTTTTCATGTTATGTGATCACGTGAGTATAAGAGAAATGGCTTAATCACAATGTCACGGAGATCCCCGAAGTAGATATCAATCCTATAGAAGAAAATATTCTCAGAGTTTCAACGCATCTTGAGTAAGATAGGGGAATGTTAAGACACGAACGATCACGCTAATGAAGAACTCGATTGTCCAAGTATTACATGAATCTGTCGTGGTCATGCAGGGGTCATAGGTAACGAAAGAGTAAATTAATTGCCAAGCAATGCCGTGATTTATAATACAGTATTGAAGAAAATAGGGTCGACCTAATCAGGGCAGTCATTTAAATACTAAATAGTGAAGAAGACAACACTGGAGGTTTTAACATACGCATACAAAAAGGGACAGAAATGAGGGTGACCAGCGATGTGGGGAGAACCTGTGTCTTCTCAGAAAATATCAGAAAATCATATCTGGCTGAGATGTTGAGTCTGCATACTCTTAGATTGTTACTGGAAAGGAGAACGAAGAACTTGTTGGAATGTCCCGTGTGCCATGATTCTGGTTTCTAATCAAGAATATAAAGTGTAAATCACGGCTAAAATATGTCCTATAGCTTTTGTTGGTTGTCAGTGATGCGGTTGTTGGTAGCATATTTCTATTTCCTATAGCTTTTGTTGGTTGTCAGTGATGCGGTTGTTGGTAGCATATTTCTATTTCCTATAGCTTTTGTTGGTTGTCAGTGATGCGGTTGTTGGTAGCATATTTCTATTTCCTATAGCTTTTGTTGGTTGTCAGTGATGCGGTTGTTGGTAGCATAACTATATTTCCTATAGCTTTTGTTGGTTGTCAGTGATTCGATTTTTGGCAGAATATCTCTATGTGCTATAGCTTATGTTGCTTGTTAGTGATTCGGTTGTTGGTAGCATAACTATATTTCCTATAGCTTTTGTTGCTTATTAGTGATTCAGTTTTTGGTAGAATATTTCTATGTCCTACAGCTTTTGTTAGTTGTCAGTGATTTGGTTGTTGGTAGTTATCTTATTCAAAACACATCGATCAAATCAACGTGTTTTGGTTGAAATAAAATTGTTGACAATTTTTATGTTCAGTAAATTACCATTGCTTTCTGAACAGTCCAGACGTAGAAATGCCACTCTAGGAAATTGAACCTGTCACAATTACCGACCGAGACCGGCTCTGTACTATCTGTACCACACAGCCAGACATGGTACCATGCAATGAAACTGAATTAAGGTGCAACATTAAATAACATGTGATTAGAACAAACATACTTTCAGTAGCAATTTACGACGGCAGTGAAACATGGACATTGGTAAACCAGTAGTAAATAGGACTTCTGTTTCAAAAACGATATTCTACAGAACGATTGTAAGAATACAATGGGAAGGAAAATAATGAATCTTAAAGTGATAAAAACATTAAATATCTAAGAAGATTGGCTTTGAAACATCATTATAACAAGAACGATGAAGTTATTTAGTCATATAAAAAGACATAAATATATGGACAAATTAATAATGAAAGGTATACACCGCTGGTAACGAGTAAGGGACTCTGCAAGATGATGATGGAAATGATACATCTTAGATTATTTGAACATGTTTTTGGCTGCTGTAAGTCAACCAGCCCAGAATCGTAAGTAGTTCGTAACATTTATAAAGAAGACTATGTGTTGGAAAGAATATGTCAGCTGAACAAATTTTCCCTCTCTTATAGTTAGCCAAATCTTTAATGTTTTAATGTTAATACAAGTATTTCGTAATGTGGTTAAAATTGTTTTTGGCCATTTTTACGCCTGTTGACATCAGTTTTGAACTGAATACCAAAATAAGAAATTCTTATTTCATTCACCCAGTACTATACATTTCACAGATTCTCTTAACAAATTAAGCAAATATGCATTAGGAAACACATGTGTTATTTATCTTTGAGCGTATTTCTTTTTAAATAGGATGAAAGATAAATACATTTTGTTACAAATTAATGAATTGACAGCATGTTTGTTTGCTTGGAACATCCGTTGTTCTTGAAAGCTACATAAAAAGTTTCTTTGTTTGAAATTAATTCCATTAAAATTCTTGAATTAACGATTTCAGAAGTAAATATGCTGTATGTTCTTTATTTAAGTCGATTAGAGAAGGTGTGAACAAAATTTAAGTCAATTAGAGAAGGTGTGAACAAAATTTAAGTCGATTAGAGAAGGTGCGAACAAAATTTAAGAAAATTAGAGAAGGTGTGAACATAATTTAAGTCAATTAGAGAAGGTGTGAACAAAATTTAAGTCGATTAGAGAAGGTGTGAACAAAATTTAAGTCGATTAGAGAAGGTGTGAACAAAATTTAAGTCGATTAGAGATATGACGGGGGGGGGGGGGGTGGGTGTAATGATATGAATAAATAACTTGTACGTTGGTCCTATGCACTCCTTATGACATTGATGACTGATGACTGAACTGCTACTAAAACATACTTCAACGTGAAAACCATCACATGTGTATTATATACGTACATATGTAACTTTATTACAGATTGATCCGTACACAACATCTACACTCTGAGTATAACATCAAGCAATATAATCAGCACGTTCAATAATGAATACAAACTTCAATTCCGCAAGACAATCTTGAATCTTAAATTCGGCAAGATAATCCTGTGGTTCAGCAAAGAATATAAATTTCACGCTCAGCAACGATATATCTTCGATTCCGCAAATTCAGCAAGATAATCTTTTGGTTAAGCAGCAATATAAACTTCAATTCCGCAAGACAATCTTGATTCATCAAATTCAGCAAGATCATCTTTTGGTTAATGTAAGACAATCTTCCATTTCAGCAGCGAAATCTTCCAGTTCCTCCTTAACATGTGGACCTCTTAGATTTCAAAATCTTGTCCACCTAACTGTAATAAACTTCTCGACAGCAGAACAATGTCTAGTGTTTCTCCGGGGAAACTTCTAGACTCTCGCAACGACGATCTAAGTTAACTGTGGACTCTCCAGTGAGCAAGTCCTAACTTCTTGACTTCTGACGTCTCGAAGTCTGCTAGTCTCCGTCTTGCAGTGGGCCCTTCTCACTGCTGGGGTCCGCAACTCCAGACCCTAACTCTCCGAAAACCCAAGTTGGAACCCTGAAAACTAGAGAACAGCCCTTTTTCTAGCTCAACAACGTCACCCCCCCCCGTTCGTTTTTCAAGGTATGTCATTGGTCTTTCCGAGATAATTTTCATACGCAAGACAACCACTATTTTGTCTTGTGTCAAATTACTTCTAAGACGTCCCCTTCCTATCAGAGGGTTTCCCCATTTCACGAAACGACTAGCAACAACTAATTTCCATTTTAATTAATTCTTTCACCTTTATATTCTGGCGTCTTGTATTTCAACATTCCTACAAACTCCGCCATCCCGATAGAATAGCTAATGGGTTCTCAGTCATGTTAATTTGTGCGTTCCCATCCATAAGTAGAATCTGCATTTAACTTTCTCCTCATAGTGTGTCCCTGTCTGTCAACTTCCTGGATTGAATTCTTGATATATGTAAAATGGACTGTGGGAAATTTGCTTAAGAATGGTAATCTTTTGTTCCAAATCTCTACCTCGACCAGGTGTCTCCATGTTATAATGAATTCAGGACCATCCATTTGTATCGCTCTTAAAATGACCTGTCATTTTCTCGATGACACCCTAAAATGTATGTGAAACTCTCTACTCTCATGTTTCGCTACAATTCCAGAGAGGTAGGGAATTCCGTAATGAGATCCTGATTCAATTAACTCCTACTTCCGGTACTTTTTCAGTCCGCAGGAGAGTAGTGTGACAAAGGGTAGGTTTCTTCTAGAGCAGGAGCGTCGTTTTTATAGAAGTGGTAGAGGATAGAAGTCCTCTATATGATACTATAACAGAGAAAGTGTGAACAAAATTTAAGTCGATTAGAGAAAGTGTGAACAAAATTTAAGTCGATTAGAGAAAGTGTGAAAATAATTTAAGTCGATTAGAGAAAGTGCGAACAAAATTTAAGTCAATTAGAGAAGGTGTGAACAAAATTTAAGTCGATTAGAGAAAGTGTGAACACAATTTAAGTCGATTAGAGAAAGTGTGAACACAATTTAAGTCGATTAGAGACAGTGTGAACAAAATTTAAGTCGATTAGAGAAAGTGTGAACACAATTTAAGTCGATTAGAGACAGTGTGAACAAAATTTAAGTCGATTAGAGAAAGTGTGAACAAATAGATAATTTGTTTTTATAACTGTATTTCGAGCAAATACATGTTTCTGTACTGTCTAAGTTGATGCCAATTTTAAACTGTGTTGTTTGTCCATCACAGGTCATGATGACTACGTGTTACATCCACTTGATTAAATTCAGTTAGTGTTATGTTTTTTAGTTCATAGATGACTAAGGTGCCCTTTCTTGGTCACTAATGTCATTGGACAGTTCGGGCATGGACTGACCACTCATGATGATTTTTGATCTACACATGACTTTCAAGTACTATCCGCTGTTGAGCTGCTATCTATTTAAAGCAGCAAAAAGGTAAAGGTAAGTCTCATGACAGCAACCTGCCGTCGGGGATGAAGATAACCCTTAATTTACTAAACCGCAGCAACTATTAGTTGGGATGGCCATTTCCCTTCCTTGTTGTCTTTACTTCCCCTAACTGATGCATCAGGTACCTATTTACAGTTGGGTCGACTGGAGGAACGGTCGTGTCAGGCGAAAAATCACGATACGGACAGTTTGCTTTTGTTCAGACGTGGTTTCGAAGCTTAAACACAGTAACACGGTGACAGTAATCAAGCGGACTATCAACTATTCTTAAAGAAATAGAATTCTACTAAAATAAAACAAGAAAAAAGCAGATAAAGATCATATAAAAATAATGTTGATTAGGTCGTCGTCAGATCATCATCATTGCACTCCGGATACGTCTATAGTTGCTCGATCTCCAATTTGAGTGTATCTACTACTACACGGCGACTGAGAGTTTCAACTTTCATTGGTTGACATATGTCCTTATAAGACCACAAGTATCGTTCATTTATGGGAACGACGCATTTCCAGTCCAGTTCATTCCTTTATTTTGGACACGGAAACGGAACCACTGCCATAACTAATTTAATCTGAATTTCCGTTTATGTACTCATCACATTCAAGGACTTAGCTTTTACTATAATTTCATAGTAATTCAGTGTGTAGTCACTACTCCCGTCATTAATGGTCTTCCATATAGACTGATCTGTGAGGTCTACACACATGTGTAAGCCGTCCGTGTATATAATTATGTCACCTTTCCTGGAATTCTCGCTGATGACAACTTACACTCTAAACTTTACAACAGCGGCTGGGAACTTTTGTTCCACGGTAAGAAACAATACAAAGTTTATGTGCCAATGCTATTTGTAAATTTATAACACCATTCGCAAGGTCATCCAAAATTTTCTTTAAAATTATCCCACAATATTTGCTCAACCATTTAAGTCACTGACCCTAATGTGATGACTGGCCATGTTTCTCTTTGTGATTTCATCTGTAACTTCCTCATATCCAGTCCGTGATGATATATTGACTCTAAGTGACCAATTCCTAACATCTGCCGCTTTGGAATGAATAGGCCAATTTAGCTTTACCGATCAGAAGTTTTTGTTGTTTTTGTAATGATGTCTCTAATAATTGTGCATATGCACATATTGTGTAATAAGCGCAAAGGACATATCATGTCTATACCTGAATGTCTATATCATGCTAACTATGAGTTCAGTGGACTGTACCTATCCAACCAGAATAAGACGGTTATTATATACGTTATTATATGATCCACTTAATATACATTTATGGTGATATGGAACAGGATCCTAGAATTATTGACTTTTTAGGTCGGCATCGGTTTCCTTCAGCGGGTCAAACCAAATGATCTACCGCAGTTTCCCACTGTTTCTGGGTGGTACCTTAATGCAACCATTAAGGTACTATTGTTTGCAGTGTCTATTAAAAATTGTTATTGCTCGAGAGGAGTAATGATATTTTACTTAACAATACAGATAAAACATATTATAATACAGCTAAAACATTATAATGCAGATACAGATATTATAGTACATCTAAAACATTATAATACAGCTAAACATATTATAATACAGCTAAAACATATTATAATAAAGATAAAACAGATTATAATACAGCAAAAACATATAACACAGTTAAAACATAATACAGATAGCACATATTGTAATACAGCTAAGCATATTATAATACACCTGCTAAAACATATTATAATACAGATAAAACATTTTATAATACAGCTAGAACATATTTTAATACAGGTAAAATATTATAATACAGCTAAAATATATATTAATACAGCTAAAAATAGTATAATACAACTAAACAGACCATAATACAGTTAAACATTATAATACAGCTAAAACATATAAAATATCTAAAACATATTTACAAAAAGATCCTGGATCTTTACTAAATCAAAGATAGGATAGTCTAGGTAAAGGTAACATTCACATAATAAAGGCGATCCTATGTATTGATAAATCTCTTACATATACAATAGTGTCGTGAGACAACCACACGTGATAGAAATGGCAGCGTCCTCAATAATTTCTAAGACAATTAGTCATTTAGAGTTTTATTTTGTTCTGTCACTGCCCTGTTGTCTTGTTAAATTTTATTTCATTGTTATTGGATACACGTTTCAGAATTATATTTTGTTAAGTATATTTATAATTATTTCTTTATTCTTTCAGTATCTCACTGTCAGAATCTTTCGTTTGTTCTTCTCTTTTCTTTTTTTTCCTTTATCCTCTTATCCTGATGTACATGTTTACCTTCTACTCTTTCTTCTTCTTATCCACTCTCCTTTAATGTCTGTTTATTTCTCATATATCTTCCTTGCTTCCTTCTCCTACACTGATCATACTACACGTTTGTCTTTATGTAGTATTTCTTGTTTGATTTACAGATTTCTGTCCCGATGAAGATATTTTAGTTGAAACTTCGCCCGTATTTTTTGTGCTGTTAGCACGTCTGTACATACATATTGAGACTATTTTTGATATTTGTACGTTTTATCTTGTATATGTCACCACCGAAGTGAACGAGTTCTTAGAAGTCATGCATGTCCAAAACAATGCATAGTTAAAATGTTTGAACTGTGTAGCTATGATGGCGACAAATGAAAGATGATTGTGTAAACCGATGTACAATGTTCAGTTGCTAGTTGGTTGATTTTACTCTGGTCTAAAACAGCACCACAACTCTCCGAATTAGAAGAAACTTGAAATAATCACAAAAACGTGTTATCTATCTATCTATCTATCTATCTATCTATCTATCTATCTATCTATCTATCTATCTATCTATCTATCTATCTATCTATCTATCTATCTATCTATCTATCTATCTATCTATCTATCTATCTATCTATCTATCTATCTATCTATCTATCTATCTATCTATCTATCTATCTATCTATCTATCTATCTATCTGTCTATCTGTCTGTCTGTCTGTCTGTCCGTCTGTCCGTCTGTCTGTCTGTCTGTCTGTCTGTCTGTCTGTCTGTCTGTCTGTCTGTCTGTCTGTCTGTCTGTCTGGTTGTCTGTCTGGTTGTCTGTCTGTCTGTCTGTCTGTCTGTCTGTCTATCTGTCTATCTATCTATCTATCTATCTATCTATCTATCTATCTATCTATACACTGTGGCCCTTGTTTGCCTTGCGGCGTCAGGGGTGGAAGAGTTCTCTGGAGATGGCCTTCTTGTGCGCTGTTTGTAAGCTTGTTCCTGTGGCTTCTTTGATTTCTGTGATTCATCTTTTACATGGTCTGCCTCTGGCTTTATAACCGTTATGTGTATGTGGCATGGTCATTTGTGCTATCTGTCGGTAGTCTGGAAGCGTGTGAAAACCACTTGATCTGTTGTCTTTTGATGTGTTCCAATACTGGTATTGTTTTGGTTATATGTCTGATGTTATCGTTTCTAATTCTTTCTCTTAAGGACACTCCGATTATTCTTCGTAGACATGTCATTTCTGTTGTCACTATTTTCTTTTGTTTTGTGCTTTCATTGTCCAGTTTTTGTACTGGTAGCATAGTGATGGAATATCAATAATCTTGTATAATGCAATTTTAGTGTCTATGTTTACATTTTTGTTCTTGAAAATACGTGTAATCTGTCCTAGGATCTGGTATGTTTTGTTGCTTCTATTTTGTATCTCTTTACAGGTTTCCCTTCACTCGATATAATGCTTCCTAAGTAAGTGAACTCATTTACCTGTTTAAGGTGTTTATCATCGATGGAGATAGTGATATTTCTTTCTTTCTTTGCTATTGCTATTATTTCGGTCTTTTCAATATTGATTTTCATGTTGAATTTTTGATATGTTGTGTGAAGTCTGTTCATATGGTCTTGTAATTGTTCTTCTGATGTCGCTATTAGTCTTTTATGTTACGTTGGTACTTGTTAGTTTACAGATGTGGTCGATATATGTTATAAAAAGTGTTATATACAATGTAACTGACTGTATACATTGAAGTCATGCTGTCAAATGACAGTGTGGTCAACAGTGGCCGTATTGAAGCACTGCAGTCATAAGGCTATGTGGTCAGTAGCCGTTATATTCATGGGTGGTAGGTAGAATCAGAGAACATGTTGCTCAGGTTATGCATATCAGCATACTCTCTTTACATGGTAAATGATAAATATGACATTGATACAATGCCTTATGTTATAGACAAACATGCATTCACATGTACCAGAAGTCAGTGTATGGAATAGTGAGCTTCAGAGAATTAGTAAATGTTATCAGAAAATACATTATTGGAAGTCTTCTTCTTTTTCTTCTTTTTTAATTCCTCCTAAAATTCCTACTGGTTATCAGGATGTAGAGAGAAGCGGGGATCTCGCTAGCGTACTGGTTTAGCTGTTCGCCAAGAGGTGATGGGTTCGATTCCGGCTTGTGTCGTTTTGTGTACAAGGTGGAATTATTTGGAGATCTCTGTGGATTATCGCTTGAAGCTACGGAGTTACGTCCTATGGGCGATACTCACAGCAGGACTCATGACGTTTAGTTGAGAGTGATGGAGTACATATGGAAACAGAGTACAGTGAAATCAATCCTCTACGTATAATGAACCCTTTGAGCTCTAGAAAGAAGAATATAATGTCTGTGTCAATATTTACTACTTGCAATCTTCAAATCGCATCTTCAAATGCTCCCTATTCGTTTCTTATGACACGCATAGTAGACTACAGTCGTGATATTATTTGCTTTCTCTTTGGGCCACGGTAACACTGACGCGATTTAGAATTGCACTATAAGGAACTACACTGAGATATAATATTTGTCATCAGTGGTATATCTCCATAGAAAGTTGGCTGAAATGGATCACCAACAGGTTTTTTTGGTCCACTCTACTACCTGGCGTAAGGATGTAAGTGGTAATGCTTCGGTCTATTTCACATATACAATTCATTTCTATGACGTGAATGCAAAAATCAAGAGTATTTCGTTGTTTTTTTCTTGACCACATGATCCATGTGCATTCCCTCTTTTCATGAATCATCACCGATGTTTATAATAGGGATGGACACATCCAAATTTCGAACTTTGAGCATGGCTGTCTTTATGTAATAACATTAAAAATAACTCAAGCTAAAACAAATACTGAGTTGATGACTACGTCCTGAATAGGATACACTTCGAATTTATTTTACCGATGATGTTACGCCCTGTCAATTAGTCGTTGATCGAAATTATAGATTTTTTTCTGCACTATTTTAACTGAACATTGGTAACTCGCAAATCGAAACAAATTGTAATTATTTACATTATTTCTGTGAAAGAATAAAAATAAAATCTCTCATCCTGTTAGATGAGAGAATGAAAGTTTCGGTATCCTGTAACAAACGAAGGACACCAAAAAATGGATATAATCAGATATCTAATGGAATGGCATGGTCTCACAGCAACTTTTGCAATTCACTGTGTGAAATAACAAGAACTTGATCTTCCCAAAGAGCGATCCACTTCTGTGAAGTTCTGTGTGACTTTACAAGACAAACATATTGCAGCATTTTCTTTAACCCTGCCGTGTGCGTCTATCATCAAAGCTAAAAATACATAGCTTCAATGCATTATCGGAAAATCCGAAACATATTTTAGATAAATAGCTGCACACGCCGGTGGTTATCTGTAGAAATGACTTCAGCATTTCCTGATTTGTTAATCATTGTCATATATTATCTCCCAATTTCTATCTTGATTTGTATAAATCAGTATCATCATCCGACATTTAGTTATCATAATTTTTTTCTCCATATCACCTTCTGAATAACTTATGTTATTTCTTTAATTCACATTTCTATTTGCGTTGTAGAATTTTAATTTTCATTCCTCTCCTATCTTTAGATATCAAGCTTTTTTAAATACATAGCAAAATCTTAAAAAAAGTATGAAAACTAGTTTAGTGTCAGAAAGAAACAGAAGCTTGAACTGTGTAAAAAACTAGTTAGTATCAGAAAGAAACAGAAGTAAAACTGTATAAAAAACTAGTTAATGTCAGAAAGAAACAGAAGTATACTTTATAAAAAAACTAGTCAGTGTCAGAAAGAAACAGAGGTATACTGTATAAAAAAACTAGTCAGTGTCAGAAAGAAACAGAAGTATACTGTATAAAAAACTAGTTAATGTCAGAAAGAAACAGAAGTATACTGTATAAAAAACTAGTCAGTGTCAGAAAGAAACAGAAGTATACTGTATAAAAAACTAGTTAATGTCAGAAAGAAACAGAAGTATACTGTATAAAAAACTAGTCAGTGTCAGAAAGAAACAGAAGTATACTGTATAAAAAACTAGTTAATGTCAGAAAGAAACAGAAGTATACTGTATAAAAAAACTAGTCAGTGTCAGAAAGAAACAGAAGTATAAACTGTGTAAAAAACTAGTGAGTGTCAGAAAGAAACTATGAACTGTGTAAAGTGATAATGCATAATACTTTTAGATACGGAAATTCGTGATCTCAGTGTAATAATTTTTCGTGAAACTATCGCAGGTATTTTTCTAGAACTTTGGCATCAGGCTTGGATAGCAGACACCTTTACAAAAATGATTACTTTAAGTTAACAGGCATCTTGGATCATGCCCATGGGCGAATTCCTTTGATGTTTGTGAATATTTGCAAGATGCTCTGCCAAAACATGAGATTTTCACTGTATTGCAACTCAACTTCGTATAAAGTAGGTTCCATAATATACCCTTTTTGGAGGTATAGGTAAAGGTCGGTCCCATGGCAGAAACCCGCCGTCGGGGATGAAGACCTCATGTACAAATCCGTAACAACTATTATATATATTAGGTGCGGTGACCAGTTTCTTTCCTTGCTGTGTTACTTTCCACAACTCATGTGTCTGGTACTCATATACAGATGGATCGACTGAAGGAACGGTAGAGTCAGGCGGGAAATCATGACCCGAGTTTGTTTGGTCCGGTTGTGGTTTCGAACCTGACACGCTGTAACCCGACAGTAAGCAACCTGCCTATCACATAGGCCACCGTTCTTTCGTTATTTGAAAAACAATGTTAAATGGTTGTTAGTTATATATTGAATCTTTCATAAGAAAGTTAATAACATAGGACTGTCACGAGAAATTGAAGAAAAAATGATAATGTTCCATACGAGATTTGTACCAAGTATTTTCAACTGACACAAATTTGCTTAGCAAGGAATTTACATACCTTTTAAATGGTCGTTGTGAGGAAATATATTGATAACACAACGAATAAATAGAATTGTTCATAGCTTGTGATTTTAAGTAGTCATATAAACGGCCATTGTTTAGCTACAATATAACAACTTGATCCGGACCGATGAAATATTTCTTCAAAAACATAAATTTGCTACACACGGTACACAATAAAACATAAATATAATTGGAGATTTTGAATAGTGTTGTTTAATGTGGAAATTTGCTATAAATGTATGACCACAATATTTCATGTTTCTCCATTTTACTGTTTCTAAAATTGTACACTAAAATTGTAAACATTCACAAAATATGTTAAATGAAGCGCAAAACGTGTCGTATGCTGCTAGCTGTATAGTGCTACAGATGTGTATGCGGTATATACTGAATTATTGTCCTTCTTACGTTATTCATCATCAGGTAGCATATCCTGAACAGGATGTAGCAGTCATCACAGCCTTTCGAAACTTCTGTTGATCTTGGTCTTAATGCTTCTATTATTGTCATGTTCATGTGGTCTTTGATGTCATGTGTCCAATTTCTTCATGGTCTGCCTCTTGTTAGTCTCCCTGGCATTATCCCCTTTAGTATGATCTTCTCTAGGCTGTCATGGCGTTTGATATGGCCAATATTGTAGTTTTCCGGAAAGAATCATGCTGTGTAGACAGTTGTTAAAATATTTATTTCTCTCACAATCGCTACATTTGTGATCTTTTGTTTCATGGTATTCTGAGGATTTTTATGTAACAGTTTTTTCAAATGCTGCTATTTTGTTTGTTACTTTGTTGGTGAGTGTCCATGATTCACATCAATATATTGCCACTGGGAATATGAAAGCTCTTAGGAATATTAGTTTTGTTGTTTTTCAGCAGCTCAGCTATATGATTTTAATTTGTATCAGCTTCTTGACGCGATAGCCAGCCTCCTTCTGACTTCTTCATGGCAATCACCGGTACTTTTGATAAGAGAACCAAGGTATTAAAAATTGGTGCCTCTTTCTAATTCGTTGTTGTTGATACTGATTGAGAACTAGCTAGTGCTTTTGTCGCTTGTCATAATCTTGGTCTTGTTTCCATTCAGAAATAGGTTTTCTTACGTTTTTATCGTGCACAAATTTACAAGTAACGTACCTTTAACTGCTATTTCATAATTAGGATTTTCATTCAAATCATCCCAATAGTTTTTAAGATATTACTATTTTCTCGTGGTCACGAATTTCGGAACGAAATATAGAAATGTGACGTAGAAAGTACATTACAAGTTAAACAATTTTACATTAACTTCACTTAATTAAACCTGGACAAGATTCTAAAAAATGTTGAGTTATTTAAAATAAATAACAATCTTTAAGGGTACAATATGGTAAGGCTTGTTTAATCCTTGCTTGCTTTGTGATTTATATTCATCAAAAATGTATCGATTTCTATAACTAGATTAAGTGAAATGAAAATATAATGAAATGAGTTTAAGAAATTCAACATGCAAGTAGAAAAGTAGAATATAACGTGAATGAAAAGTAAACAGTCTTGCGATTATTTGCTCCCCATTCGGGTTTCGGCAACACATGCAAAATTTAACAAATGAAGAACTGCCCCACTTTAATCAAACAATTTCTACAAAGGATTTCTCATTTTCTGGCTTTGTTTTCGACATTATGAGTTAATACATCGAGACATCAATACTAGTAATCACGACAAGAACAAACATCATCTAAAGTGATCATACTCCCCCCCCCCCCCCACGGCTTGATCACGAAACTTTGCGTTAGCAAATCTATATAAATTTTTCCATCTACGAACTCATAGCATAGACTAAGATATTACTCTAACAGAATTTAATAAAAGTGATGTTTAAGGTTTAAAAGTGTGTAGAGGATTGACTTCATTATACTATGATTACCCCATATATTCCCGCCTCTTACTTGATGGGTAAAATCGAAAGGAAGCGAGCAAGAGGTAGGCAGAGATACAGGTGGCAGAGTAAAATCACAAGATGATCAGGTTATAGTCTTGTGAAGTGCACCAGCAAAATAAGAGACAAAGGATGTTGGAGGTCTGTTACTGTCAGCTTTTGTTGCGGAGACGGAACTTGATGATAATAAATAGTTAATTAGATTTCAAATTTTCAGAACATATAATTTGTACATGGATCGTCTGTATTGATACTCTGATTGTCCCTTGAATATCTCTGCAAAAACATGACTTTAGCTCTCTTTTGAACAAGGATCATTCCTCAAGAATATTAATATTGATGCTGATTTCTGAAGACACCACATTTTAAGGTCAGTGCTATAATTTTATTTTTCATCGAAACTTCATGCATTGTACATGATGAACATGCAGAATTCAATTAATTTTTGTATCCTCAGTGATTGGATGGACATGATCAGAAAAATTGTGGACTGCATTCCTGAACAGTTGCTTAAGGAATAAGTGGAGACGTTGATATTAGAAGGACTAGTTTCGTGCCTGGTCATGCTGATTTTCAGACAATGAGAAAGCGATGTGATGTCGCTGCATCGGTGGATAGAGCAGCGTATATAGTGAATTTCACGGACAAATACATGAAATTAATGATGGAAGTAATTTCTTTTCCACGTCACAGAATAAAGGATCTGGGTTTGACATGTTGCGTCGTCCAAAAATACTGTCCAATTGTGGTTTTTCTTTTAAGAAGATTGCTCTTGATAGGAACTGGTTTAGATAATTGTTGTTGTAAACACAGGGAGATTTGAGAATATATCGCCGTGTCATCTATGCAATGATGATGATATAATGACTAATCAATTATGAAAATGATATAATCACACTCTCCTGTAGTTGTGTTTCTCCATGCTGTGCCTCTTTAATTATATCAGCAAGGGTCACTCTTGATGACGGCAAATTAATTGGAGTGATGGAAATGATAGGGTGGTTGGTTGGTTGGTTGGTTGCTGATCAAGCGGTCCATGGGCTCATGCCCTTTGACCCAATGCCATTGTGTGATATATGCATGTGTTTGTGAGTTGTTGTTTTGTTCCATATAATGTGTTACATTTATCTGGCCCTGGAGGGAGAAGCATTTTCCTGATGTCATCCAGCGCTGGACATTCAAAAAGGTGGATGTCAACAGTTTAATATGGATGAGTGCACAACCGGCACCCTGGAGTGTGTTGTGGTTGTATTCTGTTCAGGTGATTGTTAAGCTGTACATGTTGTGTGCGCAGTCGGAATATGATACTCTAGTCTTTTCTTTCCAGGAGGTTGATATTGTCTTTAGGATTTGGGCTGGTCATATATTTATAGATTTCCCTCCCAGTGTTTCCCATGGCCCATCTGTTCATCCAATTTTCTTTGTTCACAGATTTCAGAATCATTTTAACTGTGTGCATTGCTGTTTCTGTATAAGGCTGTTCTTGTTGTGCTCCCCTCTTTGCTAGTCTGTCTGCCTTATCATTACCAGGTGTGTTTGAGTGGCCAGGAATCCACTGCATAACAATGTTGACATCATAAGATGTGAGCAGCTGGTTTGCATGGTGGTATATTTCAGCTAGCTCGGGTTTACAATGTCCATCACATTCCAATGCTTGGAGCGCAGACATAGAGTCTGTAAAAATAATAATGTTTTGGACTTTTGATGGGAAGGCATCAAATATGGTCTTCAGGTGGTACAAGGCAATTTCTAGTGCTGTTATTTCAGCTTCATAGTTAGAACATATCTCCCCACAGGCATCAAACAACTCATCAGATGTTTTGTCTGGATATTCTATATAGACACCATAACCTGCTTTGATGATGGCTTTGAAGGCAGACCCATCAGTATAGACATGAATCCATTGTTCTGGGTAGGTGTCTATTGTTTTCTGTGTTGCTTTCATAAGACTTACTGGGTCGGAACGTTTGGTTGCATTATCTCTTAACTGTGTTTTGATTTCTGGCAATTTAAAGCCTGCGTGTGGTGGTAAACATTTTTCTACTCTTTGCAGTCTTTGTCTCTTGTCTGGAAGTGGTAACTGTCTTTTATTTCATTGACATGGCTCAGGACTGACTTTTGTTTTATTCTGTGGTTTGGTTCCCAGTTTTCTACAAGTTGTTTATTCGGGTGGTCTTTGTTCATTCTTTTGCTTCTTTCATAAGCCTCCATTGCAGCCATATCTCTCCGCATCTCAAGGGGTTCTACATTCGTATGTATTTCACATGCAGTCGTCGGTGTAGATTTCATTGCTCCACTAATAAGACGTAGGGCATTGTTCTGCACTCTGTCTAGGGATTCTACATTTGTTGTGGAACATGTTGTGAGGAGTGCACTGTTGTATTCTAAAGCAGAACGTATGTAACCAAGGTATAGTCCTCTAAGGGTATCCTTGTCTGATCCCCAAGATGTGCCAGCGAGTCTTTTCAGTAGTTGTAACCGTTTGAGTGCTTTATTTTTGATATTTTTTACATGCTTCTTGAGGGTGAGCTGCCGATCAAGCGTGATTCCAAGATATGTTGCGTGTTCTTCTCTTGGCAATTTCTGTGTATCCAACCATAGACTGATATTTTCTTTTGCTACCTTATGACTCTTGGTAAAGATGGTATAGACAGTTTTCTCACAGTTTATTTTTAGCTTCCATGTTTGACAGTATTCAAGTAGTCTTTTTAAATCTCCATTTAGTCTTTTGGCAGCACTTTCAACATTCTCATGGCTCTGCCATATTGTTAAGTCATCAGCATAGAGGACTTTTTCAGCTTTGATATGTTTGGTACGGTCATTGATGTCAATGAGAAAGAGGGTGCAGCTTAAAGCAGAACCCTGTCGTAAGCCTTCCTCTAGAACTTCTTTAGATGAAATTGCATCATTTATCTTTGTCTGGATTGTTCTGTCAATGAGGAAGCATTTTATCAAGTTGTATGGCTTTCCACTAATTCCCATCTCAATCATCTTCATCAAAAGACCCTTTCTCCATACTCGATCATAAGCCTGTTGTAAGTCAAAGAAGATGGCTACAGTGTGTTTGTTTTCCTGGAATCCATCATGGATTTTCTGTGTCAACCTAAATAGTTGGTCTTCTGTGCAACTGCCTTTTCTGAAGCCAGCCTGTTCATGGCAGAGGATGTTTGAGCTCTCGAGGAACCAGTAAAGTCGTGCGTTAACCATTCTTTCTGCTAATTTCCCAAGACATGATGTTATGGATATGGGGCGGTAGCTTTTGGGTTCATCTGGAGGTTTTTTACTTTTCAGGATGGGAAAGATGTGAGCATTTCTCCAATGTTTAGGCAGTTTTCCATTTCTCCAGGTCATATTTATTAGTTTAAGGAGTACTTCTTTCCCTGATGTGCTCATGTGTGTTAACATTTCATTATAAATTTTATCTGGTCCAGGAGACTTTCTTGTCTTTAGTTTCTTCAGCCCTTGTAGGGGTTCCTGCATACTGAAGTCATCATCAAATATGGTTGAGCCAGAGGTTTGGACTTTTTCTTGCTGCTTCAGTAGGTACAGACGCTTCTTGTCAGCCTCGGACAGCTTCCCTACTCTGTTCACACTGGCAAAAAAGTGGTTAAAGTGTTCTGCCTTTTTCTCATCTGTGGTGATTGTTCTGTTTCCTTCTATCACAGGTTTATCATTTGCTCTTCTTCTTTTCCCAGACAAATTATTGATCAGCCCCCAGGCCTTTCTGCCATTTTTCCTTAGATCTAAATTTACGCATGTTTTTGCCCATTTATCATGTTTGGCCTTCTTCACTATTAGTTTTACTTTGGCACATGTTTTATTGTACAGGATTTTTGCTTCTTGTGAAGGTGAGATCTCAAGGGCTTCTCTTGCTTTTTTTCTATCAAGGATTCCAGCTTGCATTTCTTTGTTGTAGAATGGTTTGTATGATTTCCTACTGCCCCTTAGGATGCTTTGTGATGCTTAATTGAGGATAGCTTTTGTCACCTCTGCAGTAACTGTTTCTATGTCATTGCTTTTGATTTTACCTAGCAGGAAATCAGATGTTTCTTGGAATAGTTTCCAATCTGCCTTGCCAAAATTCCAGCGAGTTTTCTGTTTGAAATATGCTTTGTTGGGTGTAGTTATGGTGGTGAGGATTGGTCTGTGGTCACTTCCAATGTCATCAAGTATTTCTAGGGAGCAAGCGTCTATTATATCAGATGAACAGATAGTCAAGTCAGGTCGACTAAGAGATAGATGGCTCCTGTGCAAAAGTGTTGGTACAGACTTTGCATCTTGAAGGACAGACAGGTTTGTTGTTTCACAGAGTTCTTCTATATATCTTCCTGTCTTATTGTGGTTCTGGTAACCCCAATGGGGTGAGTGACCATTAAAGTCACCAGCAAGTATTGTTTTGATAAATTGTGTTGTATGGATTTCCAGTAAATTGCATGTTGTCTGAGGTGGGCTGTATATGTTGTAGATTGTGTATTTTCCTCCATTGTGCCAGATGGTCACCTTCTGCATGTCTGTGGGATTGGCTGTTAGTTGGGTGACTTGTCCCTGAATGTCATTCCTGATATAAGTAATTATGCCATGGCAGTTGGTACACTTAAAGGCATAGCTGGTATATCCTGACAGATATGGGTCAGTGTCTTTGTGTATAGTCTCCTGTAAGTGGGTCACATGTATCTTATGAGCATGTAGTAAATTAGCGAGCTCTAGTGTTTTGTTTCTTATTCCACAGATGTTCAGTTGTAGAATATTAAGTGAAGACTTTGTTTTCTGAAAATATTGGCTCTGCTGGTTCTCCCTCCGAGGTTTTCTGGGTTTAATGTTTTGGTGCTTATGCAGGTGTTGTTGCTGTGTTGTGTATTGTGCATGCCTGTGTCTGTGCTGATGTTTTGGATGCGTTCCAGTAGTTAATTTCTCAGACAGAGCAGCCTGGTTACCCGCTGCCTGCCGCGGACATTGATAACCGAGGCGACGTCCGATCTCGTTTGTAATTAGTATGTTTTGTACTGGCATTATATTGCTGGGGAGTCTGTGGATTTTCGTCCCACCCCGGGCCAGAGCCAGCGAAAAACTAACACACTACTAGGAAGGAAGGTTTCAACCTATGAACTGCTCCGAGCCACTGCAGCCAAGATAGGGTTCACTGTGCTCATTCCCCGCCACAAATTGACTACTGGTTATGCCGAACTTCTCTATTGCTCCAGGCATGCAACCAAATGTTCAAGTCAAAAGGATCGTCACGTCCTGAGTCATTGTGCCTCTATGATGGACCTCAGCCATAGGAAAAACAGTGCTGTCAGTTTCCTCCTCCCCACTGCTACGCAGCAAATCTCTAGCTCTCTCCCAACCACAGAGGGTGCATGCATAAACAAATAAAGAAAAAGAATACAACATGGCATAAAATACATTGTAACAAAAAAATTAAAAGTATGAGAGGCATAATTGTATAGATGACATGCTATGAAGCTTCTATAATAGATAACCTCAATATAACGGCATGTCATCTACTTAGGTTTTTCTGTTGTATGGGTGGTTTGTATAATGGGCCATTGGTGAGACCCACAGACGCAAACCATGCGTAAATGATAGGTAAAACATGACATACAAGAAAATAAAGCATGAACATATGGCATTAGATAAGCTGGATAATACATAACAAGACAGATTGTCTAACAGAAAGTTATTTTTTAACAGTAAAATAAAAGAAGGTTTGATGCACGTCTACCTGATTCAATTACACATTTGGCAAGATCATACAGAGCTGCATGGATACCAGGTGATAACCATACAAGCGACATGCAAAGATACCAGTGGAACACTAGACCACCCACAATGAACACACACAAAATCCGTCGTGGAATAAACTTAATAGTCTGGAAGTCTTCATTGTGAAAATAAAAAAGTTTCCTCCTATTTATAATTACGAATCTTATCCACTCTCAGTAGGAGGCCTCTTCAAATACTGTGCACACTGCTGATAACGTTGGAGTATTCTGCTTAGGACAGAAAGTTCTCAAGTACCACTTCCCTGATATCACGGGTCAAGTACCATCTCCCTCATAGCACGGGTCCAGTACCACCTCCTTTATAGCACGGGTCAAGCAGCACCTCCCTCATAGCACGGATCAAGTACCAGCTCCCTCATAGCATGGGTCAAGTACCACCTAAATCATAGCACCGGTCAGGCACCACCTCCCTCATAGCACGGGTCAAGTACCAGCTCCCTCATAGCACGGGTCAAGTACCAGCTCCCTCATAGCATGGGTCAAGTACCATCTCCATCATAGCACGAAAAGATAAAATATACTATAAATGATTTAATTTCTGGGAATTAAAACATAAATACAATCCAGACAGAATAACATTAGTACAATGTTGGATGATGATTTTCTTGTTGTCAAGACATGTTATCTAGTCATGCTGCGTGATACTATGGTAGCTGGTGCCCAATTCGGCCTGGTATCTCCAACTTCAGCACAAGTTAATGCTTGGGCAGGACGGTGCTCTTGCTCGATGTCATGGTTGCCCCAAGCAATCTCAGTTTCTAGCCTCTTTTGGCTGGACTAAGCCTTATCTCCACTTCAAGGAGGTGGCCTCATTAGAGTTGCATGAGGATGAACAAATCCCTTTAGCTGTGAGCAGGTAGGTGGCTGGGAACAGCTCATAGCCTTTCTAATAAAATCACAAGTTCTCCTAAGTTGCACAACTGAGGTGACACCGGAACTCGTAGACGGTTTACTGTTTCAAAGTCGTGTTAGTGTTAAAGTTGGTGAGGGGTTATAGATGCATAGTTAGTCTCAGAAGGGAGGCATTCCAATGCGGCAGTATCGCGTTTAATCATTTAATTTTGTGTCTTTTATCCATTGACCATTTTCAGCTGAAATCGTATGTGACCACCTCTAATGATACAAAAAGAGTTGGTACGGGGTAATGTAAGATAGATCCTGCCGTCTGGAATAAAGATAACTCTTCATGTAATATGCCGTATCAACTATTGAGTGGCGTGGCCAGTTCCCTTCCTTGCTGTCTTTACCTCCCCTAACTGATGCATCAGGTATTTATCATTAAGCCCCCAATAGTAGTGTTTTTCTTTAAGATTTGATAATTTTAGTTTTTTGATCCATTTGAAAGAGTAATCATTCGTGCAAACAATGATAACAATGATACTTGTCTAGTTGTAATCATCCATATGGAAGTATTTAAATTAATTTTTTAAAGTTTCCATGGTTACTGGTTTTTGGGTAAATTAATAAGAAAACTAGAATGGTGAGACCATGTTCACAAACCTGGACACAAGACTCTTAGATAAAGTATATAGTTTAAGTTATAAGGAACACATCATTTATAGAAAATGGCAGAATATATACAAGATTTGGAGGAGCAGGAAGACTAACAAAATCAGCAATAAAAATAATTCATTCAAGGTCACTACTAAGGTGCCATTAGGTCAAATGTGGGAAATTTAGACTATGAAAAAAGCAATATGTGCAATCTGGGAACATATACAAGAAATATATCTAAACTGTTCACAATCATGATGTCGTAGCCAAAACAGGAATAATCTGACTGATTTTGTCATAGAAGTAATAAAACCTGTTTTTGAGGATATTTCGGATGATAATTTATTAAAAAGTGTGTTTCCCAGGTGAGACACACACATGAAGCATTCCATCACCTGATCTGGGATATTTGTCCTAAAGCAACATTTGTAGGAAAAGAGAGATTGGAATTATCTGTAAATGATACCATTATGGTATTCAATGAAGGGAAGCTAGGCAGACTAAATTTCAGGACTGTCATTTTGAAGAAATTAGGACTGAGCTGTGGGTACCACAATGTTACGACATTTCTGCGTATCGGCCGACCCGTAAGAGAAGCCAAAGAAGGAAATATAATAGATCCAAAGATAAAATGAGCAAGAAAAAGTGTACAAGAAGCCAAGGAACATGATAAAGATAATTCCTACGCAGCAAGAGCTTACTAAGTTTGGATTTACATAGGAAACCAGCATTGTAAGTCACATTTTTGCATTTTTCTCAAAACTATCTTTTCCAATGTTTTTAGGTGGAATTCAGGAGATATCTCATAAAGTTGTTAAAATAATCTATCCAAACTTAGCACACATTTAGGAAACTATCCTGCACATAATCTGGAACATTGACATAGCAACAGATGGAATACTTTATGTATTTATGTCATTTATGTTTACATACATAAAGGGTATGGCCCTTGCTTAAAATTTAAAAAATGTTTTCCACATAACACAGTATAACATTTGAACCATATCTCTGATCAAAGACTTAAATGGTTGAACTGAAAGGTACCATTATCCTTAATGTGAATATCAAGTTTTATTAAACTATCTATGTTAGTTTTTGAGATAAGATAGAAACTTAATGACAGGCACATAGATTTCACAATTTTGCGGCATAAAACATCACATTTTCAGTGAAATTTCCAAAATTATGCTCATTATACCCCAAAAAGATGATTTTCCTGAATCTTTAACCCATTATGTATCAATTGAAAGCACTGCTTCCAGCATATGCAATCAATTTCTATTAGGGGGGGGGGGGGTAAAACCTGACCTTAACAGCTGAGTCGACTGGAGGAGTGGTCGTGTCAAGTGAGATATCACATCCCATACTTTTTTGTTTCTCCTGACGTGGTTTCTAGCCTGGCACGCTGTAACCCCGTGATAACTATCAACTAGGCTACTGCGGGTAGTGGAGCGGGTAGTTTGTTAAAATAACCAAAAAAAACATATTTAGGTAAGCAATGGGTGGTCTCTGAATTCTTGACATTTGTTGGCAAGGAGAGTATAAAACCGTGGCAAAAAGTTGTCGATCTAATTAATGGACATACGCCTATACTGGAGAATATTTAGAATTATAATCTTATAACTATAATCGCTATCTGATTTGAACCTTCCTTGTTTGCTGGTTATAACCTTCCTCGTTAGTCCATTATAACCTTTTTTTAATAGCTGATTATAATCTTCCTCATTAGCTGATTATAACTTTCCTCGCTAGCTGATTATAATCTTCCTTGCTTGCTGATTATAACCGTCCTCGTTAGAACATTTTTCTTATATTTTTAATAAAGATATTTAATGTTGAATGTTTTATTTATTATACAGTTTCCAAACAAATTTAGATAATGGCCTTTCAGTAGGCCACAAATCCGTTATCTCATCACCCATTTTTAGTATTTTGCGTGTCTCACCCTCTTCCACATTCCTAACAGACGTTCTTCCTAACAGATGGTCGGTTGTATGACCGTGACCATCTGCTTTATAAGACCGCTGCACATAATTAAATCGGTGTGTTTTCGTTACTTTTTAAAATTATTGTTGTGTTTCCGTTGGTGACTATTAATGTTTTTGGAGTTGCATGCCAAAAATAGCCAAGGAGACTCATATTATATAAATAGTGACCAACGGCACACACGACAGTAATAAGAAACGTAAGGAATGAAGTCTTAATAAATTATGCACAGAGGTCTTCTATACAGTCACTGGTCATAGTACGACTCTAGTTAAGAATAAATGTCCTAGATTATAGATAATGATACCCTTTTATATAAAATAGGAATGGTAAATGTTGATCTCAAGGGCGTATATGAAAAATGTAATGGTATATAAATATGTAAAAGAGTGTAGGATGCCCTTTAGAAAGAGATTTAGAGCTGCAATCTAAGCTGGTATCATAAATATATTTAACAGACAGCCAAAGAAAAAAAAACGAGTGTGTTTATACATCTGAGAATAAAGTGAGGCAACATGTGGTACTTATACTGCCACCGAGATAATGTGTGTGCTGAGATAACCTAACAATAAACGGCAAGAATATTTATTCTCATCCACAGGAGATCCAATTAAGCACAGACTACTTCAAATTATAGTAAGATATGTGTGCACAGCGTCATACATGTTGGCTAGCTAGACGGCTTTGTTTTTCAATTCCTGTCGACGAAATACGCGCGTATTTACCCGTACAGACACATAAAAGTTGCGTATAAGCAAGGATAATATTTGTTTTAAAACACCGCTCCCACACAAATATTAATTTTATTATTATTTAAGTTTGTTTAATTTTAACTAAGTTGTTGTGTAACAATAAATATGTATAAATATGTAAATTTTCAGAAACAGACCGTTCACATAAGCAAAATCAACATTAGATCTTTATACAATCCCTTGGTTAGCAGTTTTTAGCTATTCCTAACATAAAATGTGTGATTTATTGGCTGCCTTTCTTGATTGGTTGGTTGCTGATCCATCGGTCCATGGGCTCATGCCCTTGACCCAATGCCATTAAATGGCATTATATTGCTGGGAAGTCTGTGGATTTTCGGCCCACCCCGGGACAGAGCCAGAGAATAACTATCACACCTCCAGGAGGGTAGGTTTCAACCGATGCACTGCTCCTAGCCACCGTAGCCAAGATAGGGTTTACTGTGATATTCCCCGCCACCAATTGACTACTGGTTATGCCAAGCTTCTCTATTGCTCTAGGCATGCAACCAAATGTTCAAGTCAAAAGGATTGTCACGTCCTGATTCACTGTGCCTCTATGATGGGTCTAAGTCATAGGGAAAAAACAGTGCTGTCAGTGTCCTCCTCCCCAGTGCTGCACAGTACTTCTCTGGCTCCCCCCCCCCAACCACAGAGGGTGCATATACATATATTCAGGCAAACATGAAACACATTTCATCAACAAAATACAAGCATAATTGTATAGATGACGTGCCATGAAGCTTCTCTAAGAAGATAACCTCAATATAACGGCATGTCATCTACTAAAGTTTTCTGTTGCATGGTTGGTTTGTCTAGTGAGCCATTGGTGAGACCCACAGACACAACCACATACGTTCTGCTTTTCTTAGATATCACATTTCACGCATAGTAAGCTTTCTCTCTTGTTCTTTATTTAGTGTATAACAATATCACATTACAACAATGTATGCTAAAACATTATTATATGAAATGCCTTTCTAGATGATTCTTACTTGTGACCTGTGTGGCCAACAGGATAAAGATTAACATTAATTCTTTCCCACTGCTACACTTGTAACCTTGACAGCTCGTACGTGACAAAGCACGCGAAACATATGTAATTAGGTAGAACCGCTCACGCCCACATTGTTTACTGTTGAATTCTTACAATACAAGACTACCATGAGAATAACTTAATTAACCCATTATATGGCTGTGTCTGCCATTTAGTCCCACCCTCGGCTCTGGTGAAACGATTTTTAAAAAACTATCAATACTGCATATTTACCCGTTAAGGAGTTGCAGGGAGGGGATTGAATAGATGTGTGACAAAGGCCGCATACTCTTGCTGTCGTCACGTCATGTACAGGGTGAGTTTTTAAAATTTATCCTCATAAATTATTCAATTGTATATTTTCGTGTAAATATGTTACGGTAGGAAACGAATATATTTTGTAGTAAAATAGACATTGTTCTAAATAAAGCTCACAGGGAATGAGAGATAAGAAGAATGAAACATACGCGATGGAAAGAATCAAAGATACACTGAACATGACAGAGTTAGAAGAAATAGTTAACATGAGAATATGATGGAAGTAATTTATTGATAACCTATGCTCCGCAGGGAGGTAGATGATATATATATATATATATATATATATATATATATATATATATATATATATATATATATATATATATATATATATATATATATATATATATATATATATATATATATATATGAAAACCTTTAAGGATGACAGCAAATAGTGAATGTGTCTCATAGAATAGTTAAATAATAATAGCACATTCTTATGAAAGTATAAAAGATTCCTTAACGTCGACGTTGCAATTGAGAATTACGTATTTTTTCCTTTGTATTTATTAATGCGTATCAGCTTACTTTAATATGTTCCTATACTGTCAGAGGGGAATATTTGAAATACAGAATGCAAGCCAATCATGTACACAGTTTACTTCCTGACATGGTTACACCTCAACGGCGAGTACATAGGAACTGATCAATGTCATACAATAAAAGGCAACACTGCTGTAAAACTGTATGATAATAGTACTTACGAAAGACACAGGCAATTAAACCTTACTAAACGACGACTAACATACTATCACTGTCGAATCCTCACATGACATAATACACACAACAATACACCAGATATAATCATAAAAATAACAATGGACAATAGTCGACATTTCGACCAAAAGGCCCTTATCAAGATAAGCACATAACACCAAAAGACGACTCGTTGAAATGACAACGACATACAAGCATGTCCGAGCGAAATGTGGAAATGAGATACCGGAACTGGAACTACATAAAAACATAACAATATGTGGAAACAAAACGACAAAGAAGATGACATTAATGACGTAACAAAGTGAATACAGACAAAAATATCGGTTGGTGCTTGATTTTGTCTTTATTCATGCTATTCCATCATTTACGTTATTTTTTGTTCGTTTCGTTTCCACATATTTCTACGTTTTTATGTACTTCCTGTTCCTATCCTTCCGACAACTCGCATCTACATTTCTATCGGACACGTTTGTGCGTCGTTGTCATTGCTATTCGTCGTCTTTTGATATTATGGGCTTATCTTGATAAAGGCCTTTTGGTCAGTTATGTCTTATGTATTGTTATTTGTATGTTTATATCTCGTGTATTGTTGTGTGTATTATTTCACGTGAGTTTCCGAGAGATCAGAGATAGTATGTTAGTCGTCACTCAGCAAGACTTCATTACCTGTTTCCTACTAAGTACTTAATGTCGAATTCTTTTTCGACTCTAGATCTTTTTGGGAGTCAGTCTTTGCCTCTCTTTCAATCTTCTCATCCGATCCTCTCTTTTCTGCATTCATTTTTTATTGCCTACGTCTAATTTATACTGTTCGTCCGTTGAAGTTGACGACTACAATTCAGCTCAATTGGGATTGATGATAAAGAGGATGATGTTTGCAGTGTGCCCGACTATGACTATTGAGTCCTATACGTGCTTGGAATTGTCTACCAGACACTGCGCATGTTTGAGAATAGTCTGTGGACCATTGAGAAGCTCTTGCCTCTCTTCTAGCACGTTATTATTTGCGCTTCATTGTGTGAGGTTTTCTGCAGCTACTGCACCACTCTTGATTCTACGACTCCAGACGGATCTGTCTTGTGCAAGATTCTATCAAAAATGTGTGTCTTCTGCAAGATTCTATCAAAAATGTGTGTCTTGTGCAAGATTCTATCAAAAATGTATGTCTTGTGCAAGATTCTATCAAAAATGTGTGTCTTGTGCAAGATTCTATCAAAAATGTGTGTCTTGTGCAATATTCTATCAAAAATGTGTGTCTTGTGCAAGATTCTATCAAAAATGTGTGTCTTGTGCAAGATTCTATCAAAAATGTGTGTCTTGTGCAATATTCTATCAAAAATGTGTGTCTTGTGCAAGATTCTATCAAAAAAATGTGTGTCTTGTGCAATATTCTATCATAAATGTGTGTCTTTTGCAAGATTATATCAAAAATTTGTGTCTTGTGCAAGATTATATCAAAAATGTGTGTCTTGTGCAAGATTCTATCAAAAATGTGTGTCTTGTGCAAGATTCTATCAAAAATGTGTGTCTTGTGCAATATTCTATCGAAAATGTGTGTCTTGTGCAAGATTCTATCTAAAATGTGTGTCTTGTGCAAGATTATATCAAAAATGTGTGTCTTGTGCAAGATTCTATCAAAAATGTGTGTCTTGTGGAAGATTCTATCAAAAATGTGTGTCTTGTGCAATATTCTATCAAAAATGTGTGTCTTATGCAATATTCTATCATAAATGTGTGTCTTGTGCAATATTCTATCACAAATGTGTGTCTTGTGCAATATTCTATCATAAATGTGTGTCTTGTGCAAGATTCTATCATAAATGTGTGTCTTGTGCAATATTCTATCATAAATGTGTCTTGTGCAATATTCTATCATAAATGTGTGTCTTGTGCAATATTATATCAAAAATTTGTGTCTTTTTGAAGTGACTAATTGATATCTTAAGAGTGTCTTCAAAACGCTTTTTCTGTCCTCCTGCCTTGCGGGAAGCCAGTCTGGAGTTCTCCATATAAGAACTTTTTTGGTAGATGATGATGATCTTTCATGTGGACCATGTGTCCTGCCCAGTGTGTCCTGCCCAGTGTGTCCTGCCCAGTGTGTCCTGCCCAGTGTGTCCTGCCCTTTCATCAATATTGTATGTATGATTAGAGACTTAGATTTCATCAGTACTTCACTGTCTGGTATTTTATCCCACCAATGGATGTTGAGTATCCTACTAAGGCAGCTTAGGTGGAAGTGGTAGAGTCTTCTAGCGTGTCTGGCATATACTGCCCATGTTTCACAGGCATAGAGAAGTGCTGATATTACTGCTGCCTGGTAAACTATGAGTTTGGTGATAGTTGTTATTCCCCTTTCTTCCATACGTGTTTTCGCAGTCTTTCAAATGAGACACTAGCTTTCGTTATTGTTATTCTGTTGTTTACCTCAGTGTTGATGTTTACATCTTGTGAGTGCTGCCAAAGTAGGTGAAATTATTGACTGTTTGAAACTCTTCTTCTTTGATTGTCATATGGGGACTAAAGTGTAGTTTGTTTGGTGCGGGTTGAAACATGACCTCCGTTTTCTTTGTATTGATTGTGAAACCACAATTGTCGCTGGCTTCAGCAAATTGGTTTAGATTGACCTGAATACTGTCTGCAGAATCAGCATACAGTTCTTAGTCATCTGAATGGAGGAGTTCCTTGACCTTTGTGTCTCGAACCGTAGTTCTTTCTTACAAACGCCATAGATTGAAAAGTTTACCGTCTGTTCTGTATATTATGTGTATTCCTGTTACGTCACTTGATCTAGATGCGTCTGTCAGCACTGTAGAAAACACCATGCTGAACAGTGTTGTCGCTAGAACTCATCCTTGTTTGACCCCATTTGTTATAGGAAAGGCTGGTGATGACACTCCGACACTGATCACAACAGCCACCATGGAACCATCGCACTATGTTGATGAACTTTGAGGACGGGCAGTAACATTTTACGAGTACTTTCCACAGTCCATATCTTTTTTTAGTGTCAAATGCCTTTGTGGTGTCTACAAATGGTGTTAAAACTTTCCTTTGCTGTATTGGAATTTGTCTTGGAGTTGACGGACAGCAAACATCATGTCCACTGTCCCGCGACCAGCACCAAAACTTCACTGACTTTCAGGCAGAAGATAATCCGTGAGAGTATGTGTAAGTCGCTTCAGTATTATACATTGCTAATATTTTACCAATTATTGATAGCAACGATAGTCATCGCTGGTTGTCACATGACTGTTTATTTAACTTGCCTTTATATTAAGTGGAAAATTGAAGCATATTTCAGGATTTTAGGCAGGGTTCCTGAGCTCCAGCACGTAACAAAAACCTTGGTACGCTTCTGGACAAGCACCTTTCCTTTTATCTTGTAGATTTCTGCTGGGATGGTCATACCGGGAACTTTTCCATGCGACATTTACTCACTATCAGTCTTTACTTCTTGATTTGTTGGTGGTATGTCAAGCTATTCTTTTATATTGAATTGCGACATGCGATCTATCGCTGATCAGCCGTACGCTAGTTACTTATTTAAAACTGCTTCGAAATGTTGTTCCCATCGGTCTAGGTTCTGGGTTTTTTTCTGTAAGCTGGGCTGACTCATCACCGTGGCTTTATTCTCCTAGAAGTTAATAGGACTAATTATGATGTATGGAAGTGAATCATGGACAATAAACTGAATAGGAAACTATTACACTTGTCAGCATCAAAATTGTACCATTAATGGAAAAAGTTGATGTTAACTAATTTAAGGTGCTGAAAACGAAAATAATAGTTTTAATAAATGCTTATTCCTTTAGTTTTGGTTTAGATATATGCAAATTTTATCTATATATATGAGGATAGGTCTGTGATAGACTGAATTATTGACACTGACCGATAAAAATATAACTAGAAGCATATCATGCAATCCTACCTGGTATTACATCACTTTTGCGCATGAATATCTTATCTGTAGTAAAATGTCGTTATTAGTATTGCATTTGTCCTTCTCAAAAGTGTTTTTGTTAGAAATGCGTTTTTGGTTGGACATGTGTCAACAGTTCAAATAATTGTTGGGTTATATATGCGGCGAAGTGACTTTTCTATCACGAACACGGAATATGCCTAAAGTGATTTAAAAAACGTACAACTTGTATTTTGGCTGCAGGATAGGAGATCAAGATAAGAGTTGGGCACCACACATATACAAACAATACATGTGCTGCACATCTTATACTGTGGTTGGCTGTCAACAGGCAAGCAATGCCATTTATATTTACAATGATATGGATAGAGCCCACTGATCTTATCAATAACTGTTACTGTTGCATGGTGTCTCCAAATGAGAAAGAAATATGAAAGAAACAAAATGGACTTTGCCATATCCATAGCATCCCCTCTGCAATACGTCCGGTACCGTACTACGATGCCCTACCAGTATCCAAATTTTAAGAATCATTTTCAGCTGCTTCTGATGATGAAGAAGAGGACATTTCTGTCCCGGAATTGAAACAAAGTATGTCTACAAAACCACACTTAATAACCCAAAGTGAACTGAGTGATCTTGTAAGAGACCTGAATTTACCCAAGATGATGGCGCGGCGTCTGGGTTCCAGATTACAGCAGAAGAATATTCTAGCAGTAGATGTTACAATTTCTGTGTTTAAGAACCGCCAGAAGCCGCTTATTACGTTCTTTCGAAGAAAGGGTGACCTGTCTGTGTACCACAACATTTCTGGTTTAATGGCAGCCTTCAATAACAATTACAACCCGGAAGAGTGAAGGTTTTTCATTGATTCTTCCAAGGCAAATCTTAAAGATGTTTTGTTTAATAATTGCATGTTTTGACGTCAATTCCAGTTGGTCATTCATTTCATATGGAAGAAACGTATGAAATCATTTGAAACCTATATGAAAGTAATGTATGAAATAATATGAAATGTATATGAAAGAAACGTATGAAACCCGTTGTAAAGGTCATTGTTAAAGCTACTATGTCCTCATGTGCGGATGTGGTGTTTAAGCTGAAATTATGGCTTAAAAGTGCTGTGACAAGTGATACAATTAATTTCAATACACATACAAAAACGGATTCAAGCACATTTAGCGCGATCAATGAAATGACATTTGCAGATCTTGTCGCCGGAATTAAAAATGGCTAATAGTTGCTATGCGTGGAAATTAAAGATTGCAACGATTTAGTACAATGACCTGGTGGCAGAGCGTCAGCTCAATGCTAATGGTATTGGATGGTCGTTGGGCTATATCGAGCGTGTAGTTTAAACTCACAGTTGGCTGACAGTACCATTGGCAGCACTCAAGACAAAAATAGTAGTTTCCGAAGCGGCAGAGTACGTGATCTGTGGTCGACAGCTATTCCGTCAGTGATATGCTCAGTTTCTCATCGAACAACACTGATTGGGACACTGAAGTTATACACGTTTGGTTGGCTGACGGAACGGCAAGCAGAGCATATATGGGGATGTCCCCAGTGCCGTGACTTTTGTCTCTAAATAAGAAACAAGAAAAAACGTATGAAAACATTAAGCAACTTTTGAAGTGTATAAACTACGATCATCATCATTGGTCACTTTGTGGGGACATAAAAGCGGTAGCTCCTTTGCTCGTTCTACAGGGTGGATACACAAAGTACTGTTGCTTTCTCTGTGAGTGGGATAGTCGTGCACGTAGTGACCATTACATCAGAAGACATTGACCAATCATGCAGTCATTACAGCGTGACATTAAGAACGTTGATAACCTAACATTTGTTGACAGTAGCAACAGTGTGCTGCAACCCTTGCACATTAAGCTGGATAAAACTGATAATGATTTCAAATACATCTTCAGAGAATTTTCTAGACTGAGTGAAGCTAAAATAAGAGAGGGAAGTATTTGTTGGTCCACAAATTCAAAAACTTCTTCGCGATGATGAGTTTCCTTGCTTGTTACATGGGAAGGAAAAAGAAACATGGTTAGCATTTAAGTCCGGTGGTGGACAATTTTCTTGGAAACAACAGCTATGATAGTTACAAAGAAATTGTAGAAAATCTCATTCTGAAGTATAAGAGTCTAGGCTGTTACATATCTTTAAAAATTAATTTTATAGATTCTCACCTGGATTTTTTAAGTCCAACTGCTGAGCGGTCAGTAATGAACGTGGTAAACGATTTCACAAAGACATTGCTATTCTCGAGACATGATATCATAAAGGGCAATTGGAGCCCTTTAATGCTTGCTGATTACTGTTGGACTGTGACATGATACATCTCACCGATTAGTACAAGAAGCAATCAGAGTTCGAAGAGTGACTGAATAATGACGGTAGGGTTCAAATGTACCTTCTAAAAAGATTATATTGTCTATTGTCTATCCCCAGGTGAATGATTGTTGATTGTATTCACACATGCCGTTAAGCGTAAGGATGGTATCTTAGGCTGCCGTTTCTTAGGCTGCCAGGCTGCCGGCTGATGTGTCGCCGAGGTTGCATTTAGTCCATGTTTGTTCAAGGTTATCTTAATGTTTTCTATCCACCGTTTTCTTGGTCTACCTTTGGCTTTATGCCCAATATTCTTGTATTATATGCTCTTATTGGTATTTGGTTTGGCTTCATTCTCATGAGGTGACCAAACCATATTACATGTTGTCTCTCAATATGTTCGATACATAATATTATACCAACTCTTTTCCTAATTTCTTCATTTCTTATTTTATCTAGTTTGGTAACTATTGCAGCTTTCCTCAGATTCTTTATTTCACATGTGACGATTTTTCTTTGCTGCGAAGTTGTTAAAGACCATGTTAGACATTGGTAGCACAGTGTTGGTATAAAAATTGCAGATATTATTTGTTTTTTAATTTCCATCTTGATCTTTGGATGAAGAAGTAATGGTGAAAGTTGGTAAGTCACTGTGTTTGCTTTCTGGCACCTTGTTTCTATTAAAGATTATATGTGAACTTTAAATAGTGTTTTTTATATGTTCTAACATTTTATCGAGGAATATCACTTACTTGAATTTGTAATAACAAGTTTTATAATGCTAAAGTGTAAAGAATAACTGTTCACCAAACAGATTAAACAAGAATACGTTAAATTTGAATAGTTGAAATTTAAATTCATCATAAAAAACAACACAGAGCCAATTGGGGAATTAAATTATGATATTCGAAATCAGCGTTGCCAAAATCCCTATGAAATTATGCATTTAAAGTCTGGAACAAACAATTTTAGAAAATTTGTTGAGTAGTGTTATATAGAGGCAGTAGGACGTGTTTTTTTAAGATAAGTAAATTAAGGAAAATGGGTAACTAGCACTTTTACGTGAAAAAATACAAATAATGGATGTTTCGACCAAAAGAGGGTCTTTATCGAGATGTTGGCATACGAACATATAGTGGAAACCACTAAATCAAACGAAACTACATGTCTGCTATGTGGGTGATGACATGTCAGGAATGTAAGAAAAGACGAGGAGAGGCGAGAACGAATATGAATGGTTACATGTAGAGTGTCATGCCGACACTGTGTTACCAATGCCAGACCTAGACCCTGTCATAAAAGCTAGAACACAAACTCGCTGTATGCGAAATGAAGTGCATCAGAACAGCACTGGGGATTAGAGAGATAGAATAAACAATGACACTATAACACATCTGTGATGAAAACTGTATTGTGCAAAGAATACATAGACACACAAAAGACTAAGTGGTTCAGCTAACTAATCAGAATGGAACCTGATCGCATTCCATCGATAGCCTTTAAAAGGTCATCTGAGAGGAGAAACATGGGAAGACACAGACGAAGATGGATAGATGACAACAGATAAATACTAAAACACTAAATGCACTATGGCAGCAGCATCACAATTAGTGAAAGAAAGAAAACTTCGGCTCCGTGATATTTAGAAATAAAAGACATGTAGAGAAAATACAGTACACAAATAAAATACAAATTAGAAATATTAATTGTAAACAGTAATAGTGAAATAAAATAAAACTCGTATTTGCAACAGAAGGCTGTATAAAGATATGGTAACCAACACCACACAACATGGGCTATAAGAATACGGGTGTTGAAATATAATAACGTTTCTTAGCTGCCAACTATTTTACTATGAATATTCAGTTGGTTTCCCTCACATCCAGACAAAATTAGAGATAACAAATCACATAAAACTATTTTAATAAATAATGTGAAATATTTATTATAGTAGCATATATGTCACATTTTTTCAGACGATTGTTAAACAAATTAGTTTTCGTCCTCATCCCACTTTCAATTGCCCATTATTTCTTCGTGACCCCCATGCAACAAATAGGGACCTCACCGCTATATTATTTGAACCACTGATATATACTTCGTTACTGTCTTCCTTCCTCAGAGATGTCTTATAAAATTCAGGTGAGCAAATATTTAACCTCTCTCTTAGTAAGATTATGAACTTCCAGCTCATGTCTCAAAATACAGTAGTAAATACAGTTACTCTTGCGAAATTCGATATTCAAGCAACAAGTCTCTACATTCTTCTAAGTCATTCTAGTTAACTAACGTCAACATGTTGACCTCTAAGGTTACATAATCCTCTTAATCGAGTTTCTGAACATCATGTTCAGATATTTAACCATTTTTATGTTGGACCTGACTACCCAAGATGTTTTCAAGGATGGACTCTTGGTAACGTATAGACACGATCATAACCTGAAGGACCGTCTTATCAAAAGCATAGGTAAAAACATAGGTACTGTACCTTGGGCGGACAATGTAAAACCTGAACTTATTTGGTCTAAACAACAAAGTGTCCTTTCCTGAGGCTACCGTAACCATCCATAACAGATTAACATATTTTTATAAGAATGTCATTTATGCAATCATTTGTAAACGATACCATCTTACATACATTGGGGAATCTGATCTGAGACGTGGGAACCGTTATTTCTGGCACCAGTATGATGTTCGTCCGTCGAAGTCGACGATGACCACTCAGCTCAACTGGGATGAGGATGAAGATGATGACGTCTGAGGTGTGCTCAGCTGTGACTGAGTCCTATGCGTGCTTAGAATTGTCTACCACACTCTGGGCATGTGTGGTGGGTTGGACATTGAGCAGCTCTTGCCTTTCTTCCAGCGCGTGTTTGTTGTGCAGCTTGATGTCTGAGGCTCTCTACTGGTGCTTCACCACTCTTGATTCTGCGACGCAAGTCTGAAATTCATTATGATATTCATAATACAGTTATCCACTCTTGTACATTAGACAACAAGAGTCGCTTTGACATGGAGAACCACCTTATCCATACCATGGACACTCTTCAACTGTATGGTATTAATATACTGTTATAAAAAAAAAGAAACGGACCTTTTTTAAAAGTTATGTTTATAAAAAATATTCGCTGATTAAACATCATTTGACCTATCAACAGTGCCCAGCTGGTCATTAACTTCTCGTGGTTACCTGAATTGTACTCACCTCATGATACATGAGATCAGGAAAGAGGTCAAAGTCATAACAATATTTTTGACAATAACTCGTGGCAGATTTAACCTGTGAAACTTAATGAACACAAAATTATCTAAAAATAAACACGACAGACGACTCCGCCAGCGAGACGTGGCTCCAGCCAATAACCGAAAGTTGTCACTTGCACTGCGGGTCGAGTGGGTAGCCATCCCACAGCAACACATCCAACGGCTAATCGGATCCATGTCACGGAGATGTTCTCTGTTGGAGGTCGAGAAGACCATACAACTTACATGAAACGGAGGCATCAATCGCAAAGAATAAAAGCGCAAACCAAATTTAATGAACATCATTTCGTTATTAAAATCTGAAAGGTTCTTCATGCCAAGGTTGAAACATTAATTTCGTAAAAAGAATTTATAGAGATACGTTTGAAAAATAATGTCCAACTAGAGCTGCAATAATGTTGCGTTTTTTAAAAACCAGTATATGACCCATTCATATATCTAGCATTTATCTTGATCACTATCCTGGGATCATGTCCACTGGCTACCATATTTAAAACCCCTGAGTTTCAGTCATTTATAATTATTTTCAACTCCCCTCCCCCCCCCCACTAATTCTATTTCATTGTTATGGTGGGATGAGGCCATGTCAGACTTCCCAGATCAGTAAAGTGTTTTTAGCTTTAATTCGTGACTTTGACTTGCAAATCCTACTTCTCAAATATATTTCTATATTTACATTAACTACTTACAAATCTCAACATTTGTCTTTTATTTATGTTGTGCTCTACTTTACGGCCATCTATTTCTCCTATGGTAACAATAATGCTTGCATAATTTCATCCAATGTAACTTTTTTGTCTATTCTAGTTACAATATCTGCGTTTTTCCTATTCGTGACAAAGGTTTGGTGGTCGAAACTCTCAATCTATATAATAGTAATTTTTATGAAACTGATTATTAATCATTACACTTTTATTTTATAAATTTTCATTTACCATGTAGCAGATATATTTACTGCACATTTCTTTAATTCCTACACCATGAACTATAATTACGGGTACTAGTTGATACATTGGTGATATGAGGAGTTGTAATAAAGTCTCCAGAACATACATGTCTGGACTGCTTAGAGAATATCCTTCCGTTTATCTGCAATTACCATTGAGACTTTAAGAACATCACAGTAAATTATTTCAGGATTAGAAGACTGCCAGCTCGTAACGTTGTACTATTGAGTAATATCCAGTTATACTAACAAAAGTGTTCTGGGACTTGTCTGAAAAAAAGTTCCAGTTAAGAGTAATAAAATCAACCATGAGATCACCAATCTGGGAGTAAACCACTTCAGCCTGGCAGAAGAAACAAAAGTGACAAACTCGTGATTTTTCTTAGTTTTAGCCTCACATCTTTGTTTTATTTAGTTGTTTATTTTCCATTTATAATAATTGCATTATCTCCTTTCTTGTACTTTTTTCAATGAGTACTTTCCCGTTATTTTGTTATTATCATATTAACTTAGATTATACATTTCGGTATTGTGCACTTCTTTGTTTTACTGGGGTACAGTGAACACCTATAGGCCTGCGCATAGTGAGATGACGTTAGAGTATAACTAGTAAACTTTCGTTACTGCATGTTTTCCTGTGCAGGAAGGTTTTCTATGGACTGTGGAAATAATGGCAGCTTTGCTAATATAGCTAATATCCAAACACAAATCTGTGTTTTACTACAGTATCATAATACACAAATGAACGTTCACATACTTAACTGGTTAAACTGTAGCTTTGGGGATATAAAACAAGTTAGCTAATTGGAAACGTCCTTCTAGAATAACTCATGAATTTTCGTGAGATTTTATTGGTTGTATGCACAAAACATAATCATAGCGAACAATGAAATCACGGGAAAGTTCAAATGATCATTTTAGAAGGCTGTTTTTAATTTGTAAACATGGCTTCTTTTTGCTTCGATGGTCTAGGTTGAACAGAAGTGAGAGAATAATAGCAAGACAATACGACAGATTTCTATGAGTAGTGAAGACACCCCTCTAGCCACGATCACGTAGTGTGCAAAATTTTGCTCATTACACTCTCCCGTTTCCTCGAGATATCTGGCATATATAAAACGTATGGTTACCGTATAATTCAAAACGTTTTCAGAAACATTACATCATGCAACTGTCGAGTGAAGTGTCTGTAATTGTTGAATTGTTGATTGAGAGGTATTCTTCGAAACGGAATATAATTAATAACTGTAAATATTTATTTACAAACGGGCATAGCTGAATATAGTTAAATTTAAAAAAACAACAACAATATAATCTTAACTGTATTTAGTCTTCTCAGGACCGATATGGAGCTTTTAACACTACCATTTGTTTTCACAGAATAGCATTATTCTAGTACTCCTACATTCTTTTAAAAGAAACGTATTGTACTAATAACATAATATTGTTGGTCTGTTAGCACAACACATGAGGTTTTATACAAGCGTTGCACTATTAAAATACATTTATTTGGGGGTTTTAGAAAGGTGTTGCACTGTTAACATAACATTTTATGTTTTAGAAAGTGTTGCTGTATTAATACATTTTGGGTCTCAGAAACGGTGTGCATTATTAACACTATATGTTTGTTCTTAGAAATGTGTTGTACTTTTATCACACCATTCTTGGTCTTAAAAAAGTTATTGCACTATTAACACACCATTTTTGGATTAGAAATGTGTTGTACAATTAACACACCATATTTAGATTAGAAATGTGCTGTACTATTAGCACAACATTTTTTCTTTCAGAAAGTTATTGCACTACTATTACTACATTTCTGTCTTTCTGGCATTTATGTGATAATTTAACATTGTGATGTAATTGTAGAGAGTGTCGTCTTTTACAAATCGTGTGCTATGGTCTGCACATGATGACGGCCTTGTATTCAAAACGGCAGTATTTGTTTTTCTTTTTCCTGTATGCATATATTGATTTGCAAAATTAATTATTATAAAAATTAATTTGTGTTTGTCCGATCATGATTTGCAAAATTAATTATTATCACATGTCTTTAGTGTTTGTTTGTCGGATCATGATTTTGTTGCAGTTCTACTGATTGATTAGTAGATTCTACACTATGAACAATTTATTAGTAACAAAAGTCATAAATCAATATTAATTTTTTCTGTCGAGCTGCAAATGGTGATTATTACAGTTGGGACAATTTATCATAGTATTGTAATAATTAACTTTAATAAAAGTTTCTGGACACATTAAGAGACTTAACACATTGTTGGATACCTTATTTGAGGCTAAAGTAGTGTGGAGGCGAGAAAGATGTAGGCAGAGATGCAAGTGGGAGAGTAACATCACGAGATGGTCAGATCACAGTCTAGAAGGGGCCACCACCAAATCATGCGACGTGGATATTGGAGGTCTGTTGCAGCCAACCTTCGTTGTGGAGCCTGCAGGAGAGATGATAGTGGGATTACATTAATAGTTCATTCATATCCAGGCTATAAAAAATTTTCAGTGAGAATGAACAGAATAGTGTACAACGTAACACACAGAATTTACTGTAAGTCTCCAGGACGATTAATATCCACATGACATAAGCATTAAAGTTTATTCTAGTCGGTCAGTAGAGAATGCAGTGAAAAATAGAGCAGAATGAATACATATATATATATATATATATAACACAAACAATATTAGGGATACAATCAACGTGTCAACCGGGAAATTGTGTAATAATTACAATGTAGAAATTCTTGGCAATGAACGTGGCAGCTGAAAACGTTCTGAGCGGCAATCGTGATTCACAGCCTGTACTATTCCTGGCAGATTCAAGATCAGTTCCAATGCAGAGAACTGCCCGACGTAAAAATGCTGCTGACCAAACTAAGCAATCATCGTAAAGTAGATATGCAGTGGATACCATCACAGTGTGTAATACATGGAAACGAGAAAGCAGATCATCTGTCTAAGGTGCTGCTGATGATCAACCAGATGTATCAATAACGTACCATCAAAATAAATAAATGATCACGGCAATTAGAAAGCCAACACCAAAAGACAACCATATTATGAACACACAATAATAAGTTGTCATTCTGCGCCTTAGAACAGGACATAACCGACTCTGCAGCCACATGCATACAAAATTCAAGATAGGCAACTGAACCATGTGTACATGTGGGCAGGCACCTCGTTTAGCAGAACGTATTCTTCAGGAATTCCCAGAATATAAAATACCGAGGCAAATACAGTAGCTCAAAGAAACGACGCCGGCAGAAAAACTCTACGTATCTCTGTACGAGTCACCAAACACAGTCAAGTTTAAAGAAGGGATAAAACTTCAGATATAAGCAAGTTACAAGAATGAAATAATAATAAACATTGTCATGTTTCCTGATAGTCGCTGAATAGTATCATGACTATTGATGTTCGTTATTTTCGTTTCATGAATCCTTATGTTCGTTATTTTCGTGCTTTGAATATTGGTTCTCGCTATTTGTGTTTCATAACTCCTGATGTTTGTTATTTATTTGTATAACTCCTGATGTTTGTTATTTAATTGTATAGCGATTGATTTTTGTTATTTATTTGTATGACTCCTGATGTTTTTTATTTAATTGTATAGCGATTGATTTTTGTTATTTATTTGTATGACTCCTGATGTTTTTTATTTAATTATATAGCGATTGATGTTCGCTGTTTAGCTTCATGACTTCTGTTTTTATTTGGTTAGTTGTATGACTACTGTTATTCATGGCTTTATTGGTTTAATCACATCAAATGTTCCTTGCTTAGTTGCATGATTCCTTACATTCGCTATTGTTGTTTCATGTTTCTTGATGTTCGTTATTTTCGTTTCATTTGTGTTTTGATTTTTCATGACCTCCGATGTTTACTGTTTGGGATAAATGTATCCATATGTTCATTGTTTGTAATATATTACTTCTAGTTTCTCAGTTTAAATTACGTAACAGGTTCTGACTCCTTTTGTTTGTATGTTTATTTAGCCTGACCCTGGTTGATGGTTACTATATGATTAAAAGAAATGTTGAATATTTTTGGTACTGATAATGTGATGTTGTTTCCTAATGTAGCATGTATTTTTCTTTCCTCAGCTAATAACATATATGCAAGGAATACACGTACGAACAACGCAGATATTATCAACACATGCACGAACAACACAGAGATTATCAACACATGCACGATCGACATAGAGAATAGGAATACACGCACGAACAACAAAGAGTTAATAAACTGACGAATGAATAAACAATACCATCAGTAAGCTAAAATATGTTTATCAGCACATGAGATAGCAAAAAACAGACTAGAGACGCATTGGTTATCTGTATATGAGATAACAACAAACAGACTAGAGACGCATTGGTTATCTGTATATGAGCTAACAACAAACAGACTAGAGACGCATTGGTTATCTGTATATGAGCTAGCAACAAACAGACTAGAGACGCATTGGTTATCTGTATATGAGCTAGCAACAAACAGACTAGAGACGCATTGGTTATCTGTATATGAGCTAACAACAAACAGACTAGAGACGCAATGGTTATCTGTATATGAGAAAGCAAAAGACGATTTAGAATCTCATAAAATTCGCAATACATGAGCTAACCACAGAGAGAGGAGTTAGCAATTTATAAGTTCAAAATATGTGATCCAGCTTGAGACGAACTAGCAGCTGATAGTTAACAAATATAAACCCGGCAGACGAGATCCAGCAGTATAAGCTAGCAACATCTGAACTAGTAAACACGTGAACTAGCAACACGAGAATTGAAAACATATGAACTAGCAGCGTTGCAAACAGCAAATGAGCAAACAACATATGTATCAACAAAATAAGAGCTATCAACATGAGATTGATTACATATGTGAAACCATCAAACATGATAGATGCGACACACGTATGCCATATACCCCCAGTGTCTACGAATAACAGTGCACTTATTTACATTGGTGGTGACCCCGCGTTATATGAATTCTTAGTATTTAGTGCCAAACTGTGTCACGTCAGTTCATAGGGACTGTACACAAAATTAAACGAAAATATGAATCTATTGAATAATTGAATAAGTGACACTTTTATAACAATCAAAGAACATTTGGAATATAAGAACAAGTTTTTTAAAGTTTATTAACTAGCTGCGTAGTTTATTAAATTATTTATTTCCACGTAGAAACTACGGAAACCAAGAGAAATGGGGACTTTCCTGTTGAACCAGACTTCATTGAGTAGTTCCTTCTACCAGAACACCACATCTAATAATTTGTCGTTCGGCGAAGATTCGGTTAGGAAACCTGAAGGCAAGGAGATATGTTACATAATTATGCATGAGTTGATGAACACAACCAACTCCTCCTATACCTTGTCGGAATTGAAGAATATGTGGTCAATTTGTAAGACGATCAGGATAGTAAAAGCAGTGGCATTTTTTTCATCTATGATCATTGGCATTCCTGGTAACATCCTCGCACTGCTAATAATCTTGCAGTTTCCCAGAACAACAGGTACCTTCTACATGGAGATTTTATCAGCCTCTGATTTGGTAGCATTGATAATAAAGGCGATCGGCATTACAATGACTACGTTGAAATTAAATAGTGCTACAAGCTGTAAACTTATTATAACATTCTCAAGCGCCACTGCAACGTATGCAAACTGGGTGCTTGTTTTAATTTGTTTCGAACGTTTTGTAACGATTCAATTTCCTCTTAAGAAAAATTATTATTTTACTCTAAGACGTGCTCATCTAAGCGTTATTGTTCTAGCTATAGTAATTTTTCTCTTCAATGTAGTATACCTATTTAACGAAACTTTCAATAAAGGATGCACGTCTATTGATGAAGATTTAGACATAATATGGTCTCATGTATCAACAACTCTGTACAGTTACCTACCTTCGATCTTGTTGATCGTATTGGTTCTTCTGATTTGGAGAGCGCTTAAAAACATCCAGAAGAGCAGGATAGATGTGTTTTGTGGTACAGACCAAGCTAGCGTAAATTATCTAACTCAGCAGCGACTACAAGAACAGACTAGAATGGAGAGAAGTATTACAATAATGCTGCTGTTTGCTTCCATTACTTTCATATTGTTAACCTTGCCGTTGTGTATTGTTATGGCTGTTAGTAATAGTGGAGTTAAAGGTCATTCACATTGGATTAAAGTTAATTTACAACTAGCAGTCGCCATTGCTAAAGGCTTAGTCACTCTGTCCCACGCAATCAACTTTTTTGTTTACTTTATCAGTGCTGGCAGATTTAGATCTTATCTTATGAAACTTTTCTAATGCTCATGTTTTTCAGGAAAACAGTGTTTAAAGGATCGCACAGAAATGACAAAAGTAGAACAACTATGATCGTATCAATATCTGCGATTAAACACATCAATATGATGACCACAACACATTAACTAAACAACAGTAGATCAACTTTGATCATACCAACATACGTGATTAAACACAATATTAGATCACCTATAATCATACTAACATCTGTGAATAAACTCAACAGTCATCATCATCATCAGGTGCAATGCTGGCTGGCGTAGGCGATCATAGCACTCCATATCTATCTCCAGTATTATGTATCAAGATCTTTGTTGTTTCCCTGCCGTGACAGGTTATCAAACTTTCTAATATTTTGTCACGTTGTCGCCCTCTGTCTTTGTTGCCTTCAATCTTGCTTGTTGTGACTATGTTCTCCAAACCTGCCTGTCTCATGAAGTGGCCAAAAAATGAAGATTGTCTTTCTCTTCTATTATTTTATAAGATCCGTTTTGTATTTAACTCTTTGAACATCTCTACATTAGTTTTTCTTGCAGTCCATGATATTCTCAGCATTCTTATATAAAAACATCTCTATTGCCTCTAATTACCCACTTTCCAGTGTATTTATTGTCCAATACTCGCACCCATATTTTAGTATAGGGGTTATATATCACTTCAGAACTCTACTTCTCACCTCTAATGACAATGTCATATTACACAGTATATTTTTCATTTTTCTGAATGTTGTTTTTGCATACCCTATTCTGCTTCTTATTTCTGTTGAACTTCTTGCATCTGCTGTAGTCGTTGTACCTAAATATTTGAATTGGTGGACCTGTTTTACTCCTATATCATTGGATAGAAAACGTCAGTTACGTGTTAAACTCAGCAGTAGACTAACTATAGTCATACTAACATCTTTGATTAAACACATCAGTAAACAAATTATAATATTACAGTTATCAATGATTAAACACATCATTAGATCTAATGTAATCATACGCACGTATGATGTTAAGCAGAACACAAGAGTAGGCTGGTTATGTCAGAATAACAGTCAACCTATTACAGATCAGATGTATCCAATGTTTTAGTTGCGTCCGCACGATATGAGAAGTTCGAGACCCATAAGTTGAATGAAATATACTCGACTTGGGATTTAGCATAGAATTGTACGGAAAGAATATTGAACAAAGATTTTGACAAGAGCTTTTAATCAACACAGTACCTCAACCTACCAACCAGCACTGATATATTTACTGAAACAGGGATTTGAACATCAACAGACATGCTCCATGAGCGAAAATCATAATAATGTCCAATGTCTTTCCCCAGGTGGTTTTTAGCCACTCTTGCCGTTAAGCGTAGGGATGATTGGAACTCGAGCTTGTGCTCCATGGCCAGATGTGTCGCCTCAGCTACGCTATTACAATGTTTCTTCACGATATCTCTGACGTTTTCTATCCATCATTTTCGTGGTCTTCCTCTGGCTTTGTACCCTGATCTCATTTGGTTATTTTCCTGTACTGGCAACTTGTGATGCATTCTTATAATGTGGCCAAACCACTTGATCTGCTGCCTTTCTATGTATTTTGTGCAAGATGTTATACCTATTCTTTCCCGAATGTCTTCATTTTCGTAATTTATCAGGCCTGGTGACCTATGTAGCTTTCCTCAAGCATTTCACCTCACATGTTACTATCTTTCTGTAATGTGAAGATGAGAGAGACCAGGTTTGACACTGGTATCACAGTGTTTGTAGGAATATACTGTAAATTATATGTATTTTAACTTCCATACCATAATCATCATACCTAAATCTAAACAGCAATAGACATAATGTGATCATATGGACATCTACGATTAAACCATTAACAACAGCAAAGCTAATACAATCGTAACAACGAACCCTTCTGAGTAGAAAGAGAATCAAACAACATTCAAAATCGTAGGTCTACGCTTATATGTTGATCAAAGAAAGCCTACGGTACTTGAACTGCAACGTTTCACATTATCCCGAAGTGTGAAAAAGTTAGTGAAAGCTTTATTTATTTTCGTATGGATAATAGAGTGAATGAATGACATACATAAAACAGTTATTGATGTGACATTTCAGAAGCTCATAAACTAGATCATAGAACTAAGCTTTTCTGGCTATATAAAGAGATATAACAGCATTAAAAAAAATAGTAATGGAAGGCTTCCCTCAAACATAGTAATGGAAGGCATGGCTGCTTCCCTCAAACATAGTAATGGAAGGCATGGTTGCTTCCCTCAAACATATGTAATTATCTGATAAACTGCCTAACGTATGACTGACATTTTTTTTGCATTTGATATTAATGATATTATATTTGATTAGACCCATTATATATAATTAAATATATACTTTATATTTGTGCATTATTGTCCTGTTTTTATAAACGCATGCAATCCTTTTATCTGTGTCGGACATACTATTTATATTGTATGGAGAAAATATATTTTACCACTTCAGACAGGGATTCCTTGAGTTGATTATGCATAGGCGTGCCTACTAGTACAACAATGTGTCCATACGTTTGTGTATGAGCCTGTTGAAGAGGATTTCTTAACTAATATGTTTGCGAGATACTCGTGGCATTGGTTGTCATTGATAAATTATTGCTCAACTAAAATTATTTAGGCAGGCATAACTTTCGACAGATTTTACGCAAATATGTGGCGTAGAAATGGCATTAACTACAGACTAAGCTGAAATTTTACAGAGCAATGATATTTCCAGTGACGTTATACGCTAATGTTATACGCTAATGTTATACGCTAATGTTATACGCTAATGTTATACGCTAATGTTATATGCTAATGTTATACGCTAATGTTATATGATAATGTTATATGCTAATGTTATATGCTGATGTTATATGCTAATGTTATACACTAATGTTATACGCTAATGTTATACGCTAATGTTATATGCTAATGTTATACGCTAATGTTATACGCTAATGTTATACGCTAATGTTATACGCTAATGTATATGCTAATGTTATACGCTAATGTTATATGCTAATGTTATATGCTAATGTTATATGCTAATGTTATATGCTAATGTTATATGCTAATGTTATACGCTAATGTTATACGCTAATGTTATACGCTAATGTTATATGCTAATGTTATATGCTAATGTTATATGCTAATGTTATATGCTAATGTTATACGCTAATGTTATACGCTAATGTTATACGCTAATGTTATATGCTAATGTTATACGCTAATGTTATATGCTAATGTTATACGCTAATGTTATATGCTAATGTTATATGCTAATGTTATACGCTAATGTTATATGCTAATGTTATACGCTAATGTTATATGCTAATGTTATATGCTAATGTTATACGCTAATGTTATACGCTAATGTTATACGCTAATGTTATACGCTAATGTTATACGCTAATGTTATACGCTAATGTTATACGCTAATGTTATATGCTAATGGTATATGCTAATGTTATATGCTAATGTTATATGCTAATGAAAGTTGAACTGTGTATAGATGTATTTTGTCTTTCCCCAGGTGTTTGGTTTGTTATCTACTCTTGCCGATAAGCTTAGGGGTAATTGGAGATCGAGCTTGTGATCCAAGACCGGATGCGTGGCCTCGGCTGTACTATGACCGTGTTTGTTCAAGATGTCCCTGGCGTTTCTATTCATCGTTTTCGTGGTCTTCTTCTGGCTTTCTACTCTGATCTCATTTGGTTATATGCCTGCACGTGCAACTTGTGATATATTCTCATAATATCGCCAAACCGCTTGCTCAGCTGCAATGTCTATGTATTCTGTGCAATGTGTTATACCTATTCTTTCCCTGATGTTTTCATTTCGCATTCTATCGAGTCTGGTGACCTCTGCAGCTTTCCCAAAGCATTTTATCTGTCACTATTTTTCTGTACTGTGATGATGAGAGAAACCAGGTTTGATACTGGTAAAAAAGTGTTGGTAGGAATATACTCTAAATCATTTGTCTGTTAACTTCTTTCTCGATCTTGGGATGAAACAGTATAAACGTTATGTGGGAAATTCAATCACTTTCACGCAACCTGTCTCTGTAACTTTACAAACATCAGATGGAGACAAGATTCCAGATAGCACTGTCCTTGACCAATCAGAATTCCCCAGCAGTGGCACTATCCTGACGCACAATTTGTTGGGCAGGTCTATTGGTACGTATGCCAGACTATCGTCTGTCAAAGATACTTCTCTATAGTGAGCTGGAGAAGAGTACACGATCTCAAGGTGGTCAAAAGAAGCGATACAAGGACTCTTTAAAGACCTCACTGAAAGCCTTTGAAATAGACTAAGATACATGGGAAGAACGTGCACAAAATAGATCTACGTAGTGCTCTACAGTAAAAAAGAGCACATCATGTGCAAAGAGAAGAAATGCAGCAGCTGAACAGCGGAGTGTAGCTAGAAAGTCAAGAGATCGGCCAAAATGCGTCTACAGTGGTCATTTCATGTTCACATTGGCCAAGAGATTTACAGCTCGAATATTGCCCATTAGCTATATACGAACTATTGGTCATGTAAATAATACTAGCTGAATTTTCAAAGGTGGATGTAAAAAATAGTCATACTAACTTATGATGGACGAACAAACATTCTGCTACCGTGTTGTATTGATCAAATTATTTCTATAGGTATCACCACTTTGTGGTTAATAAATATCATAATGGAAAGTTGTCCTCTAATGTGCTTGTCAATATCGATTATGCATTCTTTAAAGATATTAAACTTCATCTAAATCATAATCATATGTCTCTGAGAAATAGATAACAAACCATCATTCTTCCAATATTTCTCTTCATCTTGTAACACGTGGTTCTCACATTTCTACCAATAATCCCTGGTTATATTAGAAATGACGACATTTGTAATTATTTTTAAATGTTTTCTTTTTATTATTCTTTTTTCTTTTGTTACCTGTAGCCCAGATTAATTCTAATGGGTTTAAGTGATAATGGTAAGGTGGTAGACTTAAACATCTGTGACTATTTTCCTGGATTGCCTTTTCTATATGAAATATCTGTGTATGCTGTGTTTTTCACAATGCCAAGTAATTCAGGCTTATGTGATGTTTCGTTTAATATCATGTTGTTTGTGGTCAGAAAAATCTTTATTACATCTTTAGTATTTGATTAATTAGAAACTTTATCTTTTGATGTCACAGTGTTGTAATATAAAGTATTGTGCATTATAAGATAGGACAATTCATCAAAAGAAGGAAGTATATGATTCACAATCCAATCATGAAATACTTTCCATTCACCTCTTCATGATAATTTCTATTATCTGTGGATTTTTAAACAAATCGGATTTCAGTAATATTTAGACCATGATGGCTGCTTCCAGCTTGTGAAATTATTAGGCGCTGCATTTTTCTGGTTGGTACTAACTGGTCTTATTCTTCTTCATCATTCATTCTCAAACTCCTGCTGGCTCTCCCTTGTAGCAAGACCATTGTCCTAATAGATTTCTAGCAGGATGTAGTCCAGAGAATGGAAATGCGTTGTGTCGCCGTTTTATTTCCGCCAATGGCCCGACACATCCGTCTTCGGTGGAAACTGGTCTTATTAAAAATACTATATCATAACAATCTCTTCTCATTTATCTATCGTCGTGTAAGTATGTACCTCTTCCCACAAATAAGGGTTTTACACCAAGAATATTTTTTACAAGTGAATCCAAATCTCCTAATAGTCCACAAAGGGTAGATTTGGAAATATATGTCTATTTTCTTTCTTAACAACATTGTCGTTTCTTAAAGTCACTGTATAATTATTGTGAACAATATTGCATATTTTCTTCGGATCAATCCTCTCTGTCACAATTATTCACCACCCTTGGTTTGATTTTAATGTGCAAACTACTTTAATTAGAAATTTTATAGATTTTGCTGTCCAACGGTGCAATGATCGTTTACTTGTCAAGGCATTTTCAAAGACATGAATAGTGCTCTATTCTGGGTTTCAATATAATTATATAGTTTTCTTCGAGTAAAATTGTAGAAATACTTAGACTCGTTTGTGTGATATGCTCTAACGTCATAAACTTTAGTCGCAGTCTCATTTGTCCTACTAAACTGCTCACCACTTGTAGAAATACTGCTGGCGGATATTGTGAGCGGTACAGCTGATACAACCTTAAATACCATCTGTCTTGTTTTCATGATCACAAAAATAGTGCTATTTCACTTTTTCTGGTTTGGTTAACTTAAATCCATGTTTCATATATATATATACACAATATCGTAATTTTTTAACGCATTTTCCTAATTTGTCGTAAAAATTTACTTATGAGAACTACTTAATGAGGTTTTTCGCAAATTACATTTTTGCCACCTGTATACTTGCGAAGTGTAGATCCATAAATATGTATACATATTTCTATAATGTACATTTCAATAAATAAATGCTGTTCTGTTTGAGAGGAATGTTTATTTTCTTTAGTTTCAATGCTTCTTTGCAATTACAAAGTCTAATAATTTCTCGTTTAATAATTTCTTTGTCATAACTATCTATATGTTGTACAAAAAAAAAAGAAGAAACGCAATTTTATTAAAAAGGTATTCTCTGATTGGACGTCACGCAACGTACCGACAGTGTCCACCTGATCATTAACTTCTCTACTTGAATTGTAACTGCGTCATGACTCGTGAGGTCTTCATAGTAGAATTACTATAATTATTAAAACTTGTGAAACGTTACAAAAACTGCTTGTGACGGATTAGGAAACCCATATATATATATATATATATAATTGTAAGCTGGAATGGGGCTTACATGAGATCTTTTTTTCACGATTGAACATTGGAAGTTATATACAGGATTGAAATAAACATCTTATAAAAATTATATGGATAATATAGGGTCATAGTTATTCATCTCGTGTGAAGGACTATGAAAGTTGTTTATGTTTATATACATTTGAGGCATATATTGATCAGTCCCCAATATTTACACTAATTACAATCGTAGGTATTTTACATATTGGATATGCTATGATATGGTTGACCAAGTCAGTTATATATTATACAATCTTGAATTTCGTCTTGGAAACTTCGTATGACGAACCAGGAAAAGACAATATGTGATTTATGTGATAGAATTTAAGGAACGAACTCGATAAAACGGGATATCTACTTCATTTTCATAATAAGGAGAGGAGAAGCTATGTACATCATTTTCAGAACAAGTAAGGGAAAAGCCTTATTTAATAAATGACCTATTTTATTTAATTAATTAAAATTTGTAAGGATTCAAATTTGTTCAAAACATGGTCAGCCATGTTGGGGATAGTAAATAACAAAACAATCTGATGACAAATGGATAAGTACCCTTTGTATGAGTTACGTATGTATTTCTTGCTCTTCACAATATTTGGCTAAGAATTAATTAGAATTAATTATGAGTCGTGTCGAAGAGTTTATTCAGTTTTAATGACGTATTAGTAAAAGACTTTTTATCATCAACAAAAGAAAAAAACTGGATGTAAATAGTTATTTATTTATCTGCTAAAATACATGAATTCATGTCAAGGATGTTCTGATGGAGAAAATCATAAATGGAATAGGGATTAATAAAAATGATATGAAGATGTCTGTCTGAGTCACTACTGAGGATTTGAACACTGTTTCGATATATCGTAGATTATTGTGATGTTCGGGTCTTGGTGATTAATGGTGGAGATATATTGATATTACAAAAATACCAGACAAATATTACCTAAACAAAAAAATCTAAAATTAATAAATAACCTTCATGGTTGCAATATAACATTTTTTATGCCTCTCCTTCCTGTGATTTATGTTCAAATACATAGATTTTCTCGAATAAATCTTGCAAGTGTCCTGTTGTTCAGTGAATGGTGCATTCCCTTTGCTTGTTTTGAAATACAGTGATACATCCACCACGCCTTGCCGCACATGAGGAAGATGTGTATGATTTAATAGTTACACTTTTTAGTGTTACTACTGTAACTTTCTACGAGATTTAAATAACACACTCTTGAATAGGGATATGGAAAAACCTTGACAAACTGCTGAAACGTTGAGTGTTGTAGAGTGAAAGAACAAAAAATCATCCGTCTGTTTAGATCTTCTGTGCTTTTGTTACATTTACGGTAAAGACTTGTGAAACGTGAGTCAGTGTATGTTCTTTAACTCCCTCACTCACTCACTCACTCACTCACTCACTCACTCACTCACTCACTCACTCACTCACTCACTCACTCACTCACTCACTCACTCACTCACTCACTCACTCACTCACTCACTCTCTCACTCACTCACTCACTCACTCACTCACTCACTCAATCACTCACTCACTCACTCACTCTCACTCATTCACTCACTTACTCGTTCACTCACTCACTCACTCACTCAATCAATGAATCGCTCACACGCACGTACACACATACACATTCACACACACATATGTGTAAAACGTACGATTGGTCTCACTCAGATACGAAAATCGTTTCATCTGACATGTTCCTCCCCACGGTACATGACCCGGACTAAGGGATAGTGTATCGGTGGCCCGGGGTTCTGTCCGTTGATCGTTGTTCCTATAGATGAGCTAGTGTATAGTGCGGACAATACCCACATACGGGTTGCGATGTGCGGCTAGATTATCCTTTTATTACCTTCGGTTTATGCGACCGGTCTCATTTCCCAATACTTGGCATACAAGGTACATTTCGCAGCGGTTGTGACCTTGGTCCATATTCTGCCATATTGTATCGGGAGTTCTGCTACATCGACCTCCATTTACAACGAAATTGTGGACATATGACCATTATTACGTCATCTACGACGCTACGACTCTCCACTGCCTCTCACGCTTTGGCTGTAGTTCCAGATCTGTCTCCATCTGCCATGGCCTCCTTTTCCTGTTTCTCTTTTCTCCCCCTATTCTGGTGACATTTTCTTCGGCACCATCTTCCTACTTGGCGCTATATCAGCCAGATACCTCCGTACGACGTGCTTCCCCATGATAGCCCCTCACCCTCTTCTGCTGTGCCCTCCCTGTGTCCTTTGGGCTCCCTCCCACTTCGATATTCCGTGACGTATCTCCGTCTCGGGGCCCACGTCTATCCAACCCTTTCTCTTATTTTTCTTCTCTGCATCTCTTCTCCTCTGTTATCTGTCTCCTTGTTATCTGTTATCTGACCATTTGCTTTGAATCATGGCCTATACATTACCCCCTCCTCGTCTATGCTCTACGCCCCTGTCTCTCACTTTGTTTAGTCTTTCGACGAACTAGGCTATTACATCTTCTTTATTGCTCTTTCTTACCTTAATTTCCATCAGCTGTAAGAATTATTTTCTTACCTGCGGTTTTTTTACTTACATCCTTGTCTCCTTGATTGAGGTAAATTGGCTGTCTGTGTTTTTCTTTCACCTGGCGAGACTGCCTCACTGTACTTCGATAGCCCTACGTGTGTACCATTAGTTTCAAGCAAGCTCTGCTTAGTCGCATCTCAGATAAGTTCCGTTTTTACTTATTATCACTAATGTTTTACTATGTGTGATGTGGTAACTGGATATCTGCACCAACGGTTATTAGCCCTGGTCTGCCACAGGGATCGCCTCTATCTCCTGTACGTTTCAATGTATACACAGTACATATTGCTGGCAATCGAATCACAGGTGTTGGCAGAACGATGTTATATGCCGATGATATCCTGGTGTGTAGACAGGGCAGAAATCGAGAAGAGTGCGTCGTGGAACTACAGAAGGTGCTGGACAGACTGACAAATTGGTGTCGAGATACGAGAGCAGTCGTTAATCCTTCTAAAGCATTCGTAACGTGGTTTTCCTTGAACAATCACACGGTAAATACCCACATGCCACAAGTTTCGTTGTCCGGGAAAAGAACTAGCACAATGATTGGTATGTTTTTTGACAGAAGCCTAGGTTTCAGAGAACATGTTGACCAAGTTATCATAAGGTAGGCAAAGGCTTAGCAGCAATGAAGGTTATGGCTGCTGCGCAGTGTGAGCAGAGGTTGTTATTTCTTTTGTACGAGGGTTTTGTTGTGGCTGTGGTGGAATATGCACTGGCAATTCTAATTCTTAGCCAAACTCAGATCGAAAGACTGGATAGAATCCAGAATGCAGCAATGCGTATCATACTTGGGTATACAAGAGACACATCGACAAGAGCTATGTGATATCTACTTGACTGCCGAACAGCTGAGCATAGATTACAGTACTGCCGTGCACGGGCATACCTTCAAATATATGCAGATAAACAACACCCGTTGTATTCAGAAATACAGAACGTAAAAGGCAACAAACTCAAGAGAGGGAGGGCGTGGATGGGGCGTGCTGAGGATGTCATACAAAGCGTGTGCAGGTTGTAGGATGTGGCAGCAGGTGCGGAATGGATGTCTACCCACAGATTTCGAAACTTGTTTGAGAGTAGTAATATCACTTAGCAGGGAATGCAGAGAATGGTGTCCCACGGCTGTGCAGAAAGAAGTGTTATTTTGGTCAGTGAGAATATCAAAGAGGGGGATGTGATTATATACACTGATGGATCTGTGATTAGACATGTTCGTAGTGCTTGGGCTTTCACAGCTCAGTGCTCAGGTAAGACGATCAGGGAGGTGAGTGCTGCATTTGCGGTCACTACGAGTAGTATGACCATGGAGACTATGGCGGTAACCAGGGCATTTGAGTGGGTATGCAAACAGAAGGTAACACAGGTCTGCATCAAGTGACTCTACGAGTATGATTAAGAAGGTAAAAGTGGGTCTCGTTCGCGAACAGTGGATTGAGGCATGGGAGAAAGGCGAGGCTGAAAGTGGTTATGTTTATTTTCGTGCAGGGACATGTGGGTGTTCGAGTCGAGGCAATAAAAGAGCGGATCAACTGGTATCATGCGCGATTGTAGCACAGGGCGATGGGGCAATGGATCGCGATGACGTTTAGAATTCCTTAAGCTATAACACGCGAGAGTGAGACTAATGTGGATGAGGATTCCTTTTCAATGGCTAGGATTAAGGATCATGGATTGAAATGCGGTGTTGCTAGGAGTGAACATTTTGGCTGGCGCAGAAGAATGATGGTCAACCAGCAGAGGATCGGTACTGTCAGCAAAAGTGTAATGGCGGATACACTCAAGGAGAGATCGGAGCAACTATGGACGTGTCCAGTTTGCAGTGATGATGATCCGACGACTAACTAACTAACTATCTAACATGCATATACCATCACTGTATTTTTTCCACCATTATCTGCTCCTACGAATAGTTTCTCTACACTGCTCATATATGATCTGTGGCTTATTCTTTTTTCCTTTTCTCGTCTGTTCTTGCCATATTGGCCTCGTTCTCTCCCTCTCTCTTTCTCACCTATCTCTAACCATCCTCTTTTGTTCTACCATACTGATTATATGCTAATACCCAATGCCTATGTCTACTTTCGAGGTAAATATCTTAATTTATCCTTATTTATATTATTTTACTTGCTACCACACCTTATATATTTTAATTCCTCATCTACTTATGTGCACTTTCTTCTCATCCCTTCATCTCGTAACTCCCTCTTTCTCCATGCTATGATGCTCCATCTTTGCTTTCTCTGCTAACTATTCGCTATCTCTCCTTTTCTTTCCTCCCTATCATAACCACGTTTGTCTCCATGTAAGATTCGTTGCACTGATGTCTTTCGTTTGTCCTGATGAAGACGTTTTAGTCGAAACGTCACCTGTCTCTGCATCTCGTTGTTAGGTTGTTTTATGTTTTATTTTTTGGTACTATCTACTTATATTTGTTTATTTTGATATTTGTCCTGTGTTACTCCAGCCACCAACTACCTGTGAAGAGTTATTATCCTTCCATGAAACATTTATCGCTCTTATTTGTACGTCTGTTACGTCACTCGATCTAGATGCGTCTGTCAGCATGGCAGAAAACATCACGATGAATTGTGTTGTAGCTAGAACGCATCAATTTTTGACCCTACAGGAAATGCTGGTGATAACACTCCGTTACTGATCACAATAGTCATCATGTTATCATGGAACCGTCGCCCTAGGTTGATGAGCTTTGGGAAGAGGGCAGTTAAATTTTGCAAAGCACTTTCCACAGCCCATATCTTTTTCAGAGTGTGAAATGCCTTTGTTCTTCTTCTTCTTCTTTCGTTCACTTGAAACATGTCTATATCTGTAATTCTGTCTCCTTAATAAAACTCACTGTCTTTTGTAGTTCATACAGTGTCCCATAGAGTTTTGATTCCAGTGTTGTTTCCTCTGGCCAATATGTCTGCCTCAGCGTTTCATGCTCAGAACACTCTTGAAGTATATGTTTGGCACTCTGTGCTGCCTGTCCACATGTACACATGGCCGTGTTGCCAATCTTGAACTTTGTATACATGTGACTGCGGAGTCGGTTGTGTCCTGTTCTGAGACGTAGAATTATAACTTGTTCTGATCTGTTCATATTGTGATAGTCATCTTGTGTTGGTGTTTGTGGCTTTCTTATTGACTTTATCATCTGTTTTTTCTGATGGTAGGTGATTGGTATATCTGGTTGGTCTTCGGCAGCACCTTCCTTAGCCAGTTGGTCTGCTTTTTCATTTCCTGGTATTCCACAGTGAGAGGGTATCCACTGCATGGTTACCCTATACTGGTAAGACAATTCGCTAAGTAGTTTTTTTAAGTCTGTTAGTTTTCCAGACTGGAGAGCTTGAAGCACTGACCTTGCATCTGTCAGGAATACCACAGGCTGTAGGTCAGAGTTGGAGTTCAGCAGTTTTTTAGCTGCCACACTAATTGCCTGGATTTCTGCATCATAATTATTGCAGAATTTTCCTGTCGGTGTTCTGATTGTATCTCTAGGCTTGTGTGGATATTCTATATATACACCTGCACCTCCATTCCTCACAGCATTCTGTGCTGACCCATCTGTGTACACTCTGACCCATATATCTTGTGGATATTCTTCATCCAGGAAACTGAGGGTGACTGTCCTTCGCTGCACACTGTTCTGTTCGTCCTCGCTTAGTATTCCTTTCACATGGGTCTGAATGTATATTGGCATTCCATGGCTTTCACTCCACGGGGTTTGCTCTGGTACAGACCTTAAGGGGCTGCCAACTTCAGGTAGGTCTGTAAGTTGTCTACGGAGTCGTTTAGCTTGATGGATAAAGCTGCTCCTTTTCAGTCGTCCCATTGCTAGATTTTGGAATCTTTCCTTCATTGGATGACTTGGCATACACTGAAACTTTTCTGCTTGAATTAGTACTTTTGTGTCTCTGCGTTCGCCAAGTGTTTGCATTCTTCCCATTTTCTGCATCTCTGCTATGGGTGTTGATTTCATTGCTCCCAACATTATTCTAAGTGCCTGGTTTTGCACTTTATCTAGATCTTGTAATGTGGTGTTTGATGCAGGACACCACGCAGCTGAACCGTATTCCAGGTGTGGTCTTATGCCTTGCTGGTAAACTTTACTGAGTATATTTCCACTGGCTCCCCATGTGGTTCCACTTAGTTTTCTCAGGATAGCTAGCTTCCTCCTGGCTTTTGTTGTTGCTTTGTTTATGTGCTGCTTCCATGTCAGCTTATCATCAAAAGTAACTCCGAGGTATGTGGGTTGTTTGTCTTCTTTCAAGAGCTCTCCATCTATCTTGATATGACCAGCTTTTTGTTTTGGTGAGAGGGTAAAGAGTGTAGTGCTGCACTTATCTGTGTTAATGCTGACGCACCATCTATTAGCCCATAAGGTTAGGGCATCGATAGCTCTTTGTATTTGTTTAGTGGCCACTGTTGCATGTTCTTCCGTGCACCAGATCACCAGGTCGTCAGCATACATTGCCACTTTGATCCCATGTGGTAGTTCAGCAACTAGGTCATTGATGTAAACCAAGAAAAGTGTGGGTGACAGGACTCCTCCCTGGGGGACTCCATGACGCAGTAGAACTTTCTTGCTCTTGCGACCAAATTTTGCGAGCACTTTCCACAGCCCATATCTTTTTCAGAGTGTGAAATGCCTTTGTGAGGTCTAACTATGTTGTTAATAGTTCCCTGGGGTGTTTTTATAATTTTTCTTGGAGTTGACGGACAGCAAAGATCATGCTGTCCCGCGACCAGCACCAAAACTTCACTGAGTTTCAGGCAGAAGATCATCCGTGAGTGTCTGTGTAAGTCGGTTCATCATTACACATGCTAATATTTTACCAACTATTGCTAGCAACGATAGCCATCGGTGGTTGTAACATGACTGTTTATTTCCCTTGCCCGTATATAGGTGGACAATTGAGGCATATTTCAGGTTTGTAGGCAGGGTTCTTGAGCTCCAGCACGTAATAAAGATCTTGGTAAGTTTCTAGACAAGCATCTTTCCTCTTATCTTGTAGATGTGTGCTGGGATGGTATCCATATCGGTTTCCATGCGACATTTGTCCAATGACAGTCTTTACTTTAAAAAAATATATATTACTTTAAAAAAATTAAAATAACACCTTGCAAGATCATGTGAATGACATAGTATTAAAACAGGTCCACCAATTCAAATATTTAGGTGCAATGATTACAGCAGATGTAAGAGGTTCAAAAGAAATAAGATGCAGAATAGCACAGGCAAAAACAACATTCAGAAAAATGAAAAATATACTGTGTAATATGACCTTGTCATTAGAAGTGAGAAAGAGAGTTCTGCAGTGCTATATAACCCCTATACTAACATATGGGTGCGAGTCTTGGACAATAAACAAAATGGAAAGGGGGACATTAGAGGCAACAGAGATGTGGTTCTACAGAAGAATGCTGAGAATACCATGGACTGCCAAAAAATCTAATGTAGAGGTATTGAAAGAGTATATATATATATTTAGATATGAGGCAATGGCTGTGGTGGACTGAATTATTGGTTCTGATAAATAAAAATGTAACTAGAAGCATATGGTGCAATCGAACCTGGTATTACATCACTTTTTTGTATACATATCTTATCTCTGATTAAATTTCGTTATTAGTATTGCATTTTTCCTTCTCAAAAGTGACTTTGTTAGAAATGGCCAGGGCATGTTTCAACAGTGCGAATAATTTATATTATAACTGTGGCTTTTCAATCACAAACCTTTCTATCACAAAGACGGTATATGTCTAAAGTGATTTTAAAAACTTAGAACTTGTATATGGCTGCAGGATAGGAGATCAATATAAGAGTTGGGCACAACATATATGATGCAATACATGTGCTGCACATCTTAAACTGTGGTTGGCTAGCAAAAGGCAAGTTATGCCATTTGTATTTCCAATGATTTGGAGAGAGCCCACTGATCTTATCAACAACTTACTTTTGCATAGTGCATCCAATTGGGAAAGAAATATCAAAGAAGAAAAAATGTACTCTGCCATATCCATAGCATCTACTCTAAAATACGTCCCGTACCCCACTACGATGTCCTACCAAAACCCAAAGTGCCAGAATAATTTTCAGCTGCTTTAATGACGAAGCGAGCATTTCTGAGCCATCAAACTCAAAAGACCCAGAATTTAAACAAACTATGTCTACAAAACCCACACTTAATAACCCAAAGTGAACTGAGTGATCTTGTAAAAAAACATGAATTTACCCAAGAAAATGGCGGAGCGTCTGGGTTCCAGATTACAACAATGGAATATTCTAGCAGAAGATGTTAAATTTTCTGTATTTAGGAACCGACAGAAGCCGCTTATAAGTTCTTTTTAAGAAAGGGTGACCTGTCTGTGTACCACACCATTTCTGGTTTAATGGCATCCCTCAATATCAATTACAGCCCCGAAGAGTGGAGGCTTTTCATTGAATTTTACAAGGCAAGTCTTAAAGCTGTTTCGGTGAATAGTTGTAATGCTTTAACGTTAATTCCAGTTGGTTATTCATTTTATATGGAAGAACGTATGAAATCATACGAAACGTATATGAAAGAAACGCATGAAACCATATGAAAAGTATATGAAAGAAACGTATGGAACCCGTTGTGAAGGTCATCGGTAAAGCTACTATGTCCTCATTTGTGGATGTGGTGAGTAAGATAAAATTCTAGCTTAAAAGTGCTGTGAAAAGTGAGAAATATAATTTCAATACACATGCAACGACTGGTTCAAGCATATTTGGCGCGCTCCATGAAATGACGACATGTGCAGATCTTGTCGCCGGAATTCAAAATGGCTAATAGTTGCTATGCTTGGAGATTAAAGATTGCAACGATTTAGTACAATGACCTGGTCGCAGAGCGTCAGCTCAATGCTAATGGTATTGGATGGTTGTTGGACTATATCAAGCGTGTAGTTTAAATTCACAGTTGACTGACAGCACCATTAACAGCACTGAAGACAAAAGGAGCAGTCACCGGAGCGACGGAGTACGTGCTCTGTTGTCGACGGCTGATTCGTCAGCGATAGGCTCATCTTCTCATCGAACAACACTGATTGGAACACTGAGCTTATACACGTTTGGTTTGGTTGACGGAACGGTAACCAGAGCATATATGGGAATATCACAAGTGATGTGACTCTTGTTCCTAAATAAGAAACAAGAAAAACGTATGAAAAAATTAAGCAACTTTTGAAGTGTATAAACTACGATCATCATCATTGGTCACTTTGTGGGGACATAAATGTGGCTGCTCTATTGCATGGACTACAGGGCGGATACACTAAGTGCACGAAGTGACCATTACACCAGAAGACATTGGCCAATAATGCAGTAATTACAGCGTGGAACTAAGAATGTGGAAAACCTAACATTTGTTGACAATAGCAAGATTTTGTTGCACCCTTGCACATTAAGCTGGGTTTCATGAAAACTTTGTCAAGACAATGGATACACTGATAATGATTTCAAATACCTCTTCAGAGAATTTTCAAGATTGAGTGAAGCTAAAATAAGAGAGGGAAGTATTTGTTGGTCCGCAAATTCTAAAACTTCTTCGCGATGATGAGTTTTTTTGCATGGGAAGGAAAAAGAAACATGGTTAGCATTTAAGTCAGGTGGTGGATAATTTTCTTGGAAATAACAGATCTCATAATTACAAAGAAATTGTAGAAAATCTCCTTCTGAAGTATAAAAGTCTAGGTTGCAACATGTCTTTAAAATTTAATTTTCTGGATTCTCACATGGATTTTTAAAAGTCAAACTGCGGAGCGATCAGTGATGAACATGGTAAAAGATTTAACAAAGACATTGCTGCTTTGGAGACAAGGTATCACGTCAATTTGAGCCCTTCAATGCTTGCTCATTACTGTTGGACTGTGACAAGAGACACCTCACCGATTAGTACAAGAAGCAAGCGAAGAGAGCTCGAAGAGTGACTGAATAATGATGGTAGGGATAAAATGTGCGATTTAGAAAGATTATATGTGAATTTTTAATAGTACTTTTTATTTTTTCAAACATGTTAAGGTGGAATATCACTTAACTGAATTTGTAATAACAAGTTTTATAATGCTAAAGTGTAAAGAATAACTTCACCAAACAGATTAAACAAGTATACGTGAAATTTGTATTCCTCAGATTTAAATTCATCATAAATAACAACACGGAGCCAATTAGGGAATTTAGATATGATATCGGAGTTGCCAAAATCACTAAGAAATTATGTATTTAAAGTCTGGTAACAAACAATTTTTGAAAATTTGTTGACTAGTGTTATATAGAGGCAGTACGACGTGATTTTTTTTAAGGTAAGTAATATATAGGAAAATGGTTAGCTAGCACTTTTACGTGAAATAATACAAAAAATTGATGTTTCGACCAAAAGGGAGGTCTTTATGGAGATAGGGACATATGAATAGATAGTAGAAACCACTAAGTCAAGCAAAACTACATGTCTGCTGTGTGGGAGATGACATGCCAGGAATGTAAGGAAAAGACGAAGAGAGGCGAGAACGAATATGAATGGCAACATGTAGAGTGTCATGCAGACACTGTGTTACAAATGCTAGACCTGGACCCTGACAGAGAAACTAGAACACAAACTCGCTGTATGCGAAATGAAGTGCATGGGAACAGCACTTGGAATAAGATATAGAATAAACAATGACCCCATAAGAAATCTGATGAAAACTGTATTGTGCAAAGAATACATAGACACACAAAAGATCAAGTGGTTCGGCTAACTAATCAGAATGGATCCTGATCGCATTCCATCGATATCCTTCAAAAGATCATCTGAGAAGAGAAACATGGGAAGACCCAGAAGAAGATGGATAGATGACAACAGAGAAATACATCAATATGGATTATGGCAGCATCACAGTTAGCGAAAGAAAGAAGGCTTCGGCTCCGGAGACAAGACAAAACATGTTGAGAAGTTACAGTGCACAAGAAAATACAAGATAGGAATATTAATTATAAACAGTAATAGTGAAATGAAACAAAACTCTCGTATTTGCAACACGTAAAACAGAAGACTGTATAAAGGTATGGTAACCAACACCACACAACATGGGCTATAAGAATACGGGTGTTGAAATATAATAACGTTTCTTTGCTGCCAACTATTTTACTATGAATATTCAGTTGGTTTCCCTCACATCCAGACAAAATGAGAGATCACAAATCATAAAAAAATATTTTAATAAATAATGTGAAATATTTATTATAGTAGCATATTTGTCAATTTTTTTCAGACGTTTTTTTTTGCTTAAACAAATTAGTTTTCGTCCTCATCCCACTTTCAATTGCCTATTATTTCTTCGTGACCTCCTTCCAACAAATAGGGACTTCACCGCTATATTATTTGAACCACTGATGTACACTTGTTTACTTCCCTCCTTCCTCAGAGATGTCTTTAAAAATTGAGGTGAGCAAATATTTAACCTCTCTCTTAGTAAGATTAGGAACTTCCAGCTCATGTCTCAATGTACAGTAGTAAATACAGTTACTCTTGCGAAATTCGATATCCAAGCAACAAGTCTCAACATTCTTCTAAGTCATCCTAGTTAACTAACGTCAACGTGTTTGACCTCTAAGGTTACAGAATGGTTCTTGTGTGGCCATCACAGACGCACTCTGTACCATTCAACCACAGAGCCGGACATACAACCCTCTTAATCGAGATTCTGAACGTCATGTTCAGACATTTAACCATTTTTATGTCGGACACGGCTATCCATGAGATTTTCAATGATGTACACTTGGTAACGTATAGACACGATCATAACCTGAAGGACCTTCTTTGAAAAAGCACAGATAAAAACAAAGGTACTGTAGATTGGGTGGACCATGTAAAACCTGAATTTATTTGGTCCTAAAAAACAATGCGTCCTTTCCTGAGGCTACCGTAACCATCCATAACAGATTCACATATTTTTATAGGAATATCATTTATGCAATCATTTGTAAACAATACCATCTTACATACATTGGGGAATCTGATCTGAGACGTGGAAACCGTTTTTCAGACATCAGTATGATGTTCGTCCGTCGAAATCGACGATGACCACTCAGCTCAACTGGGATGATGATGAAGATGATGATGTTTGCGGTGTGCTCAACTGTGGCTAATGAGTCCTATGCTTGCTTGGAATTGTCTACCACACTCTTGGCATGTGTGGTGGGTTGGACATTCAGCAGCTCTTGCCTTTCTTCCAGCGCGTTATTGTTGCGCAGCTTGATGTCTGATGTTCTCTACAGCTGCTTCGCCACTCTAGATTATGCGACGCAAGTCTGAAATGATATTCACAATATAGCTATCCATTCCTGCACATTAGACCACAAGATTCGCTTTGACATTGACAAGCGCCTTATCCATATCATGGTCACTCTTCAACTGTATGGCATTAATATACTGTTATAAACAAAAGGAAAGGAAATGGAGCTTTTTTAAAAATTACTTTTATATAAGATATTCCCTGATTGGACATCATTCGACCAATCGACCGTATCCAGCTGGTCATTAACTTCTCATTGTTACCTTAATTGTACTCATCTCATCATACGTGAGGTCAGGAAAGAGCTCGTCAAAACAATATTTTTGACAATAACTTGTGACAGGTTTAACCTGTGAAACTTGAATAACACAAAATTATCTGGCAATATTATTGAATGCCTATAAAATACTGGACTCCTGAGTGCCGAACTATACGTTCGATCTCGCGTCCATTCAATTGTGGTTGTACTTAATAGATTTTTCAGCAGGATTCGACCTCATTTAACCACCCATTTCCTCGATAACTACAACGTCCAAATCATTTCGTGGTCAGCCATGTCATCAGACATGAACCCCTATATAATATCTATGGGATGAACACGACAGAGGACTACGCCAGCGAGACGTGGCTCCAGCCAATAACCGAAAGTTGTTACTTGCACTGCAGATCGAGTGGGTAGCCTTCCCCACAGCAACAAACCCAACGGCTAATCGGATCCATATTACGGATATGGTGTTCTCTGTTAGAGGCCTGAGAAGGCCATACACCTTACATAAAACGGAGGCATCAGTCGTAAATAATAAAAGCGCAAACCAAATTTAATGAGCATCATTTCGTTATTAAATTCTGAAAGGTTCTTCATGCCAAGGTTGAACCGTTTATTCCGTAAAAGAATTTAGAGATACGTTTGATAAATAATGTCCTATTAACGCTGCAACAATGTTGGGTTTCTTTTTGTTTTACCAGTATATTATCCGTTCATATATCTAGCATTTCTTTTGATCGCTATCCTGGGATCATGACCACTGGCTACCATATTTAGAACCCCTGATTTTCAGTCATTCAGAATTATCTCGCACTTTCCCGTCATTTTCAATCCCCATCCCCACAATCTCTATTTCATTGTTATGGTGGGATGAGGCCACATCAGACTTCACAGATCAGTAAAGTGTTTTTAGCTCTAATTTGTGACTTTGACTTGTAAATCCTAATTCTCAAATACGTTTCTACATTTACATTAACTACTTACAAATCTCAACATTTGGCTTTTATTTATGTTGTGCTCTACTTTACGGCCTTCTATTTATCCTGTGGTAACAATGGTGCCTAAATAATTTCCTTCCATGTAGTCTTTGTGTCTATTCTAATTCCAATTTCTGCGTTTTTCCTTATCTTGGCAAAGGCTTGGTGGTCGAAACGTTGAATCTATATATTAGTCATATTTGTAAAACTCATTATTAATCATAAAAGTTTTATTTTATAAATTTTCATTTACCATGTAGCATATATATTTACTGCACATTTCTTTAATTCCTACACCATGAACTATAATTACGGGTACTAGTTGATACATTGGTGATATGAGGTGTTGTAATAAAGTCTCCAGAACATACATGTCTGGACCGCTTAGAGAATATCCATCCGTTTATCTGCAATTACCATTGAAACTTTAAGAACATCACAGTAAATTATTTCAGGATTAGAAGACTGCCAGCTCGTAACGTTGTACTATTGAGTAATATTCAGTTATACTAACAAAAGTGTTCTGGGACTTGTCTGAAAAAAAGTTCCAGTTAAGAGTAATAACATCAACCATGAGATCACCAAACTGGGAGTAAACCACTTCAACCTGGCAGAAGAAACAAAAGTGACAAACTTGTGATTTTTCTTAGTTCTAACCTCACCTCTTTGTTGTATCCAGTTCATTTTTTTTTTACATTCAAAATAATTACATTATATCATTTCTTGTATTTTTTTCAATAAGTACTTGCCGTTATTTTGCTATTGCCATATCATCTTAGATTTCACATTTTGTTATTGGGTACAATGAACACCTATGTGTGCACGGTTTGAAAGACTTGATGAAATCGCATCTTTTTTTGGAGATTCAGTTAGTCAAGTACGGAAGAACGCGTGTTCAATAGTTGCTAGGCGAATTGGTGCCGTTGAACGGACTGGTTCAATACCCGTTAGTCTCAAGAATTTAAAAAAATTTTCCTCTGGCCTCCTACTTATATTTACTTGTATGAACACCTATAGGCCTGCACATAGTGAGATGACGTTGGATTATAACTAGTAAACTTTCGTTACTGCATGTTTTCTGTGAAGGAGTGCAGGGAGGATTTCTATGGACTGGAAATAATGGCAGCTTTGCTAATATAGCTAATATCCAAACACAAATCTGTGTTTTACTACAGTATCATAATACACAAATGAACGTTCACATATTTAACTGGTTAAATTGTGGCTTTCTGGATAGAAAACATGTTAGCTAATTGGAAACGTCATTCTAGAATAACTCATGAATTTTCGTGAAATTTTATTGGTTTTTGGCAAAAAACATAATCATTGTGAACAATGAAATCATGGGAAAGATCAAATAATCATTTTAGACGGCTGTTTTTAATTAGTCAACATGGCTTCTTTTTTCTTCGATGGTCTAGGTTGAACAGAAGTGAGAGAATAATAGCAAGGCAATACGACAGATTTCTGTGAGTAGTCAAGACACCTCTCTATCCACGCTCACGTAGTGTGCAAAATTATGCTCAGTACACTCTCCCGTTTCCTCGAGATATCTGGCATATATAAAACGTATGGTTACCGTACAATTCAAAGCGTTTGCAGAAACATTACATCATGCAACTGTCCAGTGAAGTGTCTGTAATTGTTGATTGAGAGGTATTCGAATTGGAATATAGTTAATAACTAGAAATATTTATTTATAAACGGGTATAACTAAATCTATTTCAATATTTAAAAAAAAGTCAAATAAAAATACCAATGTAATTTTAACTGTATTTAGTCTTCTCAGGACGATATAGAGCTTTTAACACTACCATTTTTTCCCCACAGAATAGCATTATTCTAGTAATATTAAATTCTTTTAAAAGAAACGTATTATACTAATAACATAATATTTTTGGTCTTAGAAAAGTGCTGTTTTGTTAACATAACACATGAGGTTTTATACACTCGTTGCACTATTAAAATAACATTTTTTTTATTTTATAAAAGCGTTGCATTATTAACATAACATTTTTTAGTTTTAGAAAGGTGTTGCATTATTAATACATTATGGCTCCCAGAAACGGTGTGTTGCATTATTAACACTATGTGTTTGTTCTTAGAAATGTGTTGCACTATTACCACACCATTTTTGATTAGAAATGTCCTGTACTATTAGCACAACATTTTTTCATTCAGAAAGTTATTGAACTATTATTACTACATTTTTGTCTTTCTGACATTTATGTGATAATTTAACATTGTGATGTAATTGTAGAGAGTGTCGTCTTTTACAAATCGTGTGCTATGGTGTGCACATGATGACGGCCTTTATTCAAAACGGCAGTATTCGTTTTTCTTTTTCCTGTATGCATATATTGATTTGCATAATTAATTATTATCAAAATTAATTTTTGTTTGTCGGATAATGATTTTATTGCAGTTCTACTTATTAACGAATGATAAGTAACAAAATTCAGAAGTCAATATTAATTATTCCTGTCGAGCAGCGAGTTGAGACAATCTCATAATATTGTAATAACTAACTTCAATCAAATATCCTGGACACATTAAAAAACATGACACTTTGTTGAATACCTTATTTGAGGCTAAAGTAGTGGGGAGGCGAGAAAGAGGTAGGCAGAGATGCAAGTGGGAAAGTAACATCACGAGATGGACAGATCAGTCTAGCAGATGCCACCACCAAATTAAGCGACAGGCATGTTGAAGGTCTGTTGCAGCCAACGTTCGTTGCGGAGCCGGCACTTGATGATGATAATGAATAACTAGCTTTAAATAGCTGTTTAAATAATTGTTGTGTTCATGATCTTACGGGTTCCATGTCGAATTGCGACGTCTCATTTACAAGTGCATTTTCGAAGTTTGGTAATGATAATGGCATGATATACAATGTTAATTAAGTGTTCTGAGCTGTATTTGATAATCCACATATCTCTCTTCTGAAAGAATAGGGCAAGTAGGAGAAGATTATAGCATAATTAAGTCAATCCCTTGTGTACTGTGTGCTATTGGTATTGGTTAATTACTTAATTAAATGTGTATTATTGGTTATCGCTTTGTTATTAATTAAAAATTATTAGAATGTTACTGTTATTGGATGTTTGTTGCTGGTTCCAATATCAAGATTGGTTATGTTACTGTTTGGTTATTTGTTCTTGTCTAGTTCTTTCTCTGAGAGAGTACAGAGCACATCTCTCATGGCAAAGAAATCAGAGTCAATTTCCAGCATAGGCAATTGTGCGTACGAACAGCTAAGAAATAATGGCAAATTACTTAACATACACATAGAATATTACTACAGTTAACAAATGTAGTGCTTTCGTTCCCCCTGAATGGGATATTCTACCTTAATTTTGATATTAACAGCAGAATTTCCGACATAATTATTGTCATGTACAGTATCGTAAGAAAGTTGGATGCAAAGGGCCTTCAACATCCTCTTCTTGTCTTGGTGGTGCATTCTAATAGAATATTTTTCTCAAGATGTTCCCCTCCCACGAGATTAAATATGGCACATGAAATTCCCGACTATTTTTGGGAACACTCAACTCTTTCTCTGACGTTTGCTAGACATTGTTATGTCCTTTTGTACTTCTAGATGTCTGTGGTTCAGTACGTAAACATATTGACAACACATTTTTTTCAGTTTTCTTAAATTTATTTAGAGATTATCCTTTTGATTATTCTATTATCTGTTCTTATTTTTGTAATACATGAGGAACTTGGCACCAGTATACAGGACCAGATAAGATACGTGGATAGGTAGAGAAGTGGGAGGCTAGAGTGTATATCGTTTACTTCCTGTTGACGTAGAACTTAACGATGCTCATAAACAGTGATATCTATGTGCCTTCAGAGCCGAATGCGATGTATACGGAAGAAATCAGAACTCTCCAGTTTGAGCGTTGTGATTTTACTGTGTGTAATTCATGTATGTTGTGGGGACTCCTATTCATACCTTCTTTGTTATCTGTTCTGGGAAGAGTCTCTTTTGGTCTTCCACCTTTTCTTTTTCCAACTGGTACCCATTTTAGTGCTTGTAGTGGCAGTCTTTTTTCATTCATTCGTTGTACATGTCCGATATATACGTCCATCGTCTTTTTATTGTTGAAGAAACATATTGATGTTTGGTGTATTCTCTTACTTGCATGTTTGACTTGAATTAAACAGTCTCATAAACAGCTACCACACTATTATTGAAGTAGAGTAAAGGAGCTATGTAACAATTTACCAGATGTTTTTATTAGAAAATACTGAATGATTCTTGTAACAGTTGTATAAAGTATTATTGAAGTAGGCTTGAGGATTCTCAGAACAATTGACTAGATTATTATTGGAGTAGGCTTGAGGATTCTCAGAACAATTGACTAGATTATTATTGGAGTAGGCTTGAGGATTCTCAGAACAATTGACTAGATTATTATTGGAGTAGGCTGGAGGAATCTAGTAACAGTTGACTTTATTTTTTTGTGGAGCAAGCTACATGATTCTTATAACAGTTGACTAGATAATTATTGGAGCAGTCTAAATGATTCTTATAAAATTTGATTAGATTATTGTTGGATTAGGTTGGATGATTCCTATAAAAGTTGACTAGATTATTGTTAGAGTAGGCTAAATGATTCTTATAAAAGTTGACTAGATTATTGTTAGAGTAGGTTAAATGCTTCTTATAAAAATTGACTATATTATTGTTGGAGTAGGGTAAATGATTCTTATAAAAATTGACTAGATTATTATTTTGAGTTTCTTTATTTGCGTTCTCTCTTTGATAACAAACACGAATAGTCATGTGATTTCTACCGGGGAGCTTGAAGTACGTTGTGTTGCTAGTTTACAGCCTAGTTGTGTTATTTGTACCTTCTGATTCATCACATCTGATTCAAACATGACTATAATTCGGGTGGGCTTCCCTAGCCTTTAACAATCTTCTTATTTCTCGCCAGGCAGTGGATGTGTATCGACTCTACGTCGTAATGGTTTATCACACACTTTGCTTTTTGATGTACTACACATCATCAAAGAATTATATATAACATAGCCAGAGCAAGGTGAGAACAACGGATGGAGTATTAGAACCATTCACAACAAAAATAGGAGTCAGGCAGGGATGTGTGCTATCGCCTATAATCATTAAACGACTACATAGGCAGCATTATAAAAGACACACAAAATGAGATATATAACGAAACAATAGAGAATGAACAACTTAACAACGAATTCAATGAACTGCATTTCGCTGACATTCAAAGTACCATATATGATGAAGAAGAAAAACTGCAAAGCCACATCAACTCACTATCAGGAATATGCAATAAATACAACTTGTTGATTAACATACAAAAAACAGAAACTATGCAAATAATGAGGTCAGCAGATCATTTAAATATCCAAATAGAGAACACAGCAAAATAAAACAAGTCAAAGAGTTCACGCATTTAGGAAGTATCTTCACAGAAGACGAACGACTCGACAAAGAGACATAAACAAATGGAAGTAAAGAAACAAATGATTAAGAGCATCTTTATACCAACACTATGCTACCAATGCCAGACTTGACAATTGACATCTATATATAAGAGAGAGATCGAAACCTGCGAAATGTCTAAGGAAAGCTATTGGAGTCACCAGACTCGAAAAATGTTCAGTGAAAACAGCAGAAAGATAATAGGTATAACATCATGCATCGAATATATAGAAAAACAACAGATCAAATGGTTTGAAAATTTTATGAAGATGAACGATAAACTTCCAATAAGAGCTTATAAAGAAATGGAATCAGGATACATGATACCCCAGATTATTATTGAAATATGCTAAAAGATTCTTATTTTATTCAGGTTCAGTAAAATGTACCATGTTTCACATCAGTATGTTACAATCGGAAAAATAAAAGTTTATAGCATTAACAATTTTGCTTCTATTTTGTTGTTTTTCTTCTTTTCCGCTGTTTTACTTAGCTGTATTACTTAAGTAAAACAGCGGCAAAGAAGATCAACGCCTTTAAGATGAAATGCTACAGAAAGATACTTAGAATATCATAGAATGAAAAAAGAGAGCCTCAGATATTATAAACATATTGAAAATTACAGAGTGTTGGTTACTTACACAATAGCAAAATGAAAACTACACATGTTTGGACATATAAAGAGGCACAACTGTATAAAGACTATTACTGGAGGGAAGTGTACCTGGGAAGAGGAGAAAGGGCAGACCAAGAAGACGATGGACTGACGACATTAAAAATAACATGAATACATCGTTTTGAAAATGCAAGCCGCATCTCCCAAGACAGAAAGGGGTTCAGAGAGTTCGTTGGGAAGTCAATGTTCCGTAAAGAATAAGTTAATGACTAAAAAGGTACCATTATGTTGAAGGACGCTTCTTTCAGAGGCGGACGTTAGTACAATTTGGTTAGTCCAAGATGGTTAATCAGAGTCATTAATATCCGTTTCACTTGTTCCTTGATCTGTCCGGTGTTAATATCCATTTCACTTTTACGTTCCTTGATCTGTCGGGTGTTAATGTTTATTTCACTTTTAAGTTCCTTGATCTGTCCGATGTTAATTTGCATGTGAAGTTAACTTCCTTGATCTGTCCGGTGTTAATATCTATTTCACATGTGCTCCTTTAGCAATCTTCATGTAAAAAGCTTAGTTTCTTGATACTTTTTAATAAAGATGTCTAAAATTCCTGGATCAATTTAATGAAAATCAAATTTTCAATAAGAATAAAAAGTATAGTGTACAGTGTAAGGCAGTTACTCTGTCTCCTGGACGATGAATATCCACATACAATAAGCTTCAGTTTATACGAGTCGGTCAGTAGAGAATGCAGCGAAAAACAGAGGAGAATGAATATATAGAGAGAGTACACAAACAATGTTAGGGATACAATCAACATGCCAATCAGAAAAGTTTGTAATAATTACAATATGGAAATCCGTGGCAATGAAGATAACAACTGAAAAACTGCTCAACTACTGAAAACTTCCACACTGCAATCTTGATTCACAGACTATACTATTCCTGACAGATTCAAGATCAGCTCCAGTGCAGAGAACTGCCTACAAATGCTGCTGACCAAACTAAGCAATCATAGTAAAGTAGATATGCAGTGGATACCATCGCAGTGTGGAATACCTTGAAACAAGAAAGCAGATAATCTGTCTAAGGTGCTGCTGATGATCAACCAGATGTGTCAATAATGATAATAAGCAAATTCCAAGAATGAAATAATAATAAACATTGTCATGTTTCCTGATAGTCGCTGAATAATTTCATGACTATTAATGTTCGTTATTTTCGTGCTATGAATATTGATTCTTGCTATTTGTGTTTAATAACTCCTGATGTTCATGTTTTAGTTGTATGACTCCTGATGTTAGTTATTTAATTGCTTTGCGATTGATGTTCGCTGTTTAGCTTCATGACTTCTGATGTTTGTTGGTTAGTTGTATGACTACTGTTATAAATGTTGTTTCATGTTTCTTGATATTTGTTATTTTCGTTTCATTTATGTTTTGAGTTTTCATGAACACTGATGTTTACTGTTTGGGATAAATGTCTCCGTATGTTAATTGTGTGTAATATTTTACTTCTAGTTTCTCAGTTAAATTACGTAACAGTTCCTATTCCTTTTCTATGTTTCTGACTCCTTTTGTTTGTATGTTTATTTAGCCTGACCCTGGTTGATGGTTACTATATGATTAAAAGAAATGTTGAATATTTTTGGTACTGATCATGTGATGTTGTTTCCTAATGTAGCATGTATTTTTATTTCCTCAGCTAATAACATATATGCAAGGAATACACGTACGAACAACGCAGAGATTATCAACACATGCACGAACAACGCAGAGATTATCAACACATGCACGAACAACGCAGAGATTATCAACACATGCACGAACAACGCAGAGATTATCAACACATGCATGATCGACATAGAGAATAGGAATACATGCACGAACAACAAAGAGTTAATAAACTGACGAATGAATAAACAATAATACCATCAGTAAGCTAGAACATGGTTATCAGAGCTAGCAACAAACAGACTAGAGACGCATTGGTTATCTGTATTTGACATAGCAACAAACAGACTAGAGACGCATTGGTTATCTGTATATGACATAGCAACAAACAGACTAGAGACGCATTGGTTATCTGTATATGACATAGCAACAAACAGACTAGAGACGCATTGGTTATCTGTATATGACATAGCAACAAACAGACTAGAGACGCATTGGTTATCTGTATATGACATAGCAACAAACAGACTCGAGACGCATTGGTTATCTGCATATGAGCTAGCAACAGATGAACTAGAATCTCATAAGTTTGCAATATATGAGCTAACAACAGAGAGAGAGAGAGAGGAGTTAGCAATCTATACGTTCACAATATATGATACAGCATTGGACGAACTAGCTGCTCATAGTTAACAAACGTGATCCAGCAGTAAAAGCTAGCAACATATGAACTAGCAAACACATGCACTAGCAGCACGAGAATGGAAAACATATGAACTAGCATCGTTGCAAACAGCAAATGAGCACACAACATATGTAGTAGCAAAATATGAGCTATCAACAGGAGATTGATTACATATGTGTTAGAAAGCCATAAAACACGATAGGTTCGACACACGTATGACATATACCCCCAGTTTCTACGAATAACCGTGCACTTATTTACATTGGTGGTGACCCCGCGTCATAAGAATTCTTAGTATTTAGTGCCAAACTGTGTGATGTCAGTTCATAGGGACTTTACACAATATTATACGAAAATATGAATCTATTGAATAAGTCACACTTTTGTAACAATCAAAGAACATTTGGAATATAAGAACAAGTTTATTAAAGTTTATTAACTAGCTGCGTAGTTTATTACGAGTAAATTATTTATTTCCACGCAGAAACTACGGATATCAAGAGAAATGGGGACTTTCATGTTGAACCAGACTTCATTGAGTAGTTTCTTCTACCAGAACACCACATCTAATAATTTGTCGTTCGGCGAAGATTCGGTTAGGAAACCTGAAAGCAAGGATATATGTATCACCATATTGTTGCTGTACTTGAAGAAAATAACAAAAACTCCCTATACCGTGTCGGAATATGAACATTTTTTGCCAATTTGTAGGACGATCAATATAGTAAGAGCAGTGGCATTTTTTTCATCTATGATCATTGGCATCCCTGGTAACATCCTCGCACTGCTAATAATCTTGCAGTTTCCCAGAACAACAGGTACCTTCTACATGGAGATTTTATCAGCCTCCGATTTGGTAGCATTGATAATAAAGGCGATCGGCATTACAATGAATTCGTTACAGTTACATAGTGCTACAAGCTGTAAACTGATTACAACATTCGCAGACGTCACTGCAACGTATGCAAACTGGGTGCTTGTTTTAATTTGTTTCGAACGTTTTGTAACGATTCAATTTCCTCTTAAGAAAAATTATTATTTTACTCTAAGACGTGCTCATCTAAGCGTTATTGTTCTAGCTATAGTTATTTTTCTCTTCAATGTAGTATACCTATTTAACGAAACTTTCAATAAAGGATGCACGCCTATTGATGAAGATTTAGACATAATATGGTCTCATGTATCAACAACTCTGTACAGTTACCTACCTTCGATCTTGTTGATCGTATTGGTTCTTCTGATTTGGAGAGCGCTTAAAAACATCCAGAAGAGCAGGATAGATGTGTTTTGTGGTACAGACCAAGCTAGCGTAAATTATCTAACTCAGCAGCGACTACAAGAACAGACTAGAATGGAGAGAAGTATTACAATAATGCTGCTGTTTGCTTCTATTACTTTCATATTGTTAACCTTGCCGTTGTGTATTGTTATAGCTGTTGATAATAGTGGAGTTGGGGGTCATTCACATTGGAATATAATTAATTTAGAACTAGTACGTGCCATTGCTACAGGCCTAGTCACTCTGTCCCACGCAATCAACTTTTTTGTTTACTTTATCAGTGCTGGTAGATTTAGATCTCATCTTATGAAACTTCTCAAATGCTCAAGGTTTTCAGGAAAACAGTGTTTAAAGGATCGCACAGAAATGACAACAGTAGACCAACTATAATCGTAACAATGAATATCTGCGACTAAACACATCACCAAACATGAACTAAATAAATAAGTAGACAACCTTGATCATACCAACATATGTGATAAAACACAATAGTACAACACCTATAATCATTCTAACATCTGTGAATATACTCAACACTAGGCTAACTATAATCATACCAGCACCTGTGATTAAACACATCAGTAAACAAACTATAGTAACGCCGTTATATATGATTAAACACATCACTTGATCAACTATAATCATACACACGTATGTTGTTTAGCAGAACACAACAGTAGGCTGGTTATGCCAGAATAGCAGTCAACCTATTAAAGATCAGATATATTCAATGTTTTACTTGCGTCGCACGTTATGAGAAGTATGAGACCCATAATTCAGATTTAAATATACTCGACTTGGATTTAGAATAGGATTGTACGGAAAGAACATTTAACAAACATTTTAACAATAGCTTTCAACCAACACAGTATCTGAAAAACCATCCAGCGCTGAAACATTTACTGAAGCAGGGATTTGAACATCCACAGACATATTCCCTGAGCGAAGACCATAATCTATTGTCTATTTTCTTTCCCTAGTTGATTCGTTATCCACTCTTGCCGTTAAGAGTAGGGATTATTGGATCTAGAGCTTGTGTTCTAAGGACAGATGTGTGGCCTCAGGTGTGCTATGACCGTGTTTGTTCCCTGACGTTTTCTATTCATCTTTGTTGTGGTTTACCTCTGACTTTGTACCCTGATCTCATTTGATTACATGGCTGTACGGGCAACTAACCGTGATGGATTCTCATAATGTGACTAAACCTATTGATCTGCTACCTTTCTATGTATTTTGTGTTAGTTGTTATACCTATTCTTTCCCCGATTTCTTCATTTCGTAATCTATCAAGCCTGGTGACCTATTTAGCTTTCCTCAAGCATTTCATCGCACAAGTCACTATATTTCTCTAATGTGAAGATGAGAGAGACCAGGTTTGGCTTTGGAACCACAGCGCTGATATGAATATACTGTAAATCATTTGTCTTTTAAAGTTCATACAATAATCATCATACCTAGATATAAACAGCAATAGACATATTGTGATCAAACGGACATCTACGAATAAACAAATCACATCAACAGAGCAAATATAATCGTAACAACGAACCCTTCTGAGTAGAAAGAGAATCAAACAACATTCAAAATCGTAGGTCTACGCTTATATGTTGATCAAAGAAAGACTACGGTACTTGAACTGAAACGTTTCACATTCTACATAAGGGTGAAAAAGTTAGCAAAAACTTTATTTATTTTCGTATGGATAATGGAGGGAATAAATGGCATGCCATGAAGCTGTTATTGATGAGGCAATTCAGAAGCTCAGAAACAAGATCATAGAACGAACCTTTTCTGGCCATAGAAAGAGATATAACAGCATTGAAAAATTAGTAATGGACGACGTCCCTCAAACGCAGTAATGGTAGGCATGGTTGCTTCCCTCAAACATATGTAATTCTACGGATGTCATATGCCGATGATATCCTGGTGTATAGACAGGGCAGAAATCGAGAAGAGTGCGTCGTGGAACTACAGAAGGAGCTGGACAGACTGACAAATTGGTGTCGAGATACGGGAGCAGTGGTTAATCCGTCTAAGGCATTCGTGACGTGGTTTTCCTTGAACAATCACATGGTAAAGACACCCATGCCACAAGTTTCGTTGTCCGGGAAAAGTTTAGAAAGAACTAGCACAATGAGATATCTGGGTGTGTTTTTTGACAGAAGCCTGAGTTTGAGGGAACATGTTGACCACATTATCATAAGGGCAGGCAAAGGCTTAGCAGCAATGAAGGTTATGGCTGCTGCGCAGTGTGAGCAAAGATTGTTATTTCTTTTGTACCAGGGTTTGGTTGTGGCTGTGGTGGAATATGCACTGGCAATTCTGACTCTTAGGCAAACTCAGATCGAAAGACTGGATAGAGTCCAGAATGCAGCAATGCGTATCATTCTGGGATGCACAAGAGACACATCGACGAGCTATGCGATACCTACTTGACTGCCCAACAGCTGAGCATAGATTACAGTATTGCCGTGCACGGGCGTACCTTCAAATACATGCAGATAAGGAACACCCGTTGCATTCCGAAATACAGAAAGTTAAAGGCAGCAGACTCAAGAGAGGAAGGTCGTGGATGGGACGTGCTGAGGATGTAATACAAAGCGTGTGCCGATTACAGGATGTGGCAGCTGGTGCGGAATGGATAGGTCTACCCACAGATTTCGAAACTTGTTTGAGAGTAGTAATATCACTTAGCAGGGAATGCAGAGAATGGTGTCCCACAGCTGTGGAGAAAGAAGTGCAGGCTTTAATCAGTGAGAATACCAAAGAGGGGGATGTGATTATATACACTGATGGATCTGTAATTAGGCATGTTCGCAGTGCTTGGGCTTTTACAGCTCAGTGCGCAAGTAAAACGATCAAGGAGGAAAGTGGTGCCTTTGCGGTCACTACGAGTAGTATGACCATGGAGACTATGGCGGTGACCAAGGCATTTGAGTGGCTACGCACACAGAAAGTAACGCAGGTCTGCATATTGAGTGACTCTATGAGTATGATTAAGAAGGTACAAGTGGGTCTCGTTCGCGAACAGTGGATTGAGGCCTTGAGAAATGCGAGCTTGAAAGCGGTTACATTTATTTTCGTGCCGGGACATGTGGGCGTTCGAGGCAATGAAAGAGCGGATCAACTGGCATCGTGTGCGATTGTGGCAAAGGGCGATGGGGCAATGGATCGCGCTGACGTTTTGAACTCCTTAAGAGATATAACACGCGAGAGTGAGACTAATGTGGATGATGATTCCTTTTCAATGGCTAGGATTAAAGATCAGGGATTGAAATGCGGTGTTGCTAGAGGTGAACATTTTGTAGGGCGCAGAAGAATGATGGTCAACCAGCATAGGACCGGTACTGTCAGCAGAAGTGTGATGGCGGATACACTCAAGGAGAGATCGGAGCAACTATGGATGTGTCCAGTTTGCAGTGATGATGATCCGACGACTAACTAACTAACTAATATGTAATTATCTGAGTAACTGCCTAACGTATTAATGACATTTTTTCGCACAAAATATTATATTTGGTTAGACCAATTATATATAATTAAATATATACTTTATATTTGTGCATTATATCTAGTTTGTATGAGCGAATGAAACCATTTGAACTTTGTCGGACATACTATTCATTTTGTATGAAGAAAATACATTTTACCACTTCAGACAGAGATTCCTTGAGTTGATTATGCATAGGAGTGCCTACTATTACAATAATGTTTATAATAAATATTATAATAATAAACCACTTTTTCATATGTGTACCTGTTGTAGAGGATTTCTTAAATAATATGTTTGCCAGATACTCGTAACATTGGCTGTCACTGACAAATTATTGCGTTACTAAAATTATTTAGGCAGGCAGCACTTTCGGCAGATTGTACGCACATATGTGTCGTAGAAATGGAATTAACTTACAGACTAAGCTTAAAGTATACAAATCAGTGGTACTTCCAGTGCTTGATTCTTGATTAGAAACTGGCCTCACAGCACTTGGGCATTCCCATAAGTGCTACGCCCTCTTTTCCAGCAGCCATCCGATTCGATGGTGTTTCAAGTCTAATGCCGCTGAAACAGACGTCGTCATCAGGGCACAATTGTGGCCCTTGCAACAGATTCTTTGTTGTCTTCCAGGTTACTTCCAGTGCTATTATACGCTAATGAAACATGGAATGTGTATAGACGTCTATTGTCTTCTGTCTATTGTCTTTCCCCATTTGTTATCCACTCTTGCCGTTAAGCGTAGGAGTTGATTGGAGCTCGAGTGTGTTCCACGGCCAGAGTTATGGTATGACCGTGTTTGTTCGGGATGTCCCTGGCGTTTTCTATCCATATTTTTCGTGATCTTCCTCTGGCTTTGTAGCCTGATCGCATTTGGTTATATATCTGTACGGGCAACTTGACGTGATGGATTCTCATAATGTAGTCCAACCTCTTGATATGTTGCCGTTTTAAGTATTTTGTGCAAGGTGTTACACATATACTTTCCCAGATGTTTTCATTTCGTAATCTGTCGAGTCTGGTGACCCCTGAAGCTTTCCTAAAGCATTTCATCTCACATAACACTATATTTCTGCAATGTGAAGATAAGAGAGATCAGATTTGGCACTGGTAACACAGTGTTGGTAGGAATATACTGTAAATCACTTGTCTTTTAACTTTAATCTCGATTTTGGGATGAAGAAGTATAAACACCATGTGAAGAAACTCAATCACTTTCACACAACCTGTCTCAGAAAAGTTATGAACATCAGATGGCAAGACAAGATTCCAGATATCACTGTCCTTGACAGATCTGGTATCTCTAGTATTGACACTATCCTGATGCAGACACAGATTTGTTGGGCAGGTCGTTTGGTACGTATGCCAGATCATCGCATACAGATATTTCTCTATGGTGAGTTGGAGAAGGGTGTACAATCTCAAGTATTATATAAAAAAGGCCAAAAGAAGCTCTACATGGACTCGTTAAAGACCTCATTGAAACCCTTTGAAATAGATCAAGATACATGCACGTGCACAAAATAGATCTATACATGGTTGCTCTACAGTCAAAAATAGCGCATTATCTTGAAAAAAGATGAAGAATGCAGTAGCTCAACAGCGGAGAGTAGCTAGAAAATCAAGGATAGAAGTTAATCAGTATAGAGTGGTCATTTCATGCCCGAACTGTCAAAGAACATTTATAGCTCCAATAGGGCTCATTATCCATCTACGAACATCATCATTATGTATGGACATAATTCTAACTGAATTTTCAAAAGTCGATGCAAAAAAATGACTATAATGACTTATGATGGACGAACACACAACTGCGCTACTGTGATTCATTGATCAAACTATTTCTATAGGTATCACCACTTGGTGGTTCATAAATATCGTAATGGAACGTTGTCCTCTAATGTGCTTGTCAATATCAATTAGCAGATTTTGTTAATTTAAAGATATTTAAACTTTATCCGAATCATAATACGATGTCTTTGAGAAATAGATAACCAATCGTGGCGAAATGAAGGACCAACCATCATTCTTCCAATATTTCTCTTCTTCTTGTAACACATTGTTCTCACATTTCTTCTAATAATCCCTGGTTATATTAGAAAAGACAAAATTTGTAATTATTTTAACATTTTCATTTTAACATTATATTTTCTTGTGTTACCTGTAGCCCAGACTAATTATATTGGGTTTAAGTGATAATGGTAAGGTGGTAGACGTAAACATCTGTGACTATTTTCCTTGATTGCCTTTTCTATATGAAATATATGTGTATTATGTGTTATTCACAATACCAAGTAATTCAGTCTTCAGTGACGTTTCGTTGAATATCATGTTGTTTTTGGTCAGTAAAATCTTTATTACATCTTTAGTATTTGATGAATTAGGAACTTTATCTTCTGATACCACAGCGTCGTAATATGAAGTATTGTGTATTATAAAATAGGACAATTGATCCAAAGAAGGGAGTACATGATTCACAATCCAATCATGAAATACATTCCGTTCACCTCTTCATGATAATTTCTATTATCTATAGATTTTTAAACAAATCGATTTCAGTAATTTTAGATCATGATGGCTGCTTCCGGCATGTTCAATTATTAGGCACTAAATTGTGCTGCTTGGAACTAGTCTTATTTAAATATACTATATTATAACAAGCTCTTGTCATTTCTCTGACCTCGTGTAATTATTTACCTCTTCCCATAAATAAGGCTTATACCAACACCATATTTTATACAAGTGGATAGATTTGGAAATATATGTCATTATTCTTTCTTAACAAATTTGTTGTTCCTTAAAGACACTGCCTAATTATTGTGAAAAATATTGCACATTTCTCTTCGGATCAATCCCTTGTCAAAATTATCCACCACCCTTGGTCTGATTTCATGTGTAAACAACTTCAATTGGAAATTTAAGATTTTGCTTTTCAACGGTGCAATGATCGTTCACAAGTCAAGGCATTCCCAAGTCGTGGATATCATCTTGGAAACTTCGTGTGACGAGCCAGGAAAAGACAATGTGTGATTTCGTTGATAGAATTTAAGGTGCTAACTCGATAACATGGGATATTTAAACTTCCTTTACAGAATAAAGAGAGAGATAAGATGAAGACGCCTGGCTGAGTCACTACTGAGAATTTGAATACTTTTTCACCATAAAGTAGATTATCGTGGTGTTTGGGTCTTGGTGATGAATGATGGAGACAAATTCAAGTTACAAAAATACGAAATAGATATTACCTAAACAAAAACACACTAAAATTAGTGAATAACCTTCACGTTTACACCTAAACAAAAACACACTAAAATTAGTGAATAATCTTCACGGTTACACCTAAACAAAAACACATTAAAATTAGTGAATAACCTTCACGGTTACACCTAAACAAAAACACACTAAAATTAGTGAATAATCTTCACGGTTACACCTAAACAAAAACACACTAAAATTAGTGAATAATCTTCACGGTTACACCTAAACAAAAACACACTAAAATTTGTGAATAATCTTCACGGTTACACCTAAACAAAAACACACAAAAATTAGTGAAAAACATTCACGATCACAATATAATATTTTTCATGCCTCTCCTTCCTTTGATTTATGTTCAAATACTTAGATGCATCTTTTCTCGTATGCATCTTGCAAGTGTCCTGTTGTTAATGTTCATGTCATGTTGAACTCCCTTTTCAGGTTTTGAAATACAGTGATACATCCACCACGTCTTGCCGCACATGAGGAAGATGTGTATGATTTAATAGCTACACTTTTTAGTGTTACTAATATACCTTTCTAAGAGATTTTAATAGCACATTCTTGAATAGGGATATGGAAAAACCTTGACAAACTGCTGAAACGTTGCGTGTTGTAGAGTGAAAGAACAAAAAATCATCCGTCTGTTTAGATCTTCTGTGATTTTGTTATATTTACGGTAAAATCTTGTGAAACGTGAGTCAGTGTATGTTCTTTAACTCACTCACTCGCTCACTCACTCACTCACTCACTCACTCACTCACTCACTCACTCACTCACTCACTCACACACTCACTCACTCACTCACTCACTCGCATGCACGCACACACACGTGTAACAGGAGAGGGCGGGAGATCATCATGTTTTCTATCTCTATCTCCTATCTTGAATATATTTTTTTTAGTTTATCTTCTATACCATAATATGTGCGATGTCATTTGTTTATCTTTTATACCATAGTATATGCGATGTCATGTGTTTATCTTCTATACCATAATATGTGCGATGTCATTTGTTTATCTTTTATAACATAGTATGTGCGGTGTCTTATGTTCATTTCTATACCATAATATGTGCGATGTCATTTGCTTATCTTCTATACCATAATATGTGCGATGTCATTTGCTTATCTTCTATACCATAATATGTGCGATATCATGTGTTTATCCTCTATACCATAATATGTTCCATGCACGTTTTTGAATATTATAATTCATAGATATAAAAGAATTTGGTATAAAAGTTCTTTCTCTAACTCTGCAGCAATTAACTGGTACAATATAACTTCTTTTAGTAAGGTTGTATCACTTTACAACTCTTATGTAGTGGTTGTCTTCTTTGGGTGTTGTCTGGTTTGTTGGTGTTATGGTCCGTGGTTCATTTTCTTTCTTCTCCGTATAATGTTTCAAAATCGGGAATTTCTGTTGATTTATAAGTACTTCTTCTGATGTTCATTGTGCGATTATAAACTAAAAGAGGATGGTCCGATCTGAAACCTTAACTTAATCTTAACTTCTAAAAGAAAGTAAACTGTATTACACATATATATCTTTAATAACTACTTTCTTACATGGACATAAATTACGCGAGGACAATGTACGTTATGACATACAACACATTATTTCAGTCTTTATACTCACAGGAAAGAAGGCAGTTTATTCCCTGGCTATAGGCTGACTGCCTTTTGTTTCCAACATCAAATCAAGGGGTCTACCTCATCTATCCTACCTAAGTATCGCTAAAAAATAGTTCAAAAATTGACTGACAGTCACTGTAAATCTATCTTACAAGTTAATATTTCGCAATTGTCGCAGTTAATTATATTATTCGTCCGGTTATCCAAATAGGATCGAAAATAAAGTTGATGGTGACATTAATAATGTAGTGTTCACTGTTCAGAAACATGGCGCATCATTGGCCAGTGAACGTATAAAATTTAACAATGGGTGTGACTTTGGTAACATAGTTTATTCACTAAGCCATCTCATTGGCTTGAAAAAAACATCTCGCACTCCCAAAGACGATTGCTCCCAAGATAACGTTGAATGGTTGGGTCCACTTTATGTCAAGAAAATACAGCAGGCTCATCAAAATTTAAGGCCCCCGACTTGTTGTATTTCAAAACAGAGACGACAATTGAGTAATCCTTCACACATGTTCACTTGGTAAATGAGACGTCAAAAAGGCAGGAACTCTGGTAAGATTTCATAAAAATACGCTGCAGTTTCAAGAAAAGAAACTACAAATACTTCCTCTGAGATGAAAAAATAAGTTGGAAAAATGAGTAACCCTTCATACAAGTTCACTCGGTAAATAAGGCTTCAAAGGGGCAGAAACTCTAGTAAGACTTCATAAAAATACATGGCAATTTCAATCGATAAAGCTTCCAATAACTGCTCCGCAAATTTAGCTCTTCTTTTGGTTAATGGAAAGACACAAAATGCACCATTCTATAACACTGGGCAATCAATGATGCTTAAGAGATCTAACACCATCTCTGAAACCGAACTAATGACTAAGCGAATAATTGACTCTTCGGTGGTGAGTAATACACGCTCACAGTGTTTCCAGTGCTCTGCTGCATTGAGCATATGACGAGATGTGAGAATATAGCTTCTTATTTTCCCTACCTCTATTCTAAGACGAAGATTTCGTAGGATAGATTTTTCATTCTCTCGAATTTCATCACTTGTTTGACATTCTTTCTCTCTCTCTGGCCAAAGCATCAGAATATTTCATGGTCGATTATATTCTTTAAGAAGCAATTTCATCAAAGGTAAACCATACATGGTGTCACGTTCACAACTTCCTACACAAATACCTGATTAATTTATTCAAGTTGTATAAACAGATTAATAATCTTTCCTCTGCTTGGCCGTGTGGTTAGAAAGTGTTCTCAGACCATTGCGGTCCCGGGTTAAAGCCACGGTTGGGACAGGATTTGTTTCTCTGGGAGAGGGGCACAATAAAAGTCTTTCCTGTACATGTCGCGGTGTCTGTTATGGCAAAGTGGCTTTATTTCCACAGCCCATAGAAAGCCTCTCTGCACTTCTTCACAAGAAAACATGCAATAACGAAAGGTGTATATATGCTTTTATCACAACCTACGTCTACTCACTCATAATTTTAATATTCTGTGTATAACACTAGAATTTATAATATTCACTCTAAGACTTTACAATAACATATGAGCTCCTAACAAATCCAACGTGCGACAAATTTTCCCGATATTACGCTGTACAGCTTGCACTCCAATAATCCTCTTGATAAAAACTATAGAGTTAAAGGAACCATGCCCTGCTTCATGGACAGTTCCCCTATTAATTCTTTGCTACATGGCTGAACTGTTAATTAGTTGCTGACGAATGAAGGACAAACCACTCAAGATTGATTACCATCAGTTATGTTCATTTTTTGGACGTATTTTTGGATCTCAATCTTGCTGAATACTCGTGTATTCACGCTTTTGTCCGAAAATGTTTTCCTAGTAATCTAGTTTTACTCTAGTTGGCGACACTCAAGGTTGTCAACGATCTCTTCCAGAATATTCTATTCTTCTTCTTCGTCATACGCCTTTCGGCGGACTCTCTGAAAGCATTCCGCTGACCGTCCTGAGAAGGACGTATGAGGGTGATCTGCGTTGTGTCATGTTTTACAGCAAGCTGCGGTATCTGCGCCTTTCGACCTGACACTTCCGTCTTCAGCCAGCATTTTTATGGGCCGGGTTGGCACATCCGTATCTTCGGCCCCTAGTACTTGGCCAAGCTACAGCAGTGTTGATGCACTCCCGTTTCCAGGGCCACTGCGTGGAAGTGTAATGAGGGTCTTGGCCAGCTGTGTTTCGCTGAACCTGATGCTCGACCAGCTATGGAGCGCCGGCCTGTGCACTCTGGTGTCCATGTCATCTCTGGGCCCATATTCCTTTCTATACGGATCCTTTCTTAAACAGATTTTTACAATATTTTATTCTCCCCTACCATTCGCGTGATTGGGTCACGACGGTTGAATATTCACGCTAACTGACCCCGTCAATAACCCTGTCACGATAACACTTACTAAAAGTTATTTTCTTACGGTGTCTATTTTTTCTTCTTTACTTTTTAAAAGTACTATCTGGGCAAATTAAAGGAGAGCTGATTTTAGTATTATCTTTCGTCAATTTTCCTTATCCATCTCCCGGCAAACACGAGACAGTCTGTGACAGTCTGTCTGTGTGTGTGACAGTGTGTGACAGTCTGTCACACACACACGAACACACACACATACACGAACACACACACACACAAACACACACACACACACACACACACTTTGATTACTGTTAAAACTATTTCAAGACAAGACAGAGTACGTTTCATGTAAGCCAAAAGATATTTATTACAATATGTATGTATACAAATGTTCGTCCATTTCTATTTATTAATAGCAAAGATATACATTTTTATTCAATGACATTATATAATGAACAGACTAGGATAATAAACCCCTTCGTCATAACTCTCAACATAATTTCAGAATTGTTACTTAGTATTCATAAGTTTAATTGCCCAATGACGTATACAACATCGTACTAACATTATTGCTGTTAAAAAAGAATGCAAAGAACTAGTACACTGATTATTATTTCTCCCTTTTCCCGAACAAATGCGAACTGAAATTTAAAAACAAAGCCATAAAATAGGATAATTTTTACTGTACCCTTTCTAAAATTATCGTAACTTATATTCTAAACAAATGTATAAGATTCGTATAAAGTATTCCTTTTTCTTCTAAAGTTATTGCATTGCAAAAAAGTAATTGTAATGATCATATAAAACTCCTAAATATGTAATTTCCATCTAAACCGTCCAATCGTTATAAAGTTACGATTTTTCCCAGAGGGCATGCGTTTTAAAACGCATTATAACTATTTATTATTCAATTTTTCTAAGCCATACGTTAGTATATATATTCTTCGACTAGTATAGTTGGTATGGTAGAGTATAGTATAGTAGTCTTGGATCACCCTGGGGGACGGGGGTCTCTTAGTGCGTAGCACACAAATCGATGCAGACCTATCGACTCATTAATATGAGCTCAGCGACGTGATGAAAGCTGATTTAAAATATGCATAATATTAAAATGTTGAAATGCGGCCACTTCTCCCCGTAATGGACCACATTTAACATTGAAAGTTTTACTGTTTAAAAAATATAATGCATCAACGGAATTTGAGCAAGGTCCGCTCAGATGACACGGACTTCAAAAAGCTGTTTACTGAAGACTTTCGTTGTGTCCCACTATCATCTACTACATGAAAAGTGGTACAAAACCCATATGAATAATATAACCAATAGTGCGTCTATATATCATTGTCCAGAGAAAGAAATTGTGATCAAGCTTCTAAAACGTACAAGAATTATTGTTAATATTCTTCTCTTTTCCAACTACTGAATCTAATCGCCAAGAATTCATGACATTCTACATTGAAGAAACTCGTAGAACTGATGGTGAGGCTCATGCACGCGCAGTACAAATACACGCGCTGTGAAAGTTGAGGGCCGCAGAAATAGTACGCGTGCCATAAGTCTGACTGTGATACTGTGGAAAAATCCTGTAATCCGCATTATGAAAAGAATTAGAATTGCTAACTGGAACGTCACCAGTTTGTACAGGGGAAACAGCATACAGTAGAAAATATTATGAGACGATTAGACATAGATATTCTGTGATATGTCAACATATATAGGCTGACCAAGGATACTTTACAACCACAATTGATGGAATGTTCATATATTCAGGCAAAGAGAATAGTGGGCTCAGCAGTGTCGTTATATTACTGTCAAAAGATATCGCCAGAATACTTTTAGAATACAACACAATCAATGATCGCATAATGACAATAAGACTAAACAGAAGATGTAAAAATATCACCATCAAACATGTGCACCAACATCAGCAGCAGAAGACGAAGAAATAGACACATTTAATGAGGATCTACAAGAAACAATACATAAAACACCAAATCAAGAACTGTATGTCCACTGAGCCGCTAATATCTACATTTTGGAGACCCACTATGCCGAAAAGCCGCTCAAATGTACATTCTAATATGAATGCTCTATCGTGTTCGGCATAGCAGGAAAACCTTACGGAAACAAAGAATAATAATGGGGGATTTAAATGCTCAGGAATGACTACGATGCGTATGGGAGGAAAGCCATTCATTAGGGCCTTTCGCTATCGCCCAGAGGAACGAGAATGGAGAATGACTAGTAGATTTTTGCATAGACAACAACTTTACACTAATGAACACTCTATTCCAACAACATCCCAGGAGACTGTTCACGTGGACATCACCAGTTGGCAAAACAAACAAAAAATCGAATAAATTACACATTATTCCATTACAGATGGAGATCAAGCATTCTATGCGCCAAGGTCCTTAAGATTGCCAACTGTGACACAGACCAACGAACTTCTCATTGGCTGATGTCAAAATAAATCTTAAAAGGATTATAAAAGGTACTAGACCCAGTCGGTTTGACTCCAGCTACATACCAGCAGAGTATAGCTTTGAATTTAAAAAAATGTAAAATACTTTTGGCAGTATAAGAAGAATTATCACACGATGAACTAGTCAACTGTGCAAAAGAAATACGTGTTTCTACAGCACACAATCTTATACCAAGAAGAAATGTTACCAAGAAAAAAAGGCTATATCTCAGATAAAAGTCTCGAACTAATTGAAGGAAGAAGACAAATGAAGACAATGAATTACACTGAAAATCACAAAAATACAAAGAATTCACCACGAAAATGAGGAAAAATACAAGACAGGACAAAACAAATATATACTGGAGACTTGCAGCAACATAGAGGAGATGAACAAACAAGGAAGAAGTGATAGTATGCTCAAAGAGAGGAGAACTCTAGTATGCGACTTCAAGTCAGCACTAAATATCATTGAAGACAAAAATGGTAACAAAGTGACGTAAAACAAAGATATCCTGGAAAGATGGAATGAATACTGTAAGGAAATGTATAAGAAAGCCACAGAAATACGGAGAATAACACCAACAATATCAGTGAAATAGAACCAGAATCCAGATTAGGTGAAGTCAGAGGAGCCATTAAAAACCTGAAGAGAGGGAAATCTCCAGGGTGTGATAATATAACTGCTGGAATGATGCAGGCTGGAAGATATTTTCATTTCTGTGTTGTCTCTTATAAATGATGATATCTAATAGGGCCGTAGATACGGCTTTGGTGAGTGGAGATTTGTATCAAGTCAAAGATAAATGAACACAAAATGGAAGAACATAGAAGACCGAATACTACATGAAGACATGTGATGGAAAGTGACAGATCTGGATATATGAAAGTATCTACAAACAGAAAACAGTGAGTATATGCACAGTTTGTTTGCTTATTATAGAAATAGCTATAAAGCTAATCATCTCGTACTTGTGATATTTTCTAAATCTTTTGGGATTAATCTTCTTAATCGACGAGGACCCAGTTTTGCTCTGTATTAAATGTGTATCATTTGACGTATTCTCTACAGAACGTTGTCTTCCCAATGAACTCCATGAACCCTTCTCTGTCTTGGGCCATGTGTCTTGTATTTTCCAACAACGTACTCTTGTTATCTTTAATGTCGTCAGTGCATCGTCTTCTTGGTCTACCGTTATTCCTGCTCACAAGTGCTCTGCCATCCATTACTTGTCTCTCTAAACAGTTGTGTCTCATTATTTGACCAAACAAGTGCAGTTTTCTTTTTGTTATTGTGTTTAGTAACCAAGACTCTGGAATCTTCAATGTGTTTATAATATCTGAGTTTCTCTCTTTTTTTCCCTTTCATGATATTTTAAGTATCTTTCTGTAGAATTTCATCTCAAAGGCGTTGATTGTCTTTTCTGTTTTACTTAGGTCCACGTTTCACAACTATATGTTGCAACCAGAAAAATAGAAGTTCTTATCATTAGCAGTTTCGATTAAATGTTTCCTACTAGTAAATGTTATTTTCTGTTTTCCTAAGAGGAAAATAGTTTGATTTAATAAACCTCTACTTCTACTTTATGAATGGGTTAGATTATCTCGTATATGACACTCTTTGTTGGAACTGAATAATTTCAATAATCATTGGCAGACATCTCTGTATTAACTGAAACTTTGTCTTGAAACAAATACATTTTTGTAGAGAATATTATATTATCTTGTACTGCCTTTCATATACAATTTTAGTTGTCTATTTGAAACACAATCAAGATGTGATAAAAAAAAGATTACAAAGAGGAGTCTTCTGTTAATGAAAGTTATGTGGGGGGGGGAGAAATATAGAATATGTGGTAGTTGGAATTGACAGCAATGTATCCTGGTCAATTTCAGTTGTAGAAAACAATTGTTTATTGATATATAATTCTAATAGAAATTAATGTTTGGGCTAAAGGGTGACTATGATAAGAGTTGTTGGTGTCTAATAGAAAGTTGTGAGTGATTGTAAATGAAGTTACTTGTGACTATGTTAGAAGTTATTGGTATTTATAATAGAAATAGTGAGTGGTTATAATAGTCGTTCTGGATGGCTATAATACAAGTTATGGGCGGCTATAATGAAGTTGTCGGTAATTGTAATAAATTTCTGGGTGGTTATAACAGAACTTGTGGGTGGTAATAATAGAAGTAAGTTAGGGGTGGATATAATAGACGTTGTGGGTGGTTATAACAGAATTTGTGGGTGGTTATAACAGAAGTAAGTTAGGGGTGGATATAATAGACGTTGTGGGTGGTTATAACAGAAGGTATCAGTGTTTGTAGTATAAGTTGTGGGTGGCTATAATAGAAGATATGGGTGGTTATAATAGAAGTTCTGGGTGGCTATAATATAAGTAGTGGGTGGGTATACTAGATGTTCTTGGTGGTTATAGTACGCAATTCTAGTGGATATAATATAAATTATGGGTGGTTTTTAGTAGAAGTCGTGGGCGGTTGTAATAGTCGTTGTGGGTGGTTATAATAGACTATGTGGGTGTTATAGGAGAAGTTATAGGTGACTATAATGGAAGTTATTGGTGCGTATAATATAAATTAGGGGTTGCTATAATAGATGTTATGGGTGCGTATAATATAAATTAGGGGTTGCTATAATAGATGTTATGGGTGCGTATAATATAAATTAGGGGTTGCTATAATAGAAGTTGTGGATGGATATACTAGAAGTTAGGGACGGTTAAAACAGAAGTTTTGAATGGCTATGATAGGATCTAGTGTTGGCTATAATATAATTTATATATGATTATATTATATATTACGGATGCCTATAATATAGGTTGTGGGTGGGTTAACAACAGACGTTATTAGCGGTTATGATAGAAGTTGAGAGTGGTTATACTAGATGTTGTGGGTGGCTATACTAGTTGTGGGTGGCTATAATATAAGTTGTAGGTGGCTATAATATAAGTTTTTGGGTCGCTATAATGGAAGTTAGTATTTGGGTTATCTTAAATTTTCCATTTCTTCTGTCTTCAGCGTTCGTTCTCACACTCCTGCAGACTAGCAGGATGTAGTCCGGAGAACAGAATGCTTTGTGTCATGGTTTACAGCACAGCTACGATATCTGCGCCTTTCGACCTGACACATCAGACTTAAGCATGGTTTTAGGTCACTGACCCTATATGGAATGGTACAGCCAACTCCATCCCATAACCTCCTTAGTCGCCTCTTACAACATGCATTGTTACATTGCATTGTAAACAGTGTTGCTATTCTTTGCTTCCCTCTTGGGCCCCGGCAGACACGGGCGAAATTTTAAATTAATAAAAATTGTATAGCGTATTATCAGTGAAAAAATGTTTCAGTATGTAATGACTCAATCTATCACCATGAGTGTTATCTATTATGTTTTATGTAATGACTCAATCTATCACCATGAGTGTTATCTATTATGTTTTATGTAATGATTCAATCTATCACCATGAGTGTTATCTATTATGTTTTATGTAATGACTCAATCTATCACCATGAGTGTTATCTATTATGTTTTATGTAATGACTCAATCTATCACCATGAGTGTTATCTATTATGTTTTATGTAATGATTCAATCTATCAACATGAGTGTTATCTATTATGTTTTATGTAATGACTCAATCTAGCAACATGAGTGTTATCTATTATGTTTTATGTAATGACTCAATCTATCACCATGAGTGTTATCTGTTATGTTTTATTTTATGACTCAATCTATTACCATGAGTGTTATCTATTTTGTTTTATGAAATGACTAAATCTATCACCATGAGTGTTATCTATTATGTTTTGCCATCGCTTTCGTCTGGTAACAATTAGGGCGGGGGAATATGACCCGCGTGAAAATTCAACATGTCAAACCACATTTTCCCTCCAGAATGATTTTGAAAGGGATGCTATATTCTCTGGTAACTGCTCAGAAAACAGTAATTCAAACACCAATGGATTAAAAAAAGGCGTTTGAAGCTTCTCACACGCAAATAAGTCATTACGGTAACGTTCACATAAACAGATTGCCCATGTTTGGTCTTCACGATTAGCAGTCGTACTGTGCTGTGTCAGGATATTACTCCCTTCTATCTACAAAAAATCGTTTTGATTACACACTTGATCACATTAACAACAATGTTTTGTGTGTGTGAATTATCTACCATTATCTATCATGTTTTTTTGTAATATATATATATATATATATGAATATTTACTTATCAAAAAATAAGGCAGAAGTAGTGTTTCAAGGTATGTCGTAGATATCGACTAATGATAGTTGCTGACAACCTGCGACCTGTTAAAAAAAATTATCATTCAGGTATGTTTTGTCTTGATATTTTACTTTTGTTAAAAAGTTCTGATCATGACGAGGAAATACGGAAAATAAACATTAAACCTTTGTCCTTTTATGGCATACTCCTAGGTGGCGGGAGGCTAGACATATCATCATTGCAGTTGGGTCAAAAGATCTGACAGAAAAATGATGAACTTGTTGGCTCGATCAGAAGAAAAAATTATAAATTTGGCAGGAATGCAGGCGCTGCGGCTCTCTTTCGGGGCTGCTGACCACAGTACAGTTCAATGAAGAAATTCATATCATCAGCGTATGACTCCCAAAGGAGAACGAAGATGAACAAAAAGAAGTACAGAGCATAGAAAGCACAAATAAAAATGCGTTGTTTATTTCCATGCATATCCGGAACATATTTGTTATTGTCATCATCTCTGACAATTCCATTCCGAATATCAGAAATTTCAGTGAAGATATTGTTGGTTTATAGAATTTCAAAGAGCGTTGTGAATTTTTAAACACACTTTAACTGTACTTTTGAGATTGACAGAATGTCATATATCATTAATGATAACAAGAGATATACAAACATTGAACCATTTTAAAGCCAGCCAAGACGGATGTAATCTATATTTCTGAAGGCTTCTATTGGTTGTGGTTTTTGTTGTGACAAGTTGCAATATGCCCCATGTTGGTGATGAATATTGTGAAGTAGTTATGTGGATTTAATTATTTATTATGGTAGTAGGGAGAATTCCATGTCAAATAATTGTGTGCTGGAAAAGGGTCTCATGTAGCGTGTGTTGATTTAACCGATGGAAAATATTTTTATGTGAACAATGAAAATTGGCACGATTGACAGAAAAACAACCAGAGATGGACACGCTTCGTTTCCTCCTATTTAAACATATCCATGGGGGTAATTCTTGTGACATTTCTGTACACATGAAATTTAGTGCAGTTTTATGAATAAACACACTCTGGTTTAAACCCATGGTGGTTGGTCAGTCTATTAGAGAATACCTCGTAAATTATGCATGAATATCGTTTCTGTTTCTCTCTGGTTGCCCACACTCCTTAACCGCCTCTCAAGCACCCCGTGCTGCGCACTTCGGGGTAATCACACATAACATTAACCTCTGGTTGTGCATTTGTATGTTTCCGCTCTCTCTAAAACACATGAACAAACTTACGAGCAATTTAAGCCAGGAAGTACGTTGTACTGCAGAACATTTCAGCCATATATACCCAGAACGTCAGTTCTCAGCCTATTTTAAATTTGGATAGCCTTTCCATGCCTCTGACAGCCCTACTATGTGTCGCCAGGAAACAAGTGTGTCTACCACCAATTATCCCCTTAGACCTCGTAGGCCAAAACATATGCCAGGGTGATAGTTAAGTTCCCAGGTTGCAACACGTAGAACGAAGTTGAACTTGGGTTGACTACGTCTATTTAGTACGAGCTGTTCGGTCGTCAGTAAATTGGTCTCGAACAAAAAACGGTATATTGTTCCCAGTGCACAAAAAACAAAAACATTTTAAAATCTAATAGCCTTGTTCCACTATAGAAAACACTCAACAGTATAAATGTACTAGGGTTGAGTATCCATTTTAGCTAAGTTTATGTTAATTGACAAAGTGAATATCTCGTTAAAGATTTAGTTTCTTCACAGACTGTTCTGTGATCTGGTACCAATTGCAATTCTGTTAGTTACCTATGGAAGACGACTTATTCTCGACCATGGACACTCTCTTCGACATACCTTCATCATTCGTTGTCCCAATCATATTTCCCTCTGTACTATTCCCTGCCATGCAAAACCTTTGTACTGTATACTCATATGTGGACCACGCTTCTGCGGGGACTCACCCAGAATCTTTCCCACTGAGACTGTGCGAAAAAAACAGTATCTCAATCAAGGTTTACAATAGTATTAATGAAAGTACTGTGCTCACATTATGTTGCTGTAGTGATGGAGAGGTGCTATATAGATATATCTATACACGGAAATAAGTTTAAATGTTACCAATTGTAAGCCCGACATACTAACAATAAGACACTAGGTCAGACAACGTGTCGATCGTAAACTTTCACAAGAACGAAAATCAAGAAACAAATATAAACCTCCATGAGAACAGACTGAACAGAAACTTTGACATAGAAACAACACAGCTTAAATGAGAAGAACGGGGGAAACGGGAGACGTTGGACATTATATCCTGATAATCTATCGGTCTATTCTCTTTTCTCTGCTTATGATGTAAGGCGTCGCAGGATTAAATGAGGATTGTGTTTTCGGCTATGACACGTTTGGTCGCTTGATATGCTGTTGTGACGTCTGAGAATGTTGACAGCTCCTTCAATCCACGGTCCTCTTGGTCTGCCTTTATATCGTGATGTTCCTATTTTCATGATGTATGCTCTTGTCGCAAGCCAATAAGGATTCATGCTCATTAAGTGGCCGAATAATGTTAGTCTCCGGTTTTCAACATCATTGATCACAAATATTGTTCCAAAGGTTCTTGTGATTTCTTCATACCTCGCATGATCTCTTCTTGTTCTGTGTGCTGTATTTCTGAGATATCTCACTTTACATGTAAGAAGCTTTTTCTCTTGTTCTTATGTCATTGTCCATGTTTGACAATGATAACACAATGTTGGTATGAAGATCGACTTTATGATTTGCCTTTTAATTTCTGGATAGATTTGTGTTTCAAAATTGGTGTAAGTTCATAATTTATGTAGTTCGCTTTTTAATTTTGTCTCGAGCTCTCCGTCTATTCTTCTGTCATCAGTAAAAATGCTCCGGTGATATTTAACTTCCTGCAATTGTTTCAGTGATCTATCAATGATCTTTATGCTGATTTATTGAGTTCTCTGCTGATAGACATTACTTTCGTGTTTTCTGTATTGATCTTCATGTTGTGATTGAGGCAGCTTACGTTGAGTAGGTTTATGTGGGCTTACAGCTCTTCGCTTGAACTGTTGGGTCTTTATAGTGACATTATCAAATGTCACACAGAGAAAACATAACCTAACGACATCTGAGGAATTCGAATATCAATAATTACAAAATATGAAGGAAAGTCTGAATCATGAAATCGATTTGCAGTGATCCGATAAAACAGTACCCCATAAAACCACCACATTCCCTTTATTTTATGTCATCAATCAATCGAGTGTCATATCGAATGACGTAGGCGATTATGCTTCTCCACAAGTCTTTGTCTCTTGTATTCTTAATAAGTTCAGTTTGTGACTTATTTGTGTGCTACAATCACAACCTATCAGGGAATTTCTCTCTTTGTCTTCCTATGTCTTTTCTTCCCTTGATATTGTCAGTGATTCATCATCATCATCACACCCATAACCCTTCACAGTTCTAGGGTTGTTACTCTGGAAACACCAACCAAAACATTTCACCGTGTCTCTCTGCTAACAGTTCTTTATTTTTTTCATGTCGAAAAATCTTAATCGTGTCGAATCTTTAATATTATCATTCCACACTTTTATCCTATTTCCTATTCTTCTGCTCCCGTCAACTGTTCCGGTGATAACTAGATTTTCAAATTTTACTTTTCTCATTACATGCCCTAAAAATCTAGGTTGTATGTTTCTAATTTTTCGCTATTATTTGTCGTTTTACTCCAGCATCTCTAAGAACTACTACATTAGTTTTCTTGGTTTTCCATGAAATTGTCATCATTCTTCTTAAAAACCACACTTTTGTTTACTGTCTATGGTTCGCATCCATAAAGAAGAATTGACTCAATATAACATCCTAGCACTCGAACTCGTGTATGCGTTAAAATTACACCATTGCATAGAATGTTTATCACTTTTTGAAATGTTGATTCGGTCTATGCTATCCTGTTATTCTATGCCATAGTTCATAATAAATCAAAGAAATATCAGTGATTTACTAATAACACTATCAGGAATAACAAAAGTCTGATGTCTCCCTATTGTAATCAGGGATTAGGGTAGACCCGTACGGAGTGGCATTTTGGAAGCTTACTAAGCTATTATAAATAATATTGATTGCCCTCCAGAGACACATTTGACACCGAGGCGCGCTCACATTGTGATAATGTAAGCGATCTTTCACCGTTATAGACTCTTCACAGAAAGGAACACACGAGTAATAGATATATATGGCGCTAATGATTCCATTACTTATACATTGAATGATACCATTCTAATAGCTTTGTTGTATTGTGTTAACAGATTATATATTATCTGCTGCTGCTACTGCTACTACTACTACTACTACTACTACTACTACTACTACTACTACCACTACTACTACCACTACTACTACTGCTACTACCACTACTACTACTACTACTACTACTACTATTACTACTACCACTACTACTACTACTACTCCTACCACTACTACTACTACCACTACTACTACTACTACTACTACTACTACTACCACTACTACTACTACTACTACTACTACTACTATTACTACTACCACTACTACTACTACTACTACTCCTACCACTACTACTACTACCACTACTATTACTACTACTACTACTACTACTACTACTACTACTACTACTACTACTACTACTACTACTACTACTACTGCAATATAAAAGTAGAATGCGAAAAGTTAATTATGCAGAAAAAATTAAAGAAAAACATGGCACCGCACATAGAACAACTGAAAAATTCAAAGAACATGTTCTTGGAGGCTGTAGTGGAACCATATTATTTTCTTTGGGTACAGCTCTGATATAAACTATTGGAATAACGTTCGCGGTTGAAGGAAGCGTTCCTCACCCTAAGAGATGCATTTTTATTGCAGAAAGAAGAAAAAATCTCACCTATTATAGAACATAAATACTTCTTTAGCGAAGTACAAAATCATAGGTCTCAAATAATTATTTCGATAATATACAAACAAACAAGAAACCACCGGAGACACCTCAATGATGTTATTTAATTAAATATAAATCATTGGAGAGAAAGCTAATTTTAATTTTTTTCACACGCACATCAGGTATAGAGATTTGGCATGATTGAATTCAGATTTGCACACGTGTACTTCATCCTTTCCAACACAGCAGCATTCCCTCAGCCAATATTAGCTGCGCAGATCGAGTAAGTTCATAGACGCTAATCAGCAAGTATCTCAGAAAAACAATATGTATGCAAGTCATTAGCGATTGGTATTGAACCTGCGGCACTTTAAAAATACATCACCACTATGTCACAAAGAACTTCAATTATTTTCAACTTTTTACTGAAAAAATAATATCAAACAATGAATGATATCACCGGCATACACCGTGCCAGGTTCGAAACCAAGTCGGACAAAAATAATCAGGGTTGTGATTTCTCGTTTGACACAACTACTCCTCCAGTCGACTCAGCTGTAAATGAGTACCGGACACATGAGTTGGGAGAGGTAAAAACAGCAAGAAAGGGAACTGGTCGTCCCACCTAGCAGTTAGTATATGAAGAGTTGTCTTCATCCCCATGATGCTATGGGACCTGCCTTTACCTTTCAAGATATGTTACTTTCTCTAGGGACCTGAATGCCAATTTCAAATTTGAGAAAATCGTTTATGCGGAAAATATAATTGGAATAAGCAATATATTATATAAACAGTTGAGGATTGTTAGAGCTAATTTTACATACCAGACAATCCCAAAGATTACTTCAACGGAAACATGTTACAATAACTCTGAATACGACACTAAATATAACACTCCCATATAACTGAAATAAAACTTATTATATAACACTACTATAACTCTTTTAAAACACCTCTATACTATTTTTCACCCATCACAAGTGATGATGACTATTTGTTGCATGCTCTTTATGAAATTCAGTTCTAGGCATGTCCTTTGCTATGAGTTTGTAGGTGGCTGATAAGCTCTATGGAGGCCCCAAAGTCATTTGTACAGTTGGGGCATGGAATGATCATTTTTAATAGTTTTTAAAATCTGTCATCAAGTTTTTATCCTGTCTTCACAGTTGACTTGCTGTATAACTATTTTTTTCCCCCACAAAAAGATTGCCTTTTTCAAAATTGTAGAGCGCCTTGTAGCTTTCATTCCTGCACTATTTGCCATGTGTCATGGTTTATGTCATATTTTTCCTCGAAAACCTTAGTCCTTCTAACGCCTCTTTTGTCCACCTTGAGAGAGCATTCTCTTCTTTATATCACCAATGAGGAATATCTCTTGTAGACGGTGATCTGGAATAGGTATCACATTTTGTAACACATTTATAATTATTTATATATTATTTATTTTCCTATGTGTGGACTGTGACCCACGCCTGACTATTGAATTTACATGGGCTGAACTCGTAATTTTTGTGGAAGGTGTGTGGTTTGGGGGGTCTAAACTATCTCCTCCCCCATAGAAAATCATAACAGTCCTTTTAGTACCCAGAACATCACCAAAAACAGGATAACCCTCTTTCTTTAGTTTCCATACGAAAGATCACATAAAATGTCATGAAAAGTACAGTATTAAGCACGGAAATGTACGAATGACTTTTTTTTAACCCCCCCCCCTCTCCTGTTACTGAAGATGTATCCACTGTAGTGCAATAAATCACACACATGTGAAAGAAAATAAAGGTATGTTCTAAATAACAGATTCTAGAAAATAGAACTGCAAATACACAGTTAAAAGACAATAATTATTAGAGCAAAGGCACTTAATTAAAACCAAATCATACTTTTTAAAACATCGCTACAGGAGGTATGATCATAAACATACCTTGGAAGCTACACACGAATAAAGAAGATGGCAAAATAAGATTATGAAATGCATTACAAAACGTTACTTCATTGTGAGAAAAACCTTGTGATTTAAATACATAATGAAGATTCATTATACTGGTCTTTAATTTGACGCTGCTGTGAGAAGACAAAAATATATTGTAAAAATAAGTGGGGAACAACAAGGTTTTTGTGAAACTATAGAGGAATGTAAAATATTTTGGTATTTTTCGTTTGGTTCATTTCTATGAAAAATAGCTCGATATGTGTGATGTGGTCATAATCACGCTCTTTCAGTGAATATTGTCATTGAATCATTCTGCTATCTAAGAGATTTTACACATCAAGAATATATATCAAATCTTATAAGAAAACGTGGATTGAAATATGTGGAACATGTACCAAGTCTAGATGAAAATGTATTAATGTATTAAACAAACGATCACTCAAAAATTGGAACAAAACATGACAACGACAATAAAATGTGAAAACATTAAAGTTAACTGTTGTACACGTTCACGTGGTGTGAAAATCACTCACTGAAATCAACAATTCAAGGGTGAAAATAGGTCGTGTTTTTGATAGGATTTTAATAATTGCTGATATATAATTTTATGTTGGGTCAAAAGGTATGAGCCCATGGACCGCTGAATCAGCAACCAACCAACCATAACTTTATGTCTCAGGAATGGTCTGCCACCAACTATTTACCTTTCCGAAAGTTCACTAAATTACATTTGCTGTGGGATGTTGTTGGTATTCATTCTTCGCACGTGAAGATCTGTATTAATGTCACCTCCGGGACACATAGTTCTCACGTTCTATCTGCGTGGTTTGCATGATTTGAGTTTCGTGCTATGTTTGGGCAACTGTTATGGATAATGTAACTTGCCAATTGTGCATATGTCATCTTAAATATAATTGAGCATATAACTTTTGTGTTAACTTCTTTCAAGATATTTGCATTACGATTTTTATCTACCCATGTTGTCCATCCATATGATTCTTCTAGCAAGCAACATTACTGCTGCTTAATTGCTTAGAATTCTACAGATTATGCAAGCTCTATTGCATACAACATGATTGAATCATACAAATTCTTTGAACTCTATTTTTGTCTTTATTGTCTGCGTTGAAAAAAACATTCTACATGAAACAATATTCCTTGTCTGAAATTTTTCCACTATATATATATATATATATATATATATATATATATATATATATATATATATAGATATATATATAGATATTTATATATATATAAAACGTGTCCCATAACGTTGTCGTCACTGCCAATCTGTAAGACTCTCAGTTCTGTGCAAACTGCCCAACTTCTACAAGTGTATTGTTCAGAAGTACTTCAATGGCATGTGTCCAGCGCAGTCAGGTTTTGCTACTTGTTCTCTTTCCTGAAACTTTACCCTCCATGATGAATATTTCTGGGGTGCAAAGGGAACGCATTGCTCTCGGCGGACCCAGGGTTAGCAGATAACCAAGATCCCAAATGTACCTCCTCGCGGTGCACCCTGGAAACAGAAATACAGCAGATCGAGCTGATTCTGGCCAAATCATTTGGGGATCGTGTCCGAGAATGTGGAGGTAGCAGATGGAAAGAGATTTGAATGCATAAAAGACAGATAATATCTCCGACACCACCAGCAACACCACATACAGCGACACTGTCGACATACAGTGAAACTAGTTTGTCCAGTACAAACATTGGAGGGGCGGCCAATGAAAAAAAGCATGAAAAGGTGGATGCTTGGCGAAAGACAGATATATTTCATACTGAGTATAATGGAAAAAAATGAAATGGCAGAACAGCGCTAGAGGGCAGTGCCAACTGCAAATAGATAGTGGAAACGATTACGGAAATTGGAACTTCAAGCTCTGTTAGCTTCTAGTTACTTGATCTCCTTATAGGCAGAGACCCATACCCAATAATGGGCGTCTAGCAAAACAAAAAGACCTGGCCTTACTCTAATGTCGAGTCTTCCTATACCGGAAACATTCTCGCAAAGAGAAAGGGTGCTGTAACCGATAGGCTCAGGCAAGAAAGGGACAAAGATGGCAGTCTTGGCCCAACTCTACTGTCAAGCTTTCCTATACCGGAAATACACTTGCAGAGAGAAAGGGTTCCGTACCCGATGGGCTCAGGCACACAAAAAACGACGACGAGTTTAACCCTGGCCAAACGCTACTTTCAGATTTTCCTATACCGGAACACACTTGCATAAAGAAAGGGTTCAGTACCTGATGGGCTCAGGCGCTATTGGGACAAGGTCGCTCAGCTCGAGAACGCCTTGCTCTCAAACGCGTGGTGTGAGACTCGAACTTGGGCAAGGGGTTCACAATGTCGGTGAAAATACACCTCGGCTAAGAGGGCGAAAGAGCCAGGGTCCAACTCTTCTGTTGAGTTCTTCTTCTTAAGGAACCAGGCCTACAGATGAGAAACGGTTCAGTACCCGATGGGCACCGGCACAGTACGTCCAATTAAACGAGGCAAGTTCATAGACAGTGCAATGCCTCGTGCGAGACTGACGTGAGCAAAAATCGTCTGGGCGAAGAGTCACCACACACATGCGTGCCTGGCGACAGATAGGGAGGCTGTCACGGCTAGTGTAGCCCACCGGAATTGTCAAGGCATGCCGAAATCGGATGTACTAGGCCTACAAGGCGCATAACAGTGGCATAACGTAATCACGATCCCGGCGGAAATCACACGAATATTCGTGCTGGTTACAATGGAGCGAACTAAAGAAAAAAAATTAATCTTTCTAAACCATTGATATATATATATATATTTCTGTATCTAGATATGTGTGTAGTATTTCTTGGCTATAGTATCCTCAATGTAATTTCCTTTATCTAGTTTTCAGTTTTCTTTATGTAAATTCCTCTATTTAGTTTTCTTTTTTCTCTTTTCCTGCTTAATTTTATTGATGTAATTTCGTGTATTTAGTGTTTAGCTTGCCCTCTTTTTGCCATTGTTTCCTTGATATATTTACCAGTAATTGGTTTTCTGTTTCTATTTTTCTGTTCATTCATTCTGTAAATTTTATACGGAGCAAATTCTCAGCTGATCCGTTTCTGAGCTTAGTTATTTTCTCTATTTTTGTCTTCTCTGTTTTGAGTCTGCATCTTCTAAATAAGCTTTGCTATTTTGTAGTTTTGACAATTCTACTTGAATTAACTTCTTACAGAAAAATATTTTTATTAATCATATATAAAAATTATTTAAGCTAATTTTAATTTGGGAATGTTTGCTCTTTTGTATTATTTATGATGAAATGTATCAAATTTGTTTTGTATAATGCCAGCTGGCACTGAAGGTGAACGAAAAAGAAATATCGTTAATCATGCTGGATATAATGCATAACACATGCAGCCAACAATAAAAATAGGGACTATGTAAATGGCAGAAAGATCAGCGAATATCTGACTATTTGCGTTTTGGTTTGTTGAGGTTGCCAGGATGTTTTATGGAACCTTGGGGATGAAACACAAATATGCAATGTATATTGTTGATTGATAATGAAACAGGAGGAAATTGTGCAGAGAATATAACATATAAACTGCACATAATATAACATATAAACTACACATAATGTAACATATAAACTACACATAATATAACATATAAACTACACATATTCATATTCGAACATTTCTACGGTATCTGTATTTAATAGGTACAACTGAACTGTTAATCAAGGGGAATAACATGCTTTCTCCAATTATAGTGTGTAATTCCGTCTTTGCGAAAATGCGTATCTGGTGCAACACCGATACTAGGATATATTAAGAGACAACAGATGAAATGGTTGTCACACGTCAGCGGACTGTCAGCAGGCAGTGTTTTCCAACAAGTGATGTTACACAGACACAACGGCCGTAGACCTAGGGTTAAACCACGAAAGTGTTGACCACCGAAATTAGGAAGGAAAAAATACCTCGATATATATATATATATATATATATAGAGAGAGAGAGAGCAAGCAAAGGCCGTCTCAGAACATCTTTTCTACCCCTGGAGAGGAGGGTTGAGAGGAAGATCATCTAACATCGCTAGAATGTTCTCTACCATAGCTAGAATATCCTCTACTATAGTTAGAATATCCTCTAACATGACTAGAATATATTCTAACATGGCTAGAATATCATCTATCATGACTAGAATATCCTCTACCATAGCTAGAATATCCTCTACCATAGCTAGAATATCCTCTACCATAGCTAGAATATCCTATATCATGACTAGAATATCCTCTACCATAGCTAGAATATCCTCTACCATAGCTAGAATATCCTCTACCATAGTTATAATATCCTCTACCATAGCTAGAATATCCTCTACCATAGCTAGAATATCCTCTAACATAGCTAGAATATCCTCTACCATAGCTAGAATATCCTCTATCATGACTAGAATATCCTATACCATGGCTAGAGTATAATCTAACATTGCTAGAATATCCACTAACGCGACTAGAATATCCACTAATGTGACTATAATATCCACTAACGCGACTAGAATATCCACTAACGCGACTAGAATATCCACTAATGTGACTATAATATCCACTAATGTGACTAGAATATCCAATAACGTGACTAGAATATCCACTAATGTGACTATAATATCCACTAATGTGACTAGAATATCCACTAATGTGACTATAATATCCACTAATGTGACTAGAATATCCTCTAACATTGCTAAAGGACGTGAAAAAACTATGTCATAACAGTAAAGTAGATATTCTCGCTACATGATGATAGAACGGGTGAGCGATTTGAGTTTATCCCTCTTATTCTATATGAAATTTGGTGGAGTTTATCCCTCTTATTCTATATGAAATGTGGTGGAGTTTATCCCTCTTATTCTATATGAAATATGGTGGAGTTTATCCCTCTTATTCTATATGAAATGTGGTTTAGTTTATCCCTCTTATTCGATATGAAATGTGGTTGAGTTTATCCCTCTTATTCTATATGAAATGTGGTTGAGTTTATCCCTCTTATTCTATATGAAATGTGGTGGAGTTTATCCCTCTTATTCTATATGAAATGTGGTGGAGTTTATCCCTCTTATTCTATATGAAATGTGGTGGAGTTTATCCCTCTTATTCTATATGAAATGTGGTGGAGTTTATCCCTCTTATTCTATATGAAATGTGGTGGAGTTTATCCCTCTTATTCTATATTAAATGTGGTGGAGTTTATCCCTCTTATTCTATATGAAATCTGGTGGAGTTTATCCCTCTTATTCTATATGAAATGTGGTTGAGTTTTACCTTATGCTTCAGATTGATATTTCTTCATGTACAATTAACATTGACATATTAAGAGAAATGAGTAATGTTTTACATTAGTTAACATTGACATATGAAGAGAAATTAGTAATGTTTTACATAGTTAACATTGAAATATAAGATAAAAGAGTAGTACATTTTAAAATTAACATTGCCATATGAAGAGAAAAAAATAGTACATTACACAGTTAACATTGCTAAATGACGAGAAACGAGTTTTACACTACACAGTTAGAAGAGATAAAGAGGATAGTAGTATGACACCCAAAACCATACAGGTAGATATAATTGAGAGTGATTGGGTATACCTTCAGGAAATAAACGCTCAACAGAGACCAGGCATGTATTAGAATATAACCCACCTGGAAAAACAAAGGTAGAAGTGTAAAAAACATCTTGCAAAAACCGGTGAAGGAAAAGGATAGATGATAGAGTACAGATTACCTTAGAACTGTGGAGAAGAGTGGAGGTTTAAGGAATATCTCGCAAAAGAACGGTGAAGTAGAGGAGTTAAGAAAGCTCGCATTCTGATAGTCAATGCTAATCAAAACAGGATAAAGTAACGTGGATATTGAGTGCAGTACTCCCATACTCCACTGGGAGTTGAATGCTTTATTGATAGTAGTAGTGAAACTTTGTGAGATATAATGGAAACTGTCAGTTATAGGAGCGGACTTACATTCTCTTGAGAATATATAGAGTTGTTCGGCACAAGTCGCATTACAAACTTGCAAAATATTCATAACATTTTTATGGTTTATACATGTTTCATAGAGATGGAGATAAACGAAACACAGGCCGGTTTCAGATCGAGCAGAGGAACAAGAGATCACATTCTTAACATGAGATTGATCATAGAAAAGTGTAGGGAATTCTCAAATGACCTGCACATGTGTTTCATAGATTACTCAAAAGCGTTCGACTGCGTCCAACACCAGAAACTATGGGAGATGATAAATAGCACGGGTTTCCAAAGACATCTGATTCATCTAATAGAGGAACTTTACCAAGATCAAAAGGCTGCAGTGAAGTAGAGGACGATCTCTCAGAGTGGTTTGAGGTACAGAGTGGAATAAGTCAGGGATGCACACTCTCCCCATACGTGTTCAACATCTACGCAGGAAGTATAATGAGGAATGTGTGAGAAGACATACACAACGCTGACTACCACGATTTAAACATTGGTGGATTTCTAATCATGGAACTACGCTACGCAGACGACACAGTACTTCTTTCAAATGATATAAAGGGATTGGAACAACTAATCACGAACACAAATAAATATAGCGAAGCACAAAACTTGTATTTAAACACGCAAAAAAAATAAATCATGTCAACAGATATAACAGACAACCAAATATCAGAATAGACAATACCGAGATAGAATGTGTGGATAAATTTGAATACTTAGGAGAAAACATCCACGGTGCAGGAGACTGCATGGCAGAAATAAGGAAGAGATTGACATTGGCATATTGCAAAATAACACGGCTGAAAAACATTTGGAAAACCACAAAAAAGAAACGAAAGTGCTAATGTTTCGAACTTTTATTTTCCGGTTGCAACATACGGCTGTGAAACATGGACGCTAAGTAAAACAACGGCAAAGAAGATCAACGCATTCGAGCTGAAATGCTACAGGAAGATACTTAGAATATCATGGAAGGATAAAATCAGAAACTCAGATATTATAAACACATTGAAGATTCCACAGTGTTGGTTACTAAACAAAATAACAAAAAGAAAACTACGACTGTTTGGTCATATAAAGAGACACACCTGTTTAGAAAGACAAATAATGGAGGGAAAAGTACCTGGATAGAGGAGAAAGGTCAGACAAAGAAGACGATGGACTGACGACATTAAAGATAACATGAATACATCGCTAGAAAATTGGTATCTTAATGTTCTTTATTTTTGCTATCAACATTGCAAACAAATGTTCTAAAGTAATGAAGATTCATTAAGCAGGTCGAGTCTCAAATTGTAATGATTCCAAACAGTGTTATATGATAGTTACAGCTTCCATAAAAGCACCTGCTAACCACCTGGTCTAGTAGACTAAGCAATGGATGTTTTTCATAAGGTTATTTTAGATGGACGCAAGTTAAGATGATTATATCAATAAAATAGAAATATTGGATTTCTGTAACACGATCTTACTTTATTAATCTAATAGAAATCGAAACTCTGCAATAGAAAATAGAAACAGTGAGGTACAGAACATGTTGTCAGGTTGTATTACAATTAGAGGAGAGTACAAGAGAGAATGCGGGAGAAATAGAGAGAACGCAGGAATACTTAGAACATTTGCGAGTTAAACATGATAGGATGGTGTTCGAGAAATGAAAGTCTAGACACGCAAAAGCAACATTACACAGGAAATCTGGCATACACTCACAGGCACGCACGAACACACATACGTGAACACGCGCACGTACACACACAAAAGCACGCGCCCAGATGCACACACATACACAGATAAATAAACACAAACACGTCCACACATGCACACGCGAACGCACACACACGCACACAAGCACGCGCGTGCGAAAGAATACAAAGAAATGTAATGTAACAAAACAAACCGCGAAGTAAAATACTATGAATACATGAAAATAAGAAGTCTTGCACCTATAACGTGAATATATGTGATCATTGACATCATCTGCCAGCAATGTTGTACGATTTACGTTTTCTAACTGAGACCCCCTGCTTAATAATGTCAAAAATCACCCCCTCCCCCACCAAGCGCGCTTAAAACATTTGTAGCAGAAAACTGCACAATTGTTTTTATATTTTTGGAAAAATTGTTATAGTCAAACAATTTATCAGTTTATAAAATACATTATTAATGACATCGAGTCTGCCAATCACCTTCCCACCTTATCAGCTGTCAAACGTTTTCTGAACCTTCCGTAATTTTTGAAATAATGTATAGAAAAAATCAGCAGTTGAACTGCTACAAAGTATTGTAGATATAACTTTCTGGAGATCAATTATCACTACTGACACATGGCGCATGATGATGATGATGATGTAATAAAATAAATTGCATTAAAAAACTGCACTTAGAAAATAGTTCTCCCAAGATAAAATAACAAATATAACTCAGAAACTATTCTATTGAATTGGATGAAAAACTAGAAAAGAAATAGCTGTTCTAAATACGTTATTGATGAATATATGCATTTTATAGTATGAAAAGTTCATAGGAAAATATATCGTTCATAGATCACATATGCAAGTATGTGAAAATATTGCCATCATCAATTGGCAGCATATTAGTAGTAGTATGACTTCGTTAACATGTGGGATTATTTTATGATTGATTACAACGTGAACGATTATGTTCACGGGAATGTTGACATTAACTCACACCACGCTACCTCATTTTCTAACCGTGATTTCAGAAATTAGCGCTATACGCCAAAGTTAGAACAATATACAGGTGCGGCAATAATGATATATGTTGAAAGAGCTGTAAAGTGAATGTTATTGCACGTAATGTAATTGTAATATATCTATTGTATTGTTTTTGCTTTTGCTGTTAGACATCGCATGATTGAATGACTATCTATTTTTGTGCTATGGTACTAATATTACAGTCTCAAAACGTTAGTAACTTCATCAATCTACCTTGTTCTTGGTCTTTCTTTGCCTCTTGATGTTTCCATTATCATATTGTATGCTCTTGCTGCTAGCGAATATGATGTTCATTCTCATTAGGAAGCCTAACCATTTCTATCTATGTTTTTCGATATATTTGATCCTTGTACGGTCTATTCTTGATCGGTTTTCTGCTTTTCTTAGATATCTCATTTCATAGGTAGTAAGCTTTCTCTTTTGTTATTTAGTTTGTGTCTATGTCTGACATGGATAGCACAATATTGGTATGAAGATTTAATTTATTATTTGCCTTTAGTTTCCATCAGGATATATTTGTGTTTGAAAATTGGTTTTAGTTTATAATTTACGTTTTTGGCTTTTTGAATTATTGTTTTGATTATTGTTTTTCAACTGTCGTCTGCAAACATTCTCCACGATATTTAAATTCTTGTATTTGTTTCAATTGTTGATCCTTTTGTTGATTGTATTGGGTACAATCACTAATTTTCACGAAACTGTGAATATTAATGTATAATGATGCTGAAACCTGAAGTCTTTTTCATAAGTACTAAGAGATGAACTGTGTAACGTCTTGCATATACGTAGTAAGCGGTACAGTAGATACAACTTTACTAAAAGGTGAGGGGTGGGGAGAGTTACTAAATAAGTAAATACTTTTCACTTTGTTTGGGATGATAATTTTGGGGAAAAGAAATATCGGCTCGGTATGATGATATTGTTTTTTTGCTTCATTTCATGCTTTCAGGAAACATCCCAATGTAAAATCTGAAAAGGACAATGAAGCGCTCAAATAACAAATTATAGTGTGGCTGATATTACCGATTTTAGATATATCGGAGTGAAAAGCAGAATATATGTAATATATATTATTTTATGGATGGAGGTTCTTTACGTCTACGCCACTTGTTCTCTAATGATTCCTTTCTGAGAACCTTTAGACGATTGGATGCCTTGTTATAATGCATCACCCTATGTTGTACGATCATCGGCCAGTTCCTTTCAAGATTTTGTATTTATCATTAAAATCGTTGCTATTTTACAGATATCATTGTATCTCAGTTATTGGTCTGTATCTTTGCCGCTACAAGCTGAGGAATATCTTGAGGAGACGATTCCAGCATTTATATTCCGATGGTTCTATATGCAGTGAAGGTGATTTGATAGTCAAAATATTGATGTCTTCTATGTTGTGTACACGCTTCGAAGTTTGTAACGATAATTGTTTAAATAATGTAGATCGTGAATATTTTATTCTTTGTTTCTCCGGGACAATAGTTACTTGCGAATATATTACATATTGATCCGTTTTTTTCCTCACTATATCCAATTGTTACCATCGACAACTATAAGATGTGCTGGTTCATTGGTGATCGCCCTTCTAAAGTGAAACATTTGAATTTTCCCGAGGCTATCGTTAGCTGTATTACACAGAGTATACACAAAGTGACCAACAGAAATAAAAAGACAAGTGAAATGAGTAACTTTAAAAGAATAATTCCCTATGAGGTAACAAGTCTTATATTTATCGATGCAGCACATGTCGCTGGGGGAAGCGGGACAACTTGCCAGAGACCGCGTGGATTTCAGGAGATTCATAAGGAAGACTACATTCTAGAAAGAATACGTCACATGACACACATGACACACACTTATTCATGCATTACGTCTTAGATATCAGGATAGATTTATATATCCAGTAATTCATCGTTTTGTTCTTATTCTTGGCACATTGGCCAGGTTTCTTAAAATGTTTTGACAAACACGATGAACACATATCACTATTTAATATGCATCGTTGAGTTGCAGTTTTCAAGTTTGTATCTGCCAAAAATGATATAGATATTAAATCGAAAGGTGAATCTGTTCATAACGATGTCTCTCAATGTGGATCGAACGCCATCTAGAAGAGCGATTGAAATATTTTGGAGAGAAATTTGTAATCTATGGATTTATCTATTGTATTGTCTCTGCTATCGCAGAATTGAATGACAAAATGGGTCTTCGGGCTATGGATCGCTTGATATGTAATAATATTGTGAGATCGTCGGACGTCGGTAAGCGCGTAAAACAACTTCCATTATCATGTTTAGTGCTCTTGCTGTCTGTTGGCCAATATGGATTAAATCCCATTAAGTAGCCGAACGATTTCAATCTCTGCTTCCAAATAAGACCCAACGCTCGTAGAGATCAAGGTCGTATGGGTGCCACACTGGAGACCTTAGCAAAAACGTCTTCCAAACACTACCGTCCTCAGCCATTCAATAAGTGTAGATAAATCTTGCCCATACCATTAATTGATATTATCAATCCAAGATTTACTTTTGCCGCATCTTCTCTCTCATCCTTGACTGTTCCTTGTACATTATGATTAGAACGTGAGTCGTGTATCGTTACATATCCAAACCAAACATGTTTACGCCGTCTCACCACTGCCGAATATGATGTTTGATAATCTGCAAGTTTGTTATTTACTGCCGGACAAATATATTTGTCTTGTGTTCCGTATAACTAATTGCTACAAAACGCGTATTTCATTTACATTCAAATACATGAATCCTTCTCTCTGTGCCTGTAGTGAGTTTCCTGCTGTCGCGTCCATATACAAGTATAGTTAATTCAATCGTATACAAGTATAGTTTATGCAGCAATATACAAGTATAGTTGGTGCAACCATATACAAATATAGTTCCATATACAAGTATAGTTCCATATAAAAGTTTACTTGGTGCAACAAAATACACGTATAGTTAATGCAACCATATACACGTATAGTTAATTAAATATTATACAAGTATAGTTGCTGAAACCATGTATAAGTATAGCTGGTGAAACCATATACAAGTATAGTTGGTACAAACATATACAAGTATAGTTAGTGCAACCATATACACGTATAGTTGGTGCAACCATATACAAGTAAAGATCCATATACAAGTATAGTTGGTACAATCATATACAAGTATAGTTCCATATAAAAGTATAGTTGGTGCAACCATATACAAGTATAGTTGGTGCAACCATATACAAGTATATTTGGTGCAACCATATACAAGTATAGTTGGTACAACCATATAGAAGCATATTTGGTGCAACCATATACAAGTATATACAGGGCCGGTCTTAGGTCATTGCAACCTATGCGGCCGCATTGGGCCCCGCACTTCATCGACCCATATATTAATATTATAATTTATTTGATTATCCTCTTCCCAACCCAGACTGGGCCCCGCGCAATCCGTTTCGCATTGGGCCCCTCAATTGTTAGGGCCGGCCCTGACCATATACACGTATAGCTGATGCTGAAAATAATATATTTTTTCATATATTAGACCACAGATCTTGTTCCAACAGTTCTTGTAATCTCTTCATTCCTTACATGATCTCTTCTTGCTCTGTTTTTTGCTTTTCATAGTCATCTCATTTCACACGTAGTAAGCTTTCTCATTTGTTCCACAGTTAGTGTCCACATTGACTATATGTTCGTATAAAATATTAAATTTATAGTGCTTTGGGGGGGGGGGGGGGGAGATTTCCATTGGGATACTTGTGTGTTTTAAAATTAGTGCACATTTATCCACATTTCAACATGTATTTATTTAATTAAGTACCAATTTATGTAACGCCATTCTTCAGAACTTGTTTAACTATCACGTAGTTTATTAACAGTAATTTTTAAGTGGAATATGACCCGATAATGTTGAGAATCATTGATAACAGCAACTGTTTGTAGTCTGTGCATGTTGCCAATGCATCTCTTTAAAAAACCCTACTCACATGACACATTGATAGCTTATATTAACTAAAAGAACTCTACTGCGAGAAAGGATGATCAAAGTGTAATGGGTTGCCGGTGGAAATCTATAAACATTTACAAAAGAAATATGTCGAGGAATACAGATAAAAGAAAACAATATATAGAATCACATCAGCTATAAAATACGTTCAAAGATTGACAATAAAACAGTTCCACATCTTACAAGAAAGAAGCAGAGGCAGTTACCACTTCGTAAACGTTGAAAATTTTTAAATAGTAGCACATAAAAACAGTTCAAAGAAATGTAGACAAAAAGTTGCGTCAAATATATGGAGTGATTTACATTCAACTTTATAAAAAGTTTTAAAATAATATATATCTTTCGTTTCACATGTTTAAAGTTTTACCTATTATTCCACATTTGATTTTAAATAACCTGTTTGTTGATACAGTAACTTGCCAAGTGCTTTGTACATGAATATTCTGATACTCTTTTACCGTCAAATGTATTTTTTCATAAAGTTAATTTAGTTTGCGATTTAGTAAACCATCTTATTTGTTGTTGAAATATTGTGCTCTTCTGCATATAGTTTTACTGTCCGCTAGTCTGTGTGTCTTCGTCAACCATGGGGATCATATGACAGAAGACAAAAGTAAGAAAATGAGACAAAGACATGCAGTGACAATGAATATTTTTCACATGTGATGGCTTGTCAGCATATCCCCCCCCCCCCCCCCCAACTTTCCTTAGTCGCATCCTACGATATGCCTAGAAAGAAGACAGCGGTCTATTATTTTACACCCTAAACTAGAAGACCAGACCCCGGTTTCCACACAGACATATAGAAACAGGATGACAAGAGTTAAAACAGTGACTTATAAACAGTCATCCTTTCTTTAACATCCGATGTTCAAAATCGAAGTTACACAACAAATGAAGAATGCTTTCTACCAACGTTCAGTGATATCGTCCCGATCTACCGCTCCACATGGACACGTCCATTCTTAGGGATGATGGGTATCCTTAATGGAAGTTTACCGTTTAAACATATACAAGGATTTACTAAAGAGTTAACTCCCTTTTAGTCCCTTTTAGTTTTTGGTTACATTATTTATATAATTACTATTAGGACTAGTCAAATGTCAGAGGTAATGTGTGAATATAGCACCCAACATTCTGTACCATTGCCTGGACATGGACTTGGACAGAGAAATGATAGAGAAAAACGTATTGGAGTGTACACGGAAACAAAACAGGATATTTTGAGACATCTTCTTTCAGCAACGCCCTAAACATCTTTGCACATGGAAATGTCTATGAAACTATAATCGCAATCACATTGACTACGTACTAATATGCCAGGAATATCAGTTGGAGCAAATCATAAACAACATACCATACGCTGATGATACAGTTTTGATAGCCGAAAAATACACAGTTACTAGAAATGGTGAATATCATAACACAAGAAAATCAAAACAAAGGGCTTAGTCATAATAATAGAAAACTTAATTAATGGTAATATCAAAGAATAAATGTCCTACAGAAAGCAACATCAAAGTAGATTGGATAAGTCTGCAGCAAGTCAACATATTCAATTGTAAAATTGTAAAATTGTCCAATTGCTCAGATAACGGCAACATTTCACAAGATGAAGACCACTCTATGTAATATATCTTTGTCGTGTCAGTTGAGAGAGTTCTTAGAATTTATATAGAACCAATTCCGATATATGTAAGTGAATCTTGGACACTCAGCAGAACAATGAAAAATTATATTTAGGTAGCAGTGATGTGGTTTTATAGAAGAATATTGAGAACGTCAAGGACGTATAAAACAGGGTAATGAAGATATCTTGAAAGACGTTAATTCAATAAGAGAGCTGTTTACCCGCATTAGAAAGAGATAGTCTACGGTTTTTGAACACATCATGAGAAGATGAAATATGGAAACCATTGTAACAATGGGCATGTTAAAGAGCAAGATAGTTAGGGGAAGACCAAGAGAGAAGATGTTTGACAAAATTTCTTTGTGGTATGGGAGAACATCGGAAACAGAAATGATTGACAGCACACGAAATAGAAGGCTGTGTGAAGGGCACGATAACCACCGCCACACGGTATGGACCATAGTAAGACGAAAACATCATGCATTAGTTCGTCTTTATGTCCAAGATATTCTTAGTACCTTTCTATACAATTTCATTTCGATTGCCGATATTTTCGTTTCCATTGCAGATGTCATTGCTCACGTATCACAAACATATGTTGCCACTGGAGCAACATAGCTTCTAAATTGTTGTAATTTTGCTTTTCTGTTTGCCCCTTGCCATAGACTTTTCATCTGTGATATTGTTTATAGGCCATTGCTAACATTTCTTATGTTCTCTGCAGATAAATCTCCTGTGGGACTCACACAACTGCCTATGAAATATAGTATAATCCCTTTATATACTGTATAAAGACCACATACATATCATAAAACAAATCATACCAGTCAGAGGAAAACCAAGACAGATAACAATAGATAACATCAACGAAATGATTAGAAACCTGGGAAGTGCAGCAAGAGCAAAGCTACTGCAGATCTTTAACACAAGCTGGTCCACAGGTAATGTACCACAGGCGTGGAGAGAAGCAATAATGATACCACTCCTCAAATCAGGAAAAGATGGCAACACAGTCTCCAACTACAGGCCCATCAGCCTCACAAGCTGTCTATGTAAAACAATGGAACGCATTATCAATCTTAGGATGCAGTGGTACCTTGAAAGTGAAAACCTTCTGGTATCACAGCAAGCAGGTTTCAGACAGTGCTACTCTACTGAAGATCAGGCAACCTACCTCTCCCAAGAGATTGAGGATGCCTTCCAAGAAAAGAAACTGGTACTAGCAGCATGGATAGACCTCAGGAAAGCATTTGATAAGGTCTGGAAAGAAGGGCTCCTAAAGAAATTGCGAAATTGCAGGGTTAGCTCAAGAATGTACAAATGGGTAAAAGCATACCTGCATAATAGAAGAGCCAGGGTACAATTAGATGGTCGCAAGAGCAAGAAAGTTCTACTGCGTCATGGAGTCCCCCAGGGAGGAGTCCTGTCACCCACACTTTTCTTGGTTTACATCAATGACCTAGTTGCTGAACTACCACATGGGATCAAAGTGGCAATGTATGCTGACGACCTGGTGATCTGGTGCACGGAAGAACATGCAACAGTGGCCACTAAACAAATACAAAGAGCTATCGATGCCCTAACCTTATGGGCTAATAGATGGTGCGTCAGCATTAACACAGATAAGTGCAGCACTACACTCTTTACCCTCTCACCAAAACAAAAAGCTGGTCATATCAAGATAGATGGAGAGCTCTTGAAAGAAGACAAACAACCCACATACCTCGGAGTTACTTTTGATGATAAGCTGACATGGAAGCAGCACATAAACAAAGCAACAACAAAAGCCAGGAGGAAGCTAGCTATCCTGAGAAAACTAAGTGGAACCACATGGGGAGCCAGTGGAAATATACTCAGTAAAGTTTACCAGCAAGGCATAAGACCACACCTGGAATACGGTTCAGCTGCGTGGTGTCCTGCATCAAACACCACATTACAAGATCTAGATAATGTGCAAAACCAGGCACTTAGAATAATGTTGGGAGCAATGAAATCAACACCCATAGCAGAGATGCAGAAAATGGGAAGAATGCAAACACTTGGCGAACGCAGAGACACAAAAGTACTAATTCAAGCAGAAAGGTTTCAGTGTATGCCAAGTCATCCAATGAAGGAAAGATTCCAAAATCTAGCAATGGGACGACTGAAAAGGAGCAGCTTTATCCATCAAGCTAAACGACTCCGTAGACAACTTACAGACCTACCTGAAGTTGGCAGCCCCTTAAGGTCTGTACCAGAGCAAACCCCGTGGAGTGAAAGCCATGGAATGCCAATATACATTCAGACCCATGTGAAAGGAATACTAAGCGAGGACGAACAGAACAGTGTGCAGCGAATGACAATCACCCTCAGTTTCCTGGATGAGGAATATCCACAAGATATATGGGTCAGAGTGTACACAGATGGGTCAGCACAGAATGCTGTGAGGAATGGAGGTGCAGGTGTATATATAGAATATCCACACAAGCCTAGAGATACAATCAGAACACCGACAGGAAAATTCTGCAATAATTATGATGCAGAAATCCATGCAATTAGTGTGGCAGCTAAAAAACTGCTGAACTCCAACTCTGACCTACAGCCTGTGGTATTCCTGACAGATGCAAGGTCAGTGCTTCAAGCTCTCCAGTCTGGAAAACTAACAGACTTAAAAAAACTACTTAGCGAATTGTCTTACCAGTATAGGGTAACCATGCAGTGGATACCCTCTCACTGTGGAATACCAGGAAATGAAAAAGCAGACCAACTGGCTAAGGAAGGTGCTGCCGAAGACCAACCAGATATACCAATCACCTACCATCAGAAAAAACAGATGATAAAGTCAATAAGAAAGCCACAAACACCAACACAAGATGACTATCACAATATGAACAGATCAGAACAAGTTATAATTCTACGTCTCAGAACAGGACACAACCGACTCCGCAGTCACATGTATACAAAGTTCAAGATTGGCAACACAGCCATGTGTACATGTGGACAGGCAGCACAGAGTGCCAAACATATACTTCAAGAGTGTTCTGAGCATGAAACGCTGAGGCAGACATATTGGCCAGAGGAAACAACACTGGAATCAAAGCTCTATGGGACACTGTATGAACTACAAAAGACAGTGAGTTTTATTAAGGAGACAGAATTACAGATATAGACATGTTTCAAGTGAACGAAAGAAGAAGAAGATAACATCAACGACATTATGAACAATAATAGAGTGCAGGAGAGATGATACATATGACCCTGGAATTAAAACTAAGAGTCCCTTCACTTAGACAAGTTTGTGCTTCATCATGCAATAATCAATTTGTTTTTTCATGGCTGTTATCAATAAGCTGTTATCCACTGGATGGGTAACTTCGTGGCTGTCATCAATAAGCTGATATCCACTGGATGGCTAACTTCGTGGCTGTCATCAATAAATTGATGTCCACTGGATGGCTAACTCATGACCGTCTCCAATAAAGATCGTCCAACATAATTAATTATAACCCCTTTTGTGACGTTGTTGTTTATTTTTGGACGTTCGGTTGGTCACTATTTACATACTTGGAATCACATTACAAAAATAACCACCGCAACTCCAAGTATATAAATATTGACCAGCCGAAAGCCAAAACAGTACTAAAAAACGTCATAAATGAGGTCCTAATTAATTCTCTTGGAAGGTCTTCCAGATTGCCGACGGTCTCGGCTATAAGGTATTTATTGGAACACACAAACATGTATCGCTTGCAGGGTTGGAGATGATTGGGTCCCACAAACATGTATCGCTTGCAGGGCTGGAGTTGTAAAGAGGGATTCTTTCTTTACCAAAAATTGCATGGCTTTGGGGGACATTTCTAAGATTTTAGATGATCTCTTTTTGGAAAATAGTATTCCTAAGTGTTGTGATCGTAGTGTGTGTGTGTGTGTGTGTGTGTGTGTGTGTGTGTGTGTGTGTGTGTGTGTGTGTGTGTGGGGGGGGGTGATTTCAATAAATGTTTATCCCTACCTTTTTTATGTACAATTAATTGTGTGTTAGTTTTAACGTTTCAACCACCTCAACACTCCCCATGTATCTAGGACCAGATGTTGAGCACTATACTGACTTACTAAAAAAACATAGTATCTAAAATTGTTATCTTTCCAATGTTGGTCGTTGTAATTTATTTAGATGAAAGTCCGTACCCATTTATATTTCATTTCTAGGAAACCATCACGTGTTATACTTATTCTAGGAAATCAAATATGTTTTAGAATTATGAAGATCTAGATATCTGATTGTTTAAAAAAATATTTCTGTATAAAATTTTAGAGATTTTAAAGTCACGTTAAAAAAGTTAATTGCTCTTTAGCCAGATATGCGGCTTGACACCATGTATGATGTTTGTGTTTATTGATCATGATGCAGCAATCTTTGCGTGATTTTTTATTAAACATTATTCTTGAATATTTCTTAGCAATCTGAATTAGGTAGACGTCGGATCATCATCACTGCAAAGTGGACACGTCCATAATTGCTCCGATCTCTCCATGAGTGTATCAGCCATTACATTTCTGCTGACAGTACCGGGCCTATGCTGGTTGACCATCATTCTTCTGCACCCTCCAAAATGTTCACTTCTAGCAACACCGCATTTCAATCCATAATCTTTAATCCTGGACATTGAAAAGGAATCATCATCCACATTAGTCTCATTCTCGCGTGCTATATCTCTTAGGGAGGTCAAAACGTCAGCGCGATATATTTCCCTATCGCCCTGTGCCACAATAGCACATGACGCCAGTTAATCCGCTCTTTCATTGCCTCGAAACCCACATGTCCTGACACGAAAATAAATGTAACCACTTTCAGCCTCGCTTTTCTCAAGGCCTAAATCCACTGTTCGCAAACGAGACCCACTTGTACCTTTCTAATCATACTCATAGAGTCACTCAATATGCAGACCTGCGTTACCTTCTGTGTGCATACCCACTCAAATTCCCTGGTCACCGCCATGATGATGATGATGATGATGATTCAATTCCTTTCGCTGTGAGCAGGAAGCTCTTGACAGCCCATAGCCCTTCTGGTGAATACACAGGTTTTCCTCAGAGGATCCATTGGGTTGGGTTTCTGTTGGTGTTCATATAGTGAGCGTCCAATCTTTGAGCCGGTCCAATGTTGTAACCATTCTTGTCTGTAGTTGTTTTTTTTAGGTTTCTGTGCATGTTTGTAGGGAGATTTTTGAGGTAAACTGGGGTGGGGGGTGGGGGCGGCAGCAGCACCTCTCTTAGCTAGTTTATCAGCCATTCCGTTTCCAGGGACTCCGGCATGGCCTAGGTATCCATTGAAGGGTGACTTCTGCACCATATGTTGTGGACAGCTGGTCAATTTGTCTGTTGATAATGCTACAGGGGGGTGTTTTTGTGTCTCCAAGGCTTGGAGTGTTTATTTTGAGTCGGAGAAGATGACTATGTCTTCAGGTGGAGTAGTTCCGTTCTCAAAGTGCACAATAATTCGATTCAGCGCTTTCTCAATTGATATTATCTCTGCTGTATAGTTAGAGCAGATATCTCCGCATGGGTCAAACAATTTTGGGTAATCTTCAGGGTCTGTGTTTGGGTATTTTATCACAGCTCCATATCCAGCATTTTGGTAGTATTTTGTGCAGATCCATCTGTGTATACATGGATTATTTCTGGTGGGTACGTATGAATTTGTTCTAGGGCAATGGTTTTCAGGAATGGGGTTACAGTGTTCTTATCTGCCGAGGAGTCCGAGTGTTCAGTCCTTATGGTAGGGATTATTGCTTGCCTGCAGGGTGGATCATGGTCTATCAATTCCTTTGGTTCTCTATTGGTTGGCAGATGGTGTTTTTTGCTTGCTGCTCTTGCGTTAATGAGGAACGATGTCTTGAGTATTCTGCGTTTTTCCTGCCACTTTTCTATCATTTTTATATTTTCTTCTGTGATATCCATTCTTATGTATCTTTCAAAGGTCTCTACTACCACTCGTTCTCTTCTTAGGTGTAAGGGTTCTATGGCTGTGTTGATCTCACATGCAGCAGTTGGGGTGGTTTTCATGGCACCTCATATAAATATTAGTGCGTTATTTTGGACGTTGTCCAATCTCTGTAGAAGGATTTTGCTTACTATTGTCTGTACAGGAAGTGTGTAGTCAATTGCTGATCGGATGTACCCAGTATATAACTGGCGCAGAGCATGCATATGGTCACCATGCTACTCGTAGTGACCGCAAAGGCAGCACTCTCCTCCCTGAGCGTTTTACCTGCGCACTGAGCTGTGAAGGCCGAAGCACTGCGAACATGTCTAATCACAGATCCATCAGTGTACATAATCACATACCCCTCTTTGGCATTCTCACTGATCAAAGCCTGCACTTCCTTCCACACTTCTGTTGGGCACCATTATCTGCATTCTCTGCTAAGTGGCATTGATACTCTCAAACAATTTTCGAAAATATGTAGGTAGACTTATCCATTCCGCACATGCTGCCACATCCTGCAATCTGCACACGATTTGTATGACATCCTCAGCACGTCCCATCCACGGCCTCCATCTCTTGAGTCTGCTGCCTTTAACTTTCTGTATTTCAGAATACAACGCTCCATCGAGACCAGCACCGTGCAGAGGTGATGGGGCTTAGTTCAGCCATCAGAGGCTGGAAACTAAGACTGGTCGGGCACTCCCACTCGAGCAGGACCATAGTCCGGCCCAAGTAAGCAGAGTGCTGAAGACGGAGGCAACCAGCCAAAAGGCGCACAGATAATCAGGTTGCCACGCATAAAACACAATGGAAACATGTCTGCATCTAATAAACGTTATGGTGCCTGCCCTGTGGCGGACGTTCAGGCAGGGACGGTGCCGGGCCCTATACCTCGAAAGGGCCCAACCTCAGTTACTGGAAGTCCTTCTCAATTGCCCCGAGGAGCCAGGAGGCAAGGGAATAGAGCTACTGGCCAAACAAACAAACGACCAATAAAAATAATGCACTGGAATGCTGAGGGTGTCAACAGTAAAAGAGATGGATACAGCAAAAAATTGGAACTTGAAAATGTCCTCAGTGAAGAACAAGTAAATATATGCTGTATCCAAGAAACACACCTCAGCAGCGACATAGCCTTCAAAATCAGAGGCTACCAGTGCTACCGATCTGACCGAAAAGACAGGCGAAAGGGTGGAATTCTGACACTAGTTAAAAACAATATCAGCGCATGTCAGCTGGAAGTATACATGGACGGGGCAGAATACCAGATGCTCCACCTAAAAACAGACAGTGCAGAATTCCATCTCCTGAACTACTACTGCCCAAATGATAAACCATTGGCACTAGACACAATTCCAGACAAAGAAAGGCTTATGGTGTGTGGTGACTTCAACAGCCACTCTCAGAGCTGGGGCTACGATCATATCGACAAGAGAGGTGAGGAACTTGAGAGCTGGCAGGATGAAAATAATCTCATTCTTATTAACCAGCCAGCAGACTCACCAACCTTCTACTCGAGAGCATGGCACACCACCTCTACACCAGACCTGGCATTCTACTCACCAGGCCTGGAATGGAACATCACACGTGTCGTTGGAAAGCAGCTTGGGGGTAGTGACCACAGACCAGTATTTCTGGAAATTCACAATGAATATACCAAGGACAGCAGCACGCTCACTAGGTGGAACTATAAGAGGGCAGACTGGAAAATGTACCAGCATTTAACCAGTGTTCTAGCTAAGGACATGAACTTGGACAAAGACATCAATAGAGCAGTGAGTGAATTTAATAGATGTATACTACATGCTGCTAGTAAAACCATACCCAGGGGGGCACGCAAAAACTACAAACCCTACTGGAATGATGAACTGGAAAAGCTGCAAAATGAGATGGAAACATCTAGAAAGCAGGCTGAGAACAGACCTAGCCAAGAACATCACAACAAATATCAGCAAACAAAGGCTAAATTTCAAAGAGCCAAGTTACAAGCCAGACGGAGCAGCTGGAAAGAAAAAACAGAGTCGCTGAACCTAGAAAGAGATACTAGGAAATTATGGAAACTTGTAAAACAACTAAATGATGAAGGTACAGGGAGAAATACCAGGATCACACTTTATAAAGATAGAAACATTTTAACAGGTAAACATGCAGCTGATTACTTCGCAGATTCCTTTGCAGAAGACAATAACGTCAAAGTCAGCCCAGACAAACAACAGGAGGTTCGAGAGAACCAGCAAAACATTGGACAAGGTGAACCTATACCTGAAGTCATGGAGGCACCAATCACAATGAGAGAACTGGAGCATGCAATATCCAAATTGAAAATGAAAAAGTCCCCTGGAGCTGATGGAGTGTCCAATGAAATGATTAGAAACCTGGGAAGTGCAGCAAGAGCAAAGCTACTGCAGATCTTTAACACAAGCTGGTCCACAGGTAATGTACCACAGGCGTGGAGAGAAGCAATAATGATACCACTCCTCAAATCAGGAAAAGATGGCAACACAGTCTCCAACTACAGGCCCATCAGCCTCACAAGCTGTCTATGTAAAACAATGGAACGCATTATCAATCTTAGGATGCAGTGGTACCTTGAAAGTGAAAACCTTCTGGTATCACAGCAAGCAGGTTTCAGACAGTGCTACTCTACTGAAGATCAGGCAACCTACCTCTCCCAAGAGATTGAGGATGCCTTCCAAGAAAAGAAACTGGTACTAGCAGCATGGATAGACCTCAGGAAAGCGTTTGATAAGGTCTGGAAAGAAGGGCTCCTAAAGAAATTGCGAAATTGCAGGGTTAGCTCAAGAATGTACAAATGGGTAAAAGCATACCTGCATAATAGAAGAGCCAGGGTACAATTAGATGGTCGCAAGAGCAAGAAAGTTCTACTGCGTCATGGAGTCCCCCAGGGAGGAGTCCTGTCACCCACACTTTTCTTGGTTTACATCAATGACCTAGTTGCTGAACTACCACACGGGATCAAAGTGGCAATGTATGCTGACGACCTGGTGATCTGGTGCACGGAAGAACATGCAACAGTGGCCACTAAACAAATACAAAGAGCTATCGATGCCCTAACCTTATGGGCTAATAGATGGTGCGTCAGCATTAACACAGATAAGTGCAGCACTACACTCTTTACCCTCTCACCAAAACAAAAAGCTGGTCATATCAAGATAGATGGAGAGCTCTTGAAAGAAGACAAACAACCCACATACCTCGGAGTTACTTTTGATGATAAGCTGACATGGAAGCAGCACATAAACAAAGCAACAACAAAAGCCAGGAGGAAGCTAGCTATCCTGAGAAAACTAAGTGGAACCACATGGGGAGCCAGTGGAAATATACTCAGTAAAGTGTACCAGCAAGGCATAAGACCACACCTGGAATACGGTTCAGCTGCGTGGTGTCCTGCATCAAACACCACATTACAAGATCTAGATAAAGTGCAAAACCAGGCACTTAGAATAATGTTGGGAGCAATGAAATCAACACCCATAGCAGAGATGCAGAAAATGGGAAGAATACAAACACTTGGCGAACGCAGAGACACAAAAGTACTAATTCAAGCAGAAAAGTTTCAGTGTATGCCAAGTCATCCAATGAAGGAAAGATTCCAAAATCTAGCAATGGGACGACTGAAAAGGAGCAGCTTTATCCATCAAGCTAAACGACTCCGTAGACAACTTACAGACCTACCTGAAGTTGGCAGCCCCTTAAGGTCTGTACCAGAGCAAACCCCGTGGAGTGAAAGCCATGGAATGCCAATATACATTCAGACCCATGTGAAAGGAATACTAAGCGAGGACGAACAGAACAGTGTGCAGCGAATGACAATCACCCTCAGTTTCCTGGATGAGGAATATCCACAAGATATATGGGTCAGAGTGTACACAGATGGGTCAGCACAGAATGCTGTGAGGAATGGAGGTGCAGGTGTATATATAGAATATCCACACAAGCCTAGAGATACAATCAGAACACCGACAGGAAAATTCTGCAATAATTATGATGCAGAAATCCAGGCAATTAGTGTGGCAGCTAAAAAACTGCTGAACTCCAACTCTGACCTACAGCCTGTGGTATTCCTGACAGATGCAAGGTCAGTGCTTCAAGCTCTCCAGTCTGGAAAACTAACAGACTTGAAAAAACTACTTAGCGAATTGTCTTACCAGTATAGGGTAACCATGCAGTGGATACCCTCTCACTGTGGAATACCAGGAAATGAAAAAGCAGACCAACTGGCTAAGGAAGGTGCTGCCGAAGACCAACCAGACATACCAATCACCTACCATCAGAAAAAACAGATGATAAAGTCAATAAGAAAGCCACAAACACCAACACAAGATGACTATCACAATATGAACAGATCAGAACAAGTTATAATTCTACGTCTCAGAACAGGACACAACCGACTCCGCAGTCACATGTATACAAAGTTCAAGATTGGCAACACGGCCATGTGTACATGTGGACAGGCAGCACAGAGTGCCAAACATATACTTCAAGAGTGTTCTGAGCATGAAACGCTGAGGCAGACATATTGGCCAGAGGAAACAACACTGGAATCAAAACTCTATGGGACACTGTATGAACTACAAAAGACAGTGAGTTTTATTAAGGAGACAGAATTACAGATATAGACATGTTTCAAGTGAACGAAAGAAGAAGAAGAAAAAGAATACAACGGGTGTTCCTTATCTGCATGTATTTGAAGGGACGCCCGTGCACGCAGTACTGTAATCTGTGCTCAGCTGTTGCACAGTCAAGTAAGTATCGCATAGCTTTTGTTGACATGTCTCTTGTACACCCAAGTATGATATGCATTGCTGCATTCTGGATTCTGTCCAGTCTTTCGATCTGAGTTTGGTTAAGAGTCAGAATTTCCAGTTCATTTTCCACAACAGCCATCACCAAACAGCCATAACCTTCATTGCAGCTAAGTCTTTGTCTACCCTTATGATAACGTGGTCAACATGTTTCCTGAAACCCTGACTTCTGTCAAAAAGTACACCCAGATATCTCATTGTGCTGGTTCTTTATAAACGATTTTCGAACAACAAAACTTGTGGCATGGGTGTCTTTACCATGTGATTGTTCAAGGAAAACCACGTTACGAATTCCTTAGAAGAATTTACCACTGCTCCCGTATCTCGACACCAATTTGTCATTCTGTCCAACACCTTCTGTAGTTCCACGACGCACTCTTCTCGACTTCTGCCCTGCCTATACACCAGGATGTCATTGGCATATGACATCGTTCTGCCAACACCTGTGATTTGATTGTCAGCGATATGTTCTGTGAATACATTGAAAATTACGGGAGATAGAAGCGATCGCTGTTGCAGACCAGGACTAATAACCTTTGGTGCTGATATCCAGTTACCACACTTAAGAGCTACTATTCTGTACATCAGGGCTTCACCATCCCTGGTCACATTTAACAGCTGGTCCATCAAGATATCCAAGGAAACCATATTGTAAGCATCCTCTGTATAAGATAATATAGAAACTAGAAATCATGAACACGACACTTGAATAAGTAAAGAAATATTAGTTGATATAAAACTTTGTGGTCGCATCCGGTCAAAATTCCGGTACGTGTACAGTAGCAACTGATAAGCAAAGATAAGGCTATGTCGTGTCAGGGTTAGCTTCTCATCCCCTGAGACGCTTAATCTAGTTTCAAGTCCTGCTAAGCCGAAAACCGCTCAAATCTACATTTTGATATAAATTTACTATCGTCTATTATAAACATCTAGTTCTGTCCCTTTGAAGATGGCGGGAATGTTTTGTTTACATTGGAAGCAGATGGAGACGATTTTATTAGTGATGAAATGCTGAAGGTAGTTGCTGATACAACTCTTTTTTAAAGATGATCGCTATTATAAATGAGGTATGGAGGTAAGAAAATCCACCTCACAATGCAAAGGTGGAGTCATAACAGAATTGCCAAAGAAAGGTGATATATCTGATTGTAGCAATTGGTGAGGAGTTACTCTGTTGTCAGTGGCAAGAACAATATTATGTAGTATAATGTTAGAGAGGCTGAAGGGACCGATATATTTTCTTTTAAATTGAGAAGAGCAAGCTGGATTCAGACCAAAACAATCATGTATTGATCAAATTTTTACCCTTACAACAACTATTGTAGAATCAGTGAAAATGTATCTCCACTTAGTATCAACTTTATTGATGTTTAAAAGACATTTGATAGTCTGCAGAGACCAATACTCTGGAAAATACTTGTCAAATGCGACTCTCCAACTAATTTAAATAAAATCAAAGCTTTATATGATAACTCAAGATGGCGTGTTAAAACAAACGAGAGTAAGACTGTATGCTTATGGAAACCAGCAATCATGAACACATGAAAATGACAGAAGCTTCATATTGTGGTTTTAAAGACATCAGAAGCTGATACTCAGTGTCTAGTGATTCAAAGAAAGGACAATAATTTATGTTTTAAAGACACCAGACGCTGGTGCTCAGTGGCTAGTGATTCAAAGAAAGGACAATAATTTATGTTTTAAAGACACCAGAAGCTGGTGCTCAGTGGCTGGTGAATCAAAGACAAGACAATGTTTCATGTTCTAAACACGGTCCACGTTAACGATTCTTCAATAGTTTATTTGTCTTATAAATATTCAAGCCTCTGATATTAAAATAGCAACACAACAAAACCAATACATTATCGTTATTGCATTGCTTTTTGTCAAGAAGAGCAGAGTCATTTTACTCTTCTTTAGCGTTCATTTTCAAACTCACGCTGAATCTCTCTTGTAGCTGGACAATGATCCTACTAGATTTCCAGCAAGATGCAGTCTAGAGAATGTAAAGGCGTTATTTTGCTGTTTTATTTGTGCTAATTGTCCGAAACTTTCGTCTCCAGCAGGGGTCTATTTATAATTTTTTAAAGTACGGGTAGTGCAAGTAAAAGCCGCTTTACCGTAACAGTCGCTATGACTTTACAGGTATGTTTTTTTAAAATTATACCTCCGAGGGGACACATCTGGCGAACGAAAACTAAATATCGCCTTTTCTTAACGACAAGTGTAGACAAGTAGTGTTACAAGACACAATTATGTCTCAACCATATTGTGAACCCGAGAACTCATCGTTATGAGACCAGTGTTCTATCCATACTGCCACACATTCCATATACGTGCCATGCACTGTTTGACATATACCTTCAATTAACCAACATGTGATTATCATAAATAATTGTCCATAATAACGTTTAATCCTAATGAGAATATTGTTTAGAGAACACATGAGGACCGTTCAAGCTCAATCGTTAGTGCTCTGGCTTTCTAGTAGGGTGATCCAAGGTTCAAATTTCAGATTAACTGGAACTTTTCTTCAGATTACCAATCACCTGTACGTCAGCGTTTCACAACTTGTGGATCGTGGCCCTTTCACATGGATCGCCTAAGACCATCGGAAAACATATTACGAAGTAGCAACGAAAATGATTGTATGGATGGGGGTCACCACAACACGAGCAACTGTATTAAAGGGTAATTGCATTAGGAAGGTTGAGAATCACTGCCCGGTCTAAGGAAATAAATACCATATCCTCTGGGAAAGTAAATGCGTCGGGAGTACTGTTTACTACATAACTCCTAGGTATGTTTTTGATAAAAAATAAATAGTGTTCTCCAATACGCATTCAGGCGCAGAAAATGTGCAGCTATAGTACTCATCATGTAAATTACAACACGGGGGGTGGGGGTGGGGGTGGGTTCAATACTAGAAGGATAGAAAAGCGTTATATACCTGAAATCTTGCAGGTGAGCTGTGCACTTGAATGTACACAAGATCTTTATCTACTGATAGTGCGTAAAGCAACCATGTAATTGATATTACATACATATGCTCTAGATATACACCACGAGACCATTATATAACTAATTTTATACACAGATCTGGTGTGGAAACAGGGGTCTGTACTTCTAGTTCAGGGTACACAGACTAGGGCGGCTGTCTTTGTTTCAAGCATGTCGCAGGAGACAGCTAAGGAACGTTAAGAATATCTGGAAGAAGGTTCATTCAAAGCGAAAGCTCCACACTCGGATTAGTAGAAGACAGTCCACATCTTTTGGGTGCATCACTTGAAAGTAAAAGATGGAATGCATAGCGGCAACAGGCAAGCTGAAGAGCAAAATTAGTAGGGGTACACCGAGAGAAAAGAGGCTGGACAGCCTGGCACTGTGGCGTGAGAGAACAGTGTTATCGGAAATAATTGACACGGCACGAAACAGATGTCGGTGGACAGAGATGATAATGAACGTCACACGGCAAGGATTATACGATGCAGACTACAAAAAAATGATAAAGTTCTGAATGTTCTACTACATCGTCTATCCACGCTGAGAGTCGTGTGACAACCGGGATTGTTCTCGACTTCTAGTCCAGGATGCAAAAGATAAATTCAACTGTCGTCTGTCCAGGAATGTCGCTGTATGCGCCTATGGAATGTTGGGGGATAGACCACCAACTTTTCGCACGTAAAATGAAGTATTGTTATCGCACGTCTTGTTTCGATATATTAATTTGTCATGAGAATTCCACGAAAAGCCTTCATGTGGACACCAGATGGGGGAAAAAAACAGGGAAGATAAAAAAACAACGCACAGAAGAACTGTTATGAATGTATTAAAATCAACAGGTATAAATGCACAAGACCTGCAATCCTTTGCAACTGACCGACAGGCATGGAGAACTATGACATCCTCCCTATGTGCCATATTTGGCAAAAGACGAACTGACTGACATGCGCAGCATTTAAGATACTCATCTCCATCACTGTCTTTCAACTACCTCACCGTAATAAGACTTCATGGATGCAACCACCATCAAAAACAGTGGCATCACATTGATTATGTCATCGTGAGACGACGTAATAAGAAAGCTGTGAGAGTCACTACATCCATGTGTGGCGTCGACTGCTGGACGGACCACAGACTGCTAGTATCAAAAATGAATCTCCATACTCAACATCTCTGGGACCTCATAGCAAACAGCCAAAACGTCTCGACCTCTCCAAATTGAAAAGTCCACTTTATAAACAGCTTCTGCGCAGCTCAATGGATACAAAAATGGCACCATTGTCAGCCGACTCAAAATAAATTGAGAAAAGCTCGGAATTCTTCCGTTACACTGTCTACAGAACTACAGAAGAAGTGGTGGGCGCTGCTGTTCGCAGGAAAAGACTCATCATCATCAAGGTAGCATATCCTGAACAGGATGTAGCAGTCATCACAGACTTTCGAAACTTCTGTCGATCTTGAGCTAGTCTTCCTGCTTCTGTTACTGTTATGTTCAGGTGGTCTTTGATGTCCCGTGTCCATCTTCTTCTTGATCTGTCTCTTGTTTGTCTCCCTGGCATCATCCCCTCCATTATAATTTAAGAAAAGGCTGGTTTGACGGAAAAAAATAATATCTTCTTCTGTGTTTATGCTCAAATTCCTGCAGAATAGTAGGATGTATTCATGGAATCAGTGCGTGGTATCGTGGTTTACAGATTAGCTTCGATAATCTGTGCTTTTCGATCTGATACATCCAAATCCAGTATGACTTCTAGGTCACTTTGATCCTATAACAGATTGAACAGCTAACCACCTACAAAAAACTCGACTCTTGTAACATCCAAAACAGGCAAAACTGTTGCTATTCTTTGCTCCCATTTCAGGCCCGCCAAACACCGGAGCCGACGTGTTTTGATAAACGTTTTTTGGTTGAAACGTCGATTGTTGTGCGTTATATGCATTACCAATGATTAGTAAACCATTTTATGTTTCCACGTTTCGCCTTTCTCCACATCAAAAGCTGCTAATCTACACGAACTTGAGAACGAGTCGCAGAACAACACAAAAAGAAGATTCCACATTAATTCGCAGCCAGTAATGTGTTCTCTACCAAATACTCGGCGTACCTGTTCATATGAACAACCCATTAGACACTTCATGTAGAGAAAGTAACTGTTTCAGGTGAACTATACTTTAGATCTCTACAGTAGTTAAACACATAAGATGTTTGCAGCGACTAGAGGAGCGTGATGACAGCAATATACTAGCTGTGTGTTAGTGAACAATGATTGGGAAGACGATGGGTAAGGAGTCACAATTTATTTCCTGTTTCGCCATGACCGGGCTCCAGTAAAGACATGTGTACAGAATGTAAACATGACTTGAAATGCTGATTCTTTTTTTATTATTTCCAATAATTTCGTTGGTCGGGATTTTTTTTTTTTTTTTGGGCATGCGAATGCAAGTATATAAATATTGACCAACGGAAACTATGAGAATAATAAAAAACGTAACGAATGAAGACTCGTTACAGAGGTCTTTACTGCCGACGGTCTCGGTTTGACAGTCACGTCTGCGGGCACTAAGATAGTATATATAGAATGGTGAGTGATGTCAGTGTTTTGAACGGTAGAACAACATATTTGGCTGACAAATTGTTTCCAATGCTAGAAACATCATCAACTAACAAAATGAATACATGACATTAAAAAAATACGTGTCTGCTCGAGGTCTTAAAAT